>JAEIFV010000231.1:0-407152 GCA_018904265.1 Lordiphosa collinella
TGTGAGCCTTAACTTAAAGAGATCCGGCTGTATAGCAAAACTCCTAGCGCATGGCGGGATGGTTTGAATCCCATATATTAGTAAATAAAAACTTTTCCCATTTTCCATGTCTATTAAGAAACTTAAGAGGCAATTATATTAATTGCAAATGTTTACATACTCCACAAGTTACAAGGAAAGGGAAAAGTTTTGGCTTGACAAAAGACAAAAACTTAAACATAAAAGTGTTTAATTAGAGCATCGTAGGCAACAACAACAACAAAAACCAAAGCAACTAAAATATCAACAATAAAAACCCCAGGAAAAGTTTTCTGAGATACACAAAACTTGAGCCCCAAGCTCATAATTTGTACCAGAAAGCCATAAAGGGTTGACCAACCAAAAAAAAATTTATTTCAAGTTCTTTATTGAATTTCGTGAGCAAAATAGCAAAACTGCTGAAAATGAGGCACCAAAAATGAGCCACAGGCCATGTGGCTCATAAAGAAGGAAGAAGGTATTGCAACTGCAACTGTTGACACACCAGCAAAAGCCAGGACCAGGCCACAATTTCCCCGAAGCGCACGTGCCCGGTCAAAGTCAGGTCAGTTGGAGAGGGGGTCGGGGCCAAGTGCTGCATTTTCAAAGCACTTGACCAAAGACTTGCATTTCCGGGCGATTGAACATAAGCTTAAATTATTTCAAGCATACTTTTAGGTGCTTATGGAGCTTATTTGGTTATTGTAAAATATGCATTAATCAGTTTATTATTCATAAATCAGGTTATTATTAAACAAAACTGCATTTTCCACAACTCTTTATGATACCCGAGGAATCCATGAAACTTTAAACCGCAATTCAAAGTTTAAAAACTTTTTTCCGCATTTTTTCTTAATTTCCTTTACAATATTCATATGCTGCAGCAAAACTCTGCCAAATGACTCCGCATAAATAAATAACACATACAAATTTTGGCCACAATTGGAGCGCACAGTTTGGTATTTGTTGCGGTCGGTCAGAGCTAAATTTATATGAGTTTGAGTTTGTCTTTATAATTAAACTCAACTTTTTTCCTCAAAATAATTTGTACAAATTCAGCAGCTTTAATACCTAATGGACCTGATGTCTACATAAAAATGATTACTATGTCAAGCCTAAGAGTGTATGGGGTAAGGAATAAAAAAGCAAGACAAAATTCATAGACAGGTCAGGCGCAATTGCCGCAAAGCTCGGTGGACTAGAACAACTGACAGCACTGGCCGAAACTTTGACACGCTTCGGAAAATGAATGAGCCGGAGAATTCGTTTATTTTGCCTGCTATATTTTTCTTAGCTGCCTCCCCTTTGGGATTTATGGATGTGTGAAGTGAGTGAAAAAACATCAAAAAGGCAAAAGTAAAAAATAAACTTTTCCAAGAATTATTTGTGTGCTGGGTGGTTGGTTTTTTCTTGCTAAGCTTTAAGTAAGTTAAAGGCATAAAATTTGCAATTTAAAATGTTCTGTTTGTTTTGATGACGGGAAGTGTGCTTAAAATTTGTATAGAAAACGTAAAAAAAGAGCAGCTATATAAGAAATTTTTTTCAATTTTCAGGCATTAATTAATATCTTCACAATTGAGCAAAGTTTTTGGGTCTGGTTTATTGTTAAACTAAAAGATGATTATTAAAAAGTGTTTTTTGGAAAATTTTCAAAATTCAATTTAACATTGTCTGAGGAATCATCGAAAGCTGTTAAGCAGATAAAGGAATTTTTTGAAGCTGAACTTTATTTGTTTTTTAAATCAACTTCTAAGACATTAAAAAACAATTGTCATAATCGGATTGTTCTTTGTTATCATCACTGAAGTCAACATGGAAGTCAATTGATATTTAGTTTATTTCACTAAATAATATTTCCAGAGTACTTTCATTAAGCGAAGCTGAATTAGTGGCTCTACAAGCCGCAAGCAGTCGCAGACAGCAAATCTATGCAAAATTTGTGGGATGACTTACAAATACGCTTAACTGCAAGGACGTCAAGATCTATTTCCACTTTTGGAAAAGGGGTCTAAGCCAAAAAAAAGGAAAGTGTCCAGTATCAGAGGGGCTATATACCAGAGCCCGGCATTGAACGTGCAGCTCGCTCGGGTACCAAACAATTGGAAATATATTTAACATTTAACAAGGATACACGAGCTGTACTCCCGCGTGGTCACGCGGCAAGCACGCGCGGCAATCTTGTGTTTTTCGGTGCGAGCTAATACGGTGCGTAACGCCAGTTCCGTAAAATAACTCTCGGAGTAATGGAGCAAAGCGCCATCGCTAAATAATATAAGAGCCCAACTGTTTAAAACATTTTGAACACATTTCCGCGAGTCGTCTTCGATATTCATAGCACCAGTGAACATCATCACCTCAATTTCTAAATAAAAATTAATTTTTGTGCGTGGGAGGATCTAATTTATTTGAATCACTCATGCAATGTTTCCTTTTTAATTTGTTTTATTTAAATAGCTACCCGGCAAACGTTGTTCTGCCAATAAATTGATCTGTAAGTATTATTTTTGTGAATTTATCGGTTCTGTCCGGTACAACTGGCTGAAAGTCGATATAACCGTTCTACATGGAAATAACTAAATTCTGAGACTTTGAAACGTCTATACTCGCATAAACATAAATACCAATCAATCGAAGGTAGGTTAACCACTTTTAAACCGATTGTCTGTAAGCATAGGTTACACCTCCATTTTGGACCGTTCAATCCATCTTCCGTTTACCAACGCTCATTTGATCTAAAAACGAAAATAGTCGGCAACCCCGGTCCTTATAACTCGATATCGTTCATCGACTTTAAAATTCCTTCACGGACGTAAACCGAATCTAATATGTCGGTTCCTCTTCGCCGTTTCGATTTCGTAGATCATGGAATCGGAATTGGTGTGTTCCCGTTTCCGAAAAACGACAAAATTCGGTTTCAAAAGTTTTGCCTAGGTCAGTGGAGAAAAGTAATTGCCAATTGCATTTTGCAAATTTTTTTTTTAACTGTCAAATATTGTGGAGATTTTGAAGTATCATAGATATCGAGCCTTCAATTTATTTAAAATCATTTTGTTGTTTCACACAAATACGTGTCGAAAAACGATCAAAAGCTGTGAGCGAGTCTGATCGAAATTAGCGGTGCCTTTGGTGATAAATTCGATAACGTTGGAACATCGTTCGATACAATCGTTTCTCGAAACGGGAACACCAAAATGAAAACGATTCGTGCGATTTTCATTCCACTCGGAAACGGGAACAGGCCTGTATAAAACTGTGGGAGATATGACGTTTTTCGATATTGCGGGGGCGGGAAGGATCGTGGCCAAAATTGAAAATAAACTTGATCTGCCTGCAAGTATAAGAAACATATGTTCCATACATGTCAAACCTCTATCTCTTACCATCTCTGAGATCTGTTTGTTCATACGGACAGATGGACAGACAGACAGACGGAGGGAGAGACGGATTTTTTTGCACAAACTTAATATACTCTGTGTACCTCTGGTACAGAGTATAATTATACGCTTTCATAAATATGATCATTAGATAATTTTGCAAATTTTGCGGTTTTTGGAACTTAAAAACCATTGCCGGTCCAACCATTCCCCAAAGTTGTATTGCAATTGAATGAACGGTATTATTTTTTAAACTTCGCATTTTTTGGACCAATTTCCGCTCATTTTTTTAACTCGGAACCTTCCCGGGCAAGGAAATCGGAAATTTTAAGAATTCGCGGTTCTTGGACCAACTTCCGCTCATTTCTTCAACTTATAAACCTTCCGTCCAACAATTGGCCAAATTTTCATCGCATTCGAATGAGCGGTAAAGTCTTGGAAATTTCGCGGTTTTTGGACCATTTCCACCCATTTCTTCAATTAAGAAACCTTTCCCAAAGTTTCATCACCTACAAACATTTTATAAATTTCGCGGTTTTTGGGCCATTTTGCGACCACTTCTACTTATAACCTTCCCGGGCAAGCGTCTAACCATTCCCCAATGTTTTCCCACAACTGTAAATTTTGCAATTTCCGCGGTTTTGGGTCCATGTTCCGCAAAATTTCTTCAATTAAGATACTTTCCCAGGCAAGCGTTCAACCATTCGCAAAAGATTTATTGCAATCGGATAAACGGTATAATTTAGCAAATTTCGCGGATTTTTGACTATTTTTTTTGTCATATTTTTTAAATTTGAAACCTTCCCACTCAACCATTTCCTAAAGTTTCATCGCAATCGGATGAACGGTTTAGGCAGTCATAAGGGACAGACAGACAGACAAACATTCATTTTTATACTCGCTGAATACCCGGCGTCGGCCGGGTCCTTATGATTCTTATTAGAGCGACTGTATTCAAGCTAGTGTCGGCTGCAAGTCGCCATTAGCATTTTGGACCGTTCGATGCTTTTCTCTATTGAACCATCTTCATTATAATCTAAACCAGTGGCGGGCACACAAAACAAGCCATAAGACTTGCATTTGTGCGTAAGAAAAAACGAAGTTGGCTTCGTGCGTGACGTTTTAATGCTTTGCACTGCGCAAAAAAAAGCAAACTCAAACTTAACAAAATGATTTGCGTCTTGCTAAATATTAATGATGAAATAATTAGTTACTTAATAACTAATTCATAAATAAGAAAGCAAATTCAAGGATCAGATCTAACAAATTGATAATTAGATACTAAATAACAACAATTCAAACAGCAAATAATAATTAATTACTAAATAACAAGAAAAAAAACGAAAAAAAAGGAAACATCAGACTTAACAAAATGATATGCTTCTTGAAAAAATATTTTAAAGCTGAAATAATTAAATACTGAAATAAATAACATAAAATACAATACAATAATAATAATAATATTTCTAATAATAAATGTAAATAAGTAAATAATAAATGTAATAATAAATGTCTCTTAATATTTAAAAAGTTTACAAATTTAAATAATAAAGGAACAAATTAAACATTCCGCATCCCCATCAATATTTTCAATAAAGAAAAATTCATCTTCCCACTCTTCCAAAAACATTTTTGTCAGTGCATATAATAAATTGCGGCGACGTTGGCGGCTGAACAGCAACGTTTGATTTTCGTTTGCGCTTCGTTGTCGAATCCGCGGCGAACAAACACCGGCCGTGCGACGCGCCACGCACAGACCGTTTAACTGTCGGTGTCGCGGCAGAGCGCCGGCGATAACCCCCAGACGGGGCTCGCGCCCGCCACTGATCTAAACTCATGAATATTTTGCCAATTTCGTGACTTTTTTGACGGATTTGCTTTTTTGGGAGGAGATTAAACTAATTTCACCACCCTAACAGTTTTGAGGGTGGCCGGGTGGCTCAGCGGCTAGCGTGCGCGACCGCTGTGCAAGAGGTCGTGGGTTCGATCCCGCCACGGAACATCTGATGAAACGTTTTTTCCTTGAATAAACTTTACGCCCGGTCACCCCTCTTTGCTGTTGGCGCCAGCTTTGTAGTAATTAGCCATGGAAAGCTTCTCAAACTGCCGTTCGGATTCGGCGTTAAACTGTAGGTCCCTTTCCCTCGTCTTTGGCCCTCGTCTTTGGCCCTTTGGGGCTGTGTCAACTTGATAAGCCATTTTACTTACTTTTACTAACAGTTTTGATAAGCAAAATTAATTTTGAAAATGTCAACAACATGGTTTTTTCTGGATAAGTCGCATCAAAAGAATATCATAATTATTTTTTTTAACTTTAAAATTGGCATTTTAATAATAATTCGCAAGACCCACCGAAGGCTGCCATATCAACCAAAAGCGACTTGCCACTGGCGTCATCTACCTGCCTCACTAGCGTCACATAGCAAATGCGACACAACAAACGTGCCAAGGGTTGCCAAGTTTTGCTTTATAAATAAATTAAAAAAAAAAACCCCTGTTTGGTGGGATGGACACTCTCCTCTTCATCAGCTTAATTGCAGCTTCTATATACAGAAGTCATTGTGTCTAGTGCTGATGATTTTTGGCGACGTTCAGTCGGGGTTCCTAAGATAAGGGAAATATTTCATGATGAAATAACGCCTTAATTTTTATACCCTGTACCAGAGGTACACAGAATTGTACAAAAGTGTCCGTCTGACCGTCCGTATGAACGCACAGATCTCAGAGATGGTAAGAGATAGAGGTTTGTCATGTATGGGACAAAAACTTCTTACACTTGCAGGCAGATCAAGTTTATATTAAATTTTTGCCACGGCCCCTCCCGACCTCGCAAATTGGAAAAACATCATATCTCCCACAGTTTTATAGATAGAAGGTTCGTTCCTTCTGGACATATTTAATAAGCGAGATTCTTTATCGATCCGCCAAAGGAATGGTAAGGATCGGATGAACGATAGTCGAGTTATAAGGAAAACAAACGATTATTGGCAGCACCGGTCGCAACGGTGATGGGCAGCGCTTCACATGTACAGAGTATATTATAGTCGAGCTTGTCCAGTTTTCTTACTTGTTCATCCTTCATTTTTCACAATACTCCTACTATTTTTCATCTTCATTTCCTTTAATGTTTTTAACAGATTTTGCAAGGTTATTAAAAATTAGCTTAGCCTTCTAGTTTATATACTTAGTATAAATACACATTTTGACCATTCGTCAAATTTCGCTGCTCGCAGCTGCTCCCATTTCTTACAATAATGTTAACATTGGGCGCATTCAGCAGATAAATCCGATTTTCGACTGCCGACTAATGATTGCTGATTTTACCTGCTGAATACAGTGATTGCCGATTGCGATTGATAATTTGACAATCATGATTGCTGTGATGGAATCTTACAAAATGTGTGATTGGTGAGACCGTTTGTTTTGCCAACTGTTAACCCCAAAACTGAAAATGAACTAACAAACTTATAGTAATAAAAGCCCTCAAAAGTTGTGCCTTAATCTGAAATTAGCAATCGGTGTCATTCAGCAGAAAATTATGAGCAATCGCAAATCTTAAATCAGTAATCGTAAATCGGATTTATCTGCTGATTTCGCCCATTGTAATATAAAAAGCTTGAAAATGGTCAAAGAATAATTGGGTAAATCTTTATTACTAAATTGTACACTAAATTAATTTGACCTTAACTCAGTGATTGTTTTTGTTGACAAGTTAAAGCCCCCAACCAAACCGACACCTAGACGGTTAGACAGCTGATATACCTTTACGCTAAATTGGCCAACCAACGACGTCTCGAATCCTTAAACTTTTATTACTGCATATGCTTTAAAGGCTTTTGCCGTAAAGTTTTACGGTGCTGCAGCAGATTTTGTTACGTTTACGCTTACACAGACGGAATCTGAATCATTTTCATTGCCTAACATTTGTTTTAAGGGCTTGCTTTAAGAAGCCACAACGAAACAGAATATTTATAAATTCAAATCACAAAACTTTCTTACTTGCCACTATTGGCCTCACGCACACAGCAAAAGCGGAAGTCACATAAGGCCCTAAAACTTTTCGATTGACTTTGAAATTGAAATGCTGAGGTAAGTTTTTATGCAACTACAGTAAAATTAAAATTCTTGGAAACGATGTATCAAGGAAATTGTTACTTATGGTATCTTCTAAATAATCTTCACTTAAGTTTAAGGGGAGTGAAGTCGGAAATCCTTTCTTTTTTAATCGAAGCAATTTGGAAATTTTGATTAATCAACCCGAAAAGAAAAACGGAACAAAACCACAAACAAAATGAGCCGGTTAAATCTTAAAACCGAACACTAACCAAAACCAATATTTGGATATTCTAACAGCCGCTACTCGAGTAACGATATTCTTGGAACTAAAACATAACAAAATAAAATGATTTCTCTTCTTTTTTATTGAAGCCATTTTTGTTTAAAAACCATAATTTTGCTAATGCTCTAAGCAAATCAAGTGGTTAAAACAACTGGTTTAATAATAACACAAAACCCCATGTAAAAACATTGCATAAACTAGTTTTTATACCCTTGCAGAGGGTATTAAAAAATTGTTCGGATGTTTGTAACGCATAGAAGAAGCATCTCCGACCACTTAAACTATGTATATTCTTGATCAGCATGACGAGCTGAGTTGATTTAGCCCTGTCCGTCTGTCTGTTTCTATGCTATCTCCTCCGTCAGTATTAAAGCTATCCTCACCAAACTTTGCACGAAGTCTTTTGATACAAATACGCTGTACATTTGTCGGAACCGGCCGGATCGGATGACTAAAGCATATAGCTGTCATAGGAACGATCGGTCGAAAAACTAGCTTTAGTGAGAAAAACTTTTTTGTTTTCAACTGAAACGCCTCCAAACTTCGTATTTCTTAGTTTACTATGTTTTTTCATGATTTCACTAAAATTGGTCAAAACTGTCATCTATATAGTATTGCTGTCATAGAAAAGTAGTGACTGAAAAGTAGTCTTAGTTAGAAAAACTTTTTTGTTATCAATGGAAATGCCCTCATTGGCATGTATTTGTTTTATTTGCATCCACACAATTCTACAAAGTTTGGTCAAAATCGGATGACTATAGCATATAGCTGCTGTATGAATGATCGGTCGAAAAAGAGTTCTAGTGAGGAAAACTTTTTTGTTTTAGTTGGGATCGCCTCCAAATTTCGTAATTAACAGTTTGTTATGCTTTTCCATGATTGCACTAAGCTTGGTCGAAATCCGGCATCTATATAGTATCCCATTGAAAGTAAGGTCCAAAAAGTAGTCTTATTAAGAAAAACAAACTGCAAGGGTATACAAAACTTCTGCCGAGCCGAAGTTATCTTTCCCCTATTTTTCAAATTACTTTACCAACCTTAGTTGGCTATGCTTCTATCGAACTTCAGGGTATAGTTATAGTTTAGATTTCATAGTCTAATGTTTCATTCGTTGCTTGAACTGTGAGTTGAACAGACGTTTTTCCTTATTTTATTTAAAATGCAAATGAATTAATCAAGAAACGCCATAGTCAGTCTGTTTTTTTTTGGCGTGCCATTAATTTTGAACATATTTTTCATAGTTACTAATCTAATAATTTTAAATGTGCCGATTATTTTGATCAACGATTGGAGGACATTCTGATTTACAAAAAATTTTGACGTTACTAATAAAAAATAGGGTAAAGTTAACTTCGGTTTGGCCGAAGTTTTGAATACCCTTGCAGTTTGTTTTTCTAAATTAGACAACTTTTCGGACCATACTTTTCTATGGGAGTTATACTATATAAAGGGTGATTTTTTAGCTATTATCTTATTGGCAACACTGGTTTAAACAGCTCACGCACGTTTCGTGTTTTGTTTCACTGTCAAACATCTTCAGTTTGGTCTATTATTTAACCATGAATCATCTTACAAACGAACAACGCTTGCAAATTATTAAACTTTATTATCATAATGCGTGCTCTGTTAAGAAAGTTCATCGCGCGCTTCTTCCGTTTTATGGTCAGCTTAATCGACCCACTGAAGCGGCTATTCGGGCTATTGTGACTAAATTTCGCACCAAATTTACATTGTTGGACATTAAACCACCAACACGCTTACGTAGAGTGCGAACTGAAGAAAATATCGCAGCTGTATCGGCCAGTGTTAATGATGACCATCAATTATCGATTTGTCGCCGTTCGCAGCAATTGGGCCTCTGTTACTCAACAACGTGGAAAATTTTGCGGAAGGATTTAGGTGTGAAGCCTTTCAAAATACAGCTGGTGAAGCCGAACGACCTACCGCAACGTAGAATTTTTGGTGAATGGGCTCTTGGAAAGTTGGCCGAAGATCCACTTTTTACCGAAAAATTGTGTTCAGCGACGAAGCTCATTTTTGGCTCAATGGGTACGTAAATAAGCAGAATTGTCGATTTTGGAGTGAATAACAGCCAGAAGCATTGCAAGAGCTACCAATGCATCCAGAAAAAGTCACAGTTTGGTGCGGTTTATGGGATGGTGGCATCATTGGACCGTACTTCTTCAAGGACTTCAACTTTTTTTGTCCAAAATGCAAGAGCTTGACTTGCATGACATGTGGTTTCAACAAGACGGTGCCACATGCCACACAGCACGCGCAACAATGGAGTTTTTGAGAGGCGAGTTCGGTGAACATTTTATTTCACGTTCGGGACCGGTCAATTGGCCGCCTAGATCGTGCGATTTAACGCCTTTAGACTATTTTTTATGGGGCTATGTTAAAGCTCATGTCTATACAGACAAGCCCGCTTCAATTGACGCATTGGAAGACAACATTGAAGCATTTATTCGTGAGATACCGGCCGAAATGTTGGAAAGAGTATGCCAAAATTGGACTAAGCGGATGGACCATTTGAGGCGCAGTCACGGTCAACATTTGCATGAAATAATCTTCAAACATTAAATTATATGGACCGTACTATCGATTCAAATAAAGATTTCATGCATTTTTCTGAATTTTATGTGTTTTTTTTTAAACTTTCTTATAGCTCTTAAAAAATCACCCTTTAGATGTCTGAATTCGACCATATTTAGTGGAATCTTGGAAAAGCATAACAAACAAACATGTACATTTTTGAAGGCGATTCCATTTAAAACAAAAAAGTTTTTCTCAGAAGAACTTCTTTTTCGACTGATCATTCATACTGCAGCTATATGCTATAGTCATCCGATTTGGACAAGACTTAGTACAATTGTGTAAAAGTATATAAAATAAATATATGCCAACGTAATGGACGTTCCCATTAAAAACAAAAAAGTTTTTCTCACAAGAACTAGTTTTTCGACCAATTGTTCCTATGGCAGCTATACGCTATAGTCATCCGATTTTGACCAAACTTTGTAGAATCGTGTGAGAGCATATAAAACAAATACATGCCAATTTTCAGGACGTTACCATTGAAAACAAAAAAGTTTTTCTAACTAAGACTACTTTTCAGACGCTACTTTTCTATGACAGCTGTACTATATAGATGTCCGATTTCGACCGAATTTGGTGGATTCATGAAAAAGCATAGTAAACTAAGAAATACAAAGTTTGGATGCGTTTCAGTTGAAAACAAAAAAGTTTTTCTCACTAAAACTAGTTTTTCGACCGATCGTTCCTATGACAGCTATATGCTTTAGTCATCCGATCCGGCCGGTTCGGACAAATGTGCAGCGTATTTGTACCAAAAGTCTTCGTGCAAAGTTTGGTGAGGATAGCTTTAAAACTGACGGAGGAGATAGCATAGAAACAGACGGACAGGGCTAAATCAACTCAGCTCGTCATGCTGATCAAGAATATATATACTTTTTGAGGTCGGAGATGCTTCCTTCAATCCGTCACAAACATCCGGACAATTTTATAACACCCTCTGCAAGGGTATAAAAATTATACAAACATGTCAAAAACGTCCTTTACAATATGAAAATGCATCAGTGTAATTGGCCAATGAGATAGCAGACTGCTAATAAGTCTAACAGTGCTAGCAAAATATTTCTTCTAGCAAGAGCACTCTAGCCTAGCACGATCTTGATGTCGTGATCGGGTCAGCGCTCATATAGGTCTTCCACAAGGAAGTATCCACAAAGTACATATATACAAGGCAATCATAGCACCAGCTTGGAGATGCGTTGAGAAGACGAAGGAAAACCGAAAGCAGAGTAAGACGACGCCTCAAGAATATTTTTGTCTAGAGAACTTCCAAACAGACAAATACCCTAGCAACCACCCCACACACTAGACAGAACCAATGCACTATTTAAAATGAATATGTACACTTCAATCTAAAGAAAGTTGCCAATGAAGGTGACAGAAAATTTAGATAATAATAAAATCGAGCACAAAAAAAAGGAGAGCGTGAGTTAAAGTCGGTTCTGCCCGACTTCGATATACCCGTTACTCAGGGGAATTCATGTTGTATAGCCTTCCCTTATGTTAGTTAAAAGAGCATTAACATTAATGTAAGCATTTCAACAATATAGAAGCAAACAGTGCATGCGGCGCAAAAAATTATGCAACATATTTAATAACTTCTATAACTTTGCCATTTATAATCCGATCTTTATGAATCTTTCAGAGATTATTGATATTGGGCACATGCACTACCCTGGGCACATGCACAACACAATGGGAGTCTACATACAAAATTTGGTGGATCTAGCTCTTCTAGTCTCCGAAATCTAGGTGTTCATACAGACAGACGGACATGGCTATATTGATTCGGCTATTGATGCTGATCAAGAATATATAAACTTTATGGAGTCGGAGATGCTTCCTTCAGCTTGCTACATACACTTGCACGACTTTAGTATACTCTTTTTACTCGACGAGTAACGGGTATAAAAATCTCCTGATTTTTGCGTTGTATCGTTGTTGTATCTTAATGTAGTGATTGGGCCGCGCATAGCATTCGTTTTTTATCAAGTCGTCCTTGTCTTCTGTTGTGACGTGCGCAAAGATAAGACAAATATTAAAATATTTTGCATTAAGACTGAGTACGGCTAGTCGCTTGTCAATTGGTGTGAAGCTGATGACAGAGCGATGCAATCTTCAACTGACTGCAAAGCCGTAAGGTTGGTTTTGTATTTTCGTAGAAGTCATTTTTGTCATAAGAGCTTAAAAGTTCTGAATGCTAACGAAAAAATTTGAAAAATTTAAAAACAACCAAAAGAGATTTTAGGAATACTGAAAAACTTTTGGGACTTTTAGAGATTTGTACAAATCAATTGTTCAAGTTACAAATTTTCAAGTCAGACAAAACTTTACTATTGTATCTACTTTCATGTATTCGAATTCAGCAATGCAATTATGATAATTATATTTAATTTTCATAATAACCCTTTCGGTTAACAAATAGAATTGAAATACAAAATAACATTTTCCACATAAAAGTTAAAAAAAGGTCAACAAGTTCTTTTTATACACTTCTGTGCGTCACCAGACACTCACATGAATGCCAGATGTAGGAATATTTACCACACAATAAAATTACAGCCATGGTTTTTACCCATGAGGCTGGTTTCCGCCTTGACGCAGCCAAACAAAAGGCGGCCACAAAAACTTGCGCAGCTAAAATAAACTCACCAACACACAAACACTTGGCCATTTGTTTGTGTGTTCGTGTGTGTCGTTAGACGTGTGAAATTTTGCGCCTTCCGCTTGCCCTTGCAGCGGCCGAAGGATGCCATTTCGTTGCGAATTTTCATTTTCATTAATTTCATTTGCCAAATGCAAGCAGAGTGAAGGCGCAGAAAAAAAACTTAAACAAGGAAATGCTTTTTTGGTCTGACAAAGGGGTTAAGAGAGCAATTTGAAATGCTTCGTTTAAAATTTAATAATCTACTTATGGGTTTTCAGACAACTTTGAAAATACGAGGGCAGCTTGATATGGTTCAAGAAATATTTTTCAATGATGAACAAAACTATCTTATTTGGATTCTGGGCGTTATCAGTAAATTATCATTTGTATGGAAGTGACAGCTTATTACAATTTGGGTGAGCGTAAAGTCCGCTGTGAGGCAGTAGAAAGATACCCATCGGAATTAAGTTAACCAATAAGAGCTTAAGGGAACAAAATTAAGGGCAAAAATTTAAATAAGATCTTTCAGCCGACCAAAAAATCCCCTTTTTATGCCCACAAAAATATCTACATCAGACGGATCGAGTGCCTATAACATATAGCTGCCATAGTAATGTTGATATTAATTCTCACTGATTTCCTATCTTTAGGGACCAAAATATGGTCACACTACATCACAGAGAAATAGAATTAATCACATAGAATTGATAAACTTAATGAACATGTGTCAAGTTTCATTGATATTGCGTTGAAACATATTTTCATTTGTTTCATAATTTAATTAATTAATATCTTTAAAACCATAGAACTCTCCAACTTTTGGAAGATATTATAATTTAGGTTATGCTTAGGGCAATAAATTGTATATTCTTAGAAGCTATGTTATGGTGGTTAACACTGTGAAAATTAGATATATATTTAAACAACTATTATTTAACATTATCAATTAACGAAAATCTTTATTAAATTTTGATCTTAGTAGATGCAGTAAAATACTACTCAGCAATATCAATGAAAGACCTGTCCGATAAACAAAAGCTAAGAAAAAAATTTATTAAAAACCCCTTTTTCCCTTTTTTTCGATATTTGAAATTGTTTCTAAAATTAACAATATTTTTTTGTGCAAAAACCTTAAATTATCTTTAAATGGGCATTTCAAGATCTAATTTCGAAAAAAAATTTGGCTCAAATCAAAAATGATGAGTCCGGCAACCGTTAGGGTTGTTAAAAGAATGACCCATATTCTCAATTCCACTTCCACAGCAACCGGAAGTGGAATTGATTCGTGTTTTCGAATCAATGGAATGAAAATTAATTGGCAAATTTGGTTGGAATAGAATGATGCATATCTTTTTATACCATTGCAGAGGGTATTATAAAATTTTCCGGATGTTTGTAACGCATAGAATATATATGTTTGTAACGACCACATAAAGTATATATATATTCTTGATCAGCACGACGAGCTGACTTGATTTAGCCCCGTCCGTCTATCCGTCCGTCTGTCCGGCTGTCCGTCTGTCCTTCTGTCCGTCTGTTTCCATGCTAACTCCTCCGTCAGTTTTAAAGGTATCCTCACCAAACTTTGCACGAAGACTTTTGGTACAAATACGCTGCACATTTTTCGGAACCGGCAGGATCGGATGACTATAGCATATAGCTCTCATAGGAACGATCGGTCAAAAAACTAGTCTTAGTGAGAAAAACTTTTTTGTTTTTAATGGAAACGCCTCCAAAGTACGTATTTCCTAGTTTATTATTCTTTCCCATGATTTCACTACGTTTGGTCGAAATCGGACGACTATAGCATATAGCTGCCATAGGAGCGATCGGTCGAAAAACTAGTTTTAGTGAGAAAAACTTTTTTGTTTTTAATGAAAACGTCCTTATCATTGGCATACACTTATTTTATATACTTTTACATAATTCTACAAAGTTTGGTCGAAATCGGATGACTATAGCATATAGCTGCAGTATGAATGATCGGTCGAAAAAGAAGTTCTAGTGAGAAAAACTTATTTGTTTCAAATAGGATCGGCTCCAAATTTCGTAATTAACAGTGTATTATGCTTTTCCATGATTTCATCAAGTTTGGTCGAAATCATACATCTTTATAGTATAGATCCCATAGAAAAGTAAGTTCCGAAAAGTAGTCTTATTTAGAAAAACAAACTGCAGGGGTATTTTTTCAAACCTAACTTTTCTATGGCAGCTGTGCTATATAGTCTTCCGGTTTCAACCAAACTTCGTAAAATCATGAAAAATTTAAAATTTACTCGTACAATAAATACGAATAGTCCTCCGATCCGGTCGGTTTTCACACTTGTGCAGCGTATTTGTACTACAAGACTTCGTGGAAAGTTTCGTGAAGATAGCTTTCAAAATGAAGGAGGAAATCGCCTCAGAAACGGCTATTTCAACCCATCTCGTCATGCTGATCAAGAATATATATACTATATGTGGTCGGAAATGCTAAGCGTTACAAACCCTCTTCAAGGGTATAAAAAACTAAAAAGTTGAAAGGCAACACTGCGTATGAGTAATATCAAAAGCTTTGGAGCCCCGTCGCGTCCACTAAAACATAACTTTTTGACCGTTTTCTTTTTTCTCGTTAAATATTTACCATAAACTAGCAGATCGAGGCACACCCCCTCCTCCTCGATAGGTCAACCCCCTCCCCACCGCACTGTGGGCCAGAAATTTCATTTTTTGGCCAAAACTCTAGCATTTCTACACCAGACTAGCTAGGAAGCTAAAATTTTTTACGAAATATTCTTAAAAGATTGAACTTAACGCACATAATTTTTAAAAAAATTTAAAAATTTTATAACGTATTGATAATTCAAATCAAAGTTCAAATCAAATTTTTCAACATTTTGGTTTTTTAATTATTAAAAAAAAACTCGTAGTTAGATTTAAGCCAAATTTTTCAGAGAGGTACATATAAGTAAACGTTGTTTTTTTGGGAAAAAAATTGTCATGATCTGATTTGTCGTTTATGAGTTATTAACCCAAAATGGTACGGACTTTGACTGCACACCCCGTTAAGGATTTCCAGTTAAGCTGATTACTTTCACCATTACTTTCGTTTATTTAACCTGTTCTTCATATTCATTTCTTAAAACAAAAAATTAAAAATAAAATATTTTTGAATTTATTTAAACAATTAGTTCCGTGCTTCTAAAAGTATGCTTCACACTTTAATCGATGGAAATGAAAATAGCTCAGCTCTCACAGTTTAGCTTCATGGGCAAAACTTAGTAGTTTTAAAAAAGAAAAGCATATTTTTCGGCTTACTTGAAAATTGAAACTGGCTCGATGCCAAATGGGAAAACATTTTTAAAAGCGATTTTATTAAATACAAAGCAAAACCGCGCAAAAGCGCATACCTCCAGCAATAGTACAATATTCAAACAAAATAATAAGTCATGTTGCGAGTGAATACCCAGTGGCACTCGTGGGCACTCAAAAGTCAAAGTTGCCAAATGTAAAAAAACCCACAAAATTTAAGGTTTTTTCCATTTTTTAAGAAAGCGAATAGAATTGAAAACTGTATTATAATTTTTTTATTGAACTCTATTCCGTAGTCGAAAATATACAACCAAACTCTAGAAGCTGTTTTTTTCCAAGTGTCGACTATGAATTTACCATTTTTAGGAGCAATTTTAAGAAAAATCCACTTTGAACTGCTGCCATTCAAAAATCAATTTGTAAAAATGTTCCAAATTTTGGCATAAAATAGCTATAAGTATTCTTAATCATTTCCGACAATCGTTTTATCCAGTTTCCCAAACAAAAAATTGGGACTTTTGGCCAAAATTTCGGCCTGCTGGCCCAGTGTGCACCGATCGGAAAAATATGGCCAGTAATGAGTTTTCCATTCTGTCCCAGTGTAGAATGGCATTATTGTGTTTATCTACCAGAAGATGGTGTGTGCCGGTTATCGTAATGGTGACAAGGATTCGTATCAAGGCGATTCGGGTGGACCACTGATGCTTGAGATGAATTGCCGTTTTTATAAGACAATACAAGCTCACAATTTTTAGCACAATACATCAAATTTATAATCTGAAAGCTAAATGAATCGACTAAAATTATTGTGCTGTTATTTATTTGGAAATGATCTTAATAAGAGATCCACGAGATGTGTAAATTCAGATCAAATGGTCATTAAAAGAATAGTATTAGCATATCTATAGGATATGACAGTAAGATCAGATGCATATTAAAAGGATATTAATAAAAGATCAAATGGATATTTCACAAAGATCCAATGGAAATAAGACGAGAATATTTATCAACAGTTCAAAAAAAAAATGCTTAACTATTTGAGGCATATGCTAATATCCTTTTTCTGAAAAAAAATCCAGTCCAAATGGATACCGCTAAATCATTCCGGGGATCATCAAAAACTATCGTTTTGGAAATGTTTTCAAACTCTGCAAATTATATAGACTCTAATTCGCAGCGAAATTGGAAAAATGTTGATTTTTAAGCCTAATTAAACTCTCTAGCTCTTCATTAAACGGAAGATACTAATTTATGTTCAAAATTTGACAATAGTCCATCAACTGCCCTCGTATTATGTGCCTTTTTGCCAGCGAGGCTGACAGCCGTCGCGCCTTCAAGTTCAAGAACATTTGCTGAGACGAAGCGTAACACTTTGACATTTATTTGAAAATGACTTTTGCAGTTCCACTCCCCACACTTTAGCCTTTGTTTAATTTGCTTTAATTAGGCCATAATTGTAGCATACTTAGACGAGTCAGCCAAGTTGAGCTAATTGTTTGCCAGAGATTTTCTACCCATGGTTTGGAAAACCAAGTCATAAATTTTCATTTGCCAAGTCGAACAACAATTTTCCCCCCATGACTATCTCGATTCCTCTCCCCCTCTCACTCTCTCTGTCTGCGTGAGAAAGCAATTAAACTTTAGACAAAATGTTTAATTGATTTTCTAGATTCCATCCATTTGTTAATTGAGATTTCTGTCAAAAGTTGGGTTTTTGGGGTTTGTCAGGGTTTTCAGCGGAAATGCGGAAATTTAATTGCTTAAGAGCATTAAAATATATTTCATGTCAGTGGCAGTTACAGGGTGTCTAATTGACAGTTTTAGTTCAAAAGACATTAAAAACTAATTTACAACTCCCTCGATATTTGCGGTAATTTCACCGCGTGGGTTTTGGTCAAATATGCCGCAAAGTTGACGCAGCGTGTCGTCCACAATGTGTACGCACACCGCGCGGACGTTTGGCAATTTGCATGAAATGCGATTTTTCGTTGCGAGAAACGCAGGCGTTGCATAAATTCTTCATGCCCTTTTTTTCTTGTGACGGCTGCCACAGCCACCACGTGGACCGAAAAGTATGCAATGAAATGCATTAAACTGGCGCATTATGCGCACATTTTGAAGCCTCGCCTGGTCGGTTGCTCGCCATCTTTGGAGCGTCAGAGCGTTTGCCATTAAAAGTTGTGAGGCGTAAAATCAGTTTGCCAGTATTCAGTTTTTCAGCAAACCAAAACGTAAGGCTTTAATCAGGGGGGATTGGGCCTTAAAGTGGGCAACTTCAAACCGCGAGGAATTTGTAAATAGTTTGGAATCAAAGAGGAAAAGCGTTTTGTTGATGTAGCTATCGTATGTTTAAGCTGACAAGCAAAGTGACCATGTGTACCGAAAACACAACTCTTAAATGTCAGTGTCAAATAAATGCCATTTGCAGGAGGTATAACATTTTGCCTTCAATTCAAAGAAATATGCTAAAAACATCCTCTTCTCAAGAAATGCTTTATAAGTAATTGAAATTTACAATGATTCCCTGCTATGAAATTCATAATCTTAAAATATACATTTGTAAATAGAACTACAGGGTATGAAAGCTTCGTTTTCTTGGAAATTCCCTTACTCAAATAATTCCAGTTATTCTGCTCCGCCCATTTATGAATATTAAAACTGACAAACTGTAAACTAACATGATTGCTTAGTGCTTCTAATTTATTCATGCCCGAGCATATGCAATTTTAATAGCATTACCCCACGCATCGCACACACAGCACAAATACAGATGCACTTGCTGATAGGGATATGGTCTCGGGTAAGTATCTTTAGGGGATTCTGCGGCTGCTAAACAATGAACTTCAACCAACCACCCATTCATTCACCCATCCATTCATTTGATATGTCAGGCATTTGCTTTTTGTGCCAGGAAAAGCGCATGGGGGAAATCATTTTCAAGAATTTCAGTGACTTGCCAGGGGAATGCACTCCAATGGATTTATGAGTGAAAAAATAAACAAATTTTGTGCGTGGTTTGAAATCTATTTGCAGATTAATGACTACTTGTTGATATGTTAAGATAAGATACGAGAAATGGAAATGGCTAACAAGCCTTTTTCAATAAGATATCTGCAAAATGTAATTATTTAAAAATATTTTAATTTAAAATAAAAATTTTTTTTAAATACTTTTTTCGTTTTTATTCTCTGTACCAAAGGTACACAGAGTATATTAAGTTTGTGCAAAAGTATGTAAGAGTCAGAACGGAGCATCTCCGACCCAATAAAGTATATATATTTTTGATCACCATCAACAACCGAGTCGATCTAGCCATGTCCGTCTGTCTGTCCGTCTCTCCGTATGAACAAACAGATCTCAGAAATGGTAAGAGATAGAGGTTTAACATGTATGGGACATAAGCTTCTTATACTTACTTGCAGGCAGATCAAGTTTTTTTTTCAATTGTTGACACGCCCCACAGTGGCTCGTTTTCTCAAAAGACGTTGCATAAATCATAACTCTTGAGCTGTTTGAGTTATCCACATGATTTTTATACTCTGTACCAGAGGTACACAGAGTATATTAAGTTTGTACAAAAGTATGTAACAGGCAGAAGGAAGCATCTCCGACCCTATAAAGCATATGTAATCTTGATCAGCATCAACAGCCGAGTCGATCTAGCCATGTCCGTCTGTCCATCCGCCTGGCTGTCAGTCTGTCTGTCCGTATGAACAAACAGATCTCAGAAAGTGGTAATAGATAGAGGTTTGACGTGTATGGGACATATGCTTCTTGTACTTGCAGGCAGATCAAATTTATTTTATATTTTTGCCACGCCCCCTCCCGCCCCCGCAAATTGGAAAAAACGTCAAATCTCCCACAGTTTTATAGATAGAAGGTTCGTTCCTTCTGGTCATATTTAGTAATCAGTATAATTTATCGATCCGCCAAAAAAGGTAATGATCGGATTAACGGTTGTCGAGTTATAAGAAAAACAAACAATTATGGGCAGCACCGGTCAGCACGCAACGCAACGGTGAGGGGCAGCACTTCACAGGTACAGAGTATGTTATTGTCGGGCTTGACCGGCTTTCTTTCTTGTTATACCCTTGCAGAGGGTATTATATAATTGTGCGGATGTTTGTAACGCATTGAAGGAAGCATCTCCGAACACATAAACTGTATATATTCTTGATCAGCATGACGAGCTGAGTTCAATTGGCCTTGTCCGTCTGTCCGTCCGTCCGTCAGTCCGTCTGTCAGTTTCTATGCAATCTGCTCCGTCACTTTTAAAGCTATCCTCACCAAACTTTGTACGAAGTCTTTTGGTACAAATACGCTGCACATTTGTCGGAACCGGCCGGATCGGATGACTATAGCATATAGCTGTCATTGGAACGATCGGTCAAAAAACTAGTCTCAGTGAAAAAAGCTTTTTTGTTTTTAATGGAAACGCCTCCAAAGTACGTATTTCTTAGTTTACTATCTTTTCCCATGATTTCACTAAGTTTGGTCGAAATCGAGACTTACTATATCTGCCATAGGAACGATCGGTCGAACAACTAGTTCCAGTGGGAAAAACTTTTTTGTTTGGTCGAAATCGGATGACTTTAGCATATAGCTGCCATAGAAACGATCGGTCGAAAAACTAGTTCCAGTGGGAAAAACTTTTTTGTTTTTAATGAAAACGTCCTTTTATTGGCATATTCTTATATTAAATATTTTAACACATTTCTACAAAGTTTTATCAAAATCGGGTGACCTTAGCATATATCAGTATGAATATAGGCTGCAAATTTTTTTTTTTATTGTTTTAAATGGGATCGCCTCCAAATTCGTGGTTAACATGTATTATGCTTACATGATTCTAGTTGGTGAAATCGACACTAATATAAAAAGTAAGTTCGAAAAGTAGTCAGTGAGAAAACCTTTTTTGTTTTAAATGGGATCGCCTCCAAATTTCGTGGTTAACAGTGTATTATGCTTTTACATGATCAAATATGGTCGCAATCATTAATAAAAACCATGATCATCTTAAAGATCATAAAGATCTTAGGGAGGAAGACCCCATATCAACTTTCGTTTTCAATGGAAGCTGCGGGTACACAAATCTTCGCCAAGCCTAAGTTAACTTTCCCCTTTACCCGTCTTATATTACTGCAGGCAGATCAAGTTTTTTTCAATTGTTGACACGCCCCACAGTGGCTCGTTTTCTCAAAAGACGTTGCATAAATCATAACTCTTGAGCTGTTTGAGTTATCCACATGATTTTTATACTCTGTACCAGAGGTACACAAGAGTATATTAAGTTTGTACAAAAGTAGGTGAAGGAAAGCATCTCCGACCCTATAAAGCATATGTAATCTTGATCAGCATCAACAGCCGAGTCGATCTAGCCATGTCCGTCTGTCTATCCGCCTGGCTGTCTGTCTGTCTGTCTGTCCGTATGAACAAACAGATCTCAGAAAGTAGTAATAGATAGAGGTTTGACGTGTATGGGACATATGCTTCTTGTACTTGCAGGCAGATCAAATTTATTTTATATTTATGGAACGCCCCCTCCCGCCCCCGCAAATTGGAAAAAACGTCGAATCTCCCACAATTTTATAGGTTCGTTCCTTCTGGTCATATTTAGTAATCAGTATAATTTATCGATCCGCCAAAAAAAGGTAATGATCGGATTAACGGTTGTCGAGTTATAAGAAAAACAAACAATTATGGCAGCACCGGTCGGCACGCAACGCAACGGTGAGGGGCAGCACTTCAAAGGTACAGAGTATGTTATTGTCGGGCTTGACCGGCTTTCTTTCTTGTTATACCCTTGCAGAGGGTATTATATAATTGTGCGGATGTTTGTAACGCATTGAAGGAAGCATCTCCGAACACATAAACTGTATATATTCTTGATCAGCATGACGAGCTGAGTTCATTTAGCCCTGTCCGTCTGTCCGTCCATCTGTCCGTCTGTCAGTTTCTATGCAATCTCCTCCGTCACTTTTAAAGCTATCCTCACCAAACTTTGTACGAAGCCTTTTGGTACAAATACGCTGCACATTTGTCGGAACCGGCCGGATCGGATGAATATAGCATATAGCTGTCATTGGAACGATCGGTCAAAAAACTAGTCTTAGTGAGAAAAACTTTTTTGTTTTTAATGGAAACGCCTCCAAAGTACGTATTTCTTAGGTAACTATCTTTTTCCATGATTTCACTAAGTTTTGGTCGAAATCGGAAGACTTTAGTATATAGCTGCCATAGGAACGATCGGTCGAAAAACTAGTTCCAGTGGGAAAAACTTTTTTGTTTTAAATGAAAACGTCCTTTTATTGGCATATTCTTATTTTATATATTTTAACACATTTCTACAAAGTTTTATCAAAATCGGATGACCATAGCATATAGCTGCAGTATGAATGATAGGTCGAAAAAGAAGTTCTAGTGAGAAAAACTTTTTTGTTTTAAATGGGATCGCCTCCAAATTTCGTGGTTAACAGTGTATTATGCTTTTACATGATTTCACCAAGTTTGGTCGAAATCAGACATCTATATAGTATAGATCCCATAGAAAAGTAAGGTCCGAAAAGTAGTCTTAGTTAGAAAACCTTTTTTGTTTTCAATGGAAGCTGCAAGGGTATACAAAACTTCGGCCAAGCCTAAGTTAACTTTCCCCCATTTTTTTCTATTTTTTTTATACCCTGTTCCCATTAAAAATGGGAAAAGGGGGATTATGAAGTTGTGCAAAGGTATGTAACAGGTAGAGGGAAGCAATTGCGACCCTATAAAGTATATATATTCTTGATCAGCATCAACAGCCGAGTCGATTTAGCCATGTCCGTCCGTCCGTATGAACGCGATCTCAGAGACTATAAGAGATAGAGCCACAAATTTTTGCATGTAGGTAGGTGTATACCCGATTCATATCGAGTTTGTTTTAGATTTGGAAAAGCGCAAAAAACTGCCAGAGCCACAATTTTTAAGATAGACCTCCCAATATCTTTCTATTCTGAAAAGATCAATAAGATCGGACAAAAAACACCGAAGTTATATACGAATCAATTTTGCATGTGGGAGAGAGGGGGGGCCTTGCATTGTCAGTTACCGCGTTTGCTCGTGCGTGTGTGCGTATGTTGGAGTGTGTGTGCATGTGTGAGTGTGTGTATATGTGTATGAAAACACAAGAACACAAGGGAACAGGGTATTTTGTAGTCGGGGCACTCGACTACAGCTCCCTTACTTGTTCTTTTTGATATCAAGCGAAATGACTTATGTTCGAATGCTCAATTTTCTGTTTTAATGTTTACAAAATTTACATCGTCCTTAAGTCCAATTTAAAGTAGCAATGTTTATGTTTATATAAATTGTTTCTTTTGTCAAGTGACTAGCACAATATATCTAAGTTTTCAACTTAACTTTTCGTGTTAGGATGCAAAATCTAATAAGTAGACAGCGGACTTAGCATATTTACATATTTTGAACCGCTTGTCCGATTTAAATTCTGATTGCACACATCTTATTTTTATTGAAAATCGATCTCCGATCGCTAAAAACATTTTTTGCATATTTTGCATCTTTGCATATAAAAATATGGCAAAAAACATATTTTATATGCACACATATTTCAGATAAACTATAATAATAGTAGGCCAGGTTTAATGTGTTCTTTTTGTGATTCTGTGCAAACCATTTTCTGATTTTGTCGCAAATCTGTTTCTAAATATAGACCAATATAATATAAACCAATCAATTAAAATGCCAAAAATAAGTGATAACAAGTAAATTGTTTTGAAATTAAAGAAAACAGCGTTGTGTGCCTGGTTTGCAAAAAACGTGTGAGTACATTACCATCCATTTAAATAAAATATTTATATTCATATTAATAAAACAAAATGTATTTTAACTCTTAAAAAATTTTTGGTTGTTTGTGATCCATGATACAATGAATAGAAGGTAGCGCAATGAGAAGCTTGTCAAAACAAAATTCTACTGTGACGTCACAGGCATCACAGTTTTGTGTTTGTTGACAAATTTTTGCTGCGGCAAAGAATGTATTTTTAAGTTATCGATATTTAGGAAACACAAATTTTAAAAACAAACTGATGGCTTTTTTGAATTATTTCTTTGTTGAGCTTACGTATTAAAAGAAATCCGGCTACGGGAAAAAAAGCAGTTTGGTTTTTTCATCGCAATCATTTCTTCCGCCAGTTCCAGATGTTTTTTCAAATATTTTCAGTGCACATTAGTGTGTCTCCATTCAGTTCTTTGAAAATCTCCTCCAACAATTTTATTTTGTGCAGAAGTACTTTTATTTTGTGCTTTCAGCGTTTTCCTTCAAAACAAAATCATAGTTATTGTAGAATAACTTCTAAGATCAAATGCATTGGACTACTTACAATTCTTGTTTTAGGCGCTGAATTTCCAAAATGGAATTGTCTCTCATTTTTTCAGCAAACAGCCCGCCTTTGTTCACATCACTTATTGCCCCAGTAGATACGGGTCTGGGCAACAAATCTATGTAAGCGTTTGCGATACTTCATGTGATTGTGATTGACTACGATCTGGAAGATATAGCCTTCGGTTGGTTTTGGCACGCTTAAAAATTGTTTGTACAGAACCTATCCTCAGGCAGATTTTCCTGGGTACGACTAAGGTTTTATAGAATATGTATGTTAAACTTGGCAATAGCATTTTAGCCACAAGATCTTTAATTTTTTAATGTTGACGGCACATTTACTTGATTACCTTTATATAGATTTAATATTGGTTACTTACTCAGATGCATCGTAACTGTCCAATTAAATCCTTTTTATGAAAATGTTCAGCACACACTCGCCAACAGGCTTTCGAAAGAATTGGCTGAAGGTTGGCAGATGCCAGATGAACTGGAGGACGAAGACGGAGACAATAATGAATTCAACATGAAACTATGCGAAGCTTTGATTGCACTCACTAAGCTAAAACACTCCACTAAGCTCCCCTCATTACAACGCTATGGACACAAACCTGTTCCTGTTAAAAATTCTTTATTTTGATCATCCGTCATGGACGATTTGGACATTTGGACATCTCTTATGAGGAAATCCACAGAAAGAATGTGGTCAATAAGAACATCCAGAGAAAGATCGCTAAAATGTGCCAATGGAACAAGATTATAAGCTAATTTACTGAAGAACTTTTAAAAACAAAATTTTTGTGAGCTCTTAGGTTAAATTACTTGCACCGAATTAATTTGTGGTGGAAAATGCATTATTACAACTTCTAAATTAAAAGAAAATGTATTTAAGTCCAAAATTGTAAACTCTAATTCATTTTAAAACTATTATAATCATTTTACTTATTTGCATATGCAATAAAAAAAACATATTTTGGATATGCAGTTTTTAATGGAAAGAGGGATATTTAATTAGTATATATCCCAAATTTCACTTCAATCTGTCTTCATTTAAAAAGTTGCATAAAATCCGCTGACTACTAATAAGCAAACAAACAAACAGTTTGGATCGGTTGACTATAGTAAATAGCTCCCATAGAAACTATAGGTCGGAAAAATAGTTTAAGTGAGAAGAGCATTTTTGTTTTCGATGTAAACGTTTCCAAATTTCGTATTTGTTGGTTTTCTATGCTTTTTCATAATTCTTTTAACTTCGATAAAAATCGGATAAATATATGGTATAGCTGGCTTCCATAAGATAGGACTGACAATTAGTCTCAGTAAAAAAAACTTTTTGTTTTTAACGGTACTGACTTGAAACTTGGTGATTGCATGTTTTTTATGATTTCGATTAATGCTACAAGGTTTTGTCGAAGTCGGAAGACTATAGCATATAGCTTCAATAAGAACGATCGGTCGAAAAATGGGTCTTTGTGAGAAAAAATATTTGTTTCTAACGTTAGCGCTCCTAAGCTCGACCCTTATAATTGTTATTTGCATTTAATGGTACTTGCTAAATTTGATCAAAATCGAATGATTATATCTTAGGGCCATAAGACAGATCAGTCGCAAAATGGAGCTGTTAGGGCTAAGATTTTTCAAAATTTGGTTTAAATCGGTATATCTAAAGGAGCAATTGAAGGGGTATAAAAACTTATGCGCAGAAGTAGTTAGCTTAGATTTCTTTCTTTTTTCTTTTTTTTAGAACTTGATAAATTCGCACTTTACAATAAACATTTATTAAATAATTTCTTATTGTAATTGCATTTCTGAAACAGTTTTAAAATTATTTTGGTATCAAAAAATATAAAACATTTAAAAAAAATATTGACTAGTTTATAAATAACTTTCATTTCTCGAGGCTTTCCACCACTTCTAGGTTCAGGCAATTGATCCAGAAATGATCAATGGTGTTATACAAATGTGGTAAAGCATTACCTATGCCATGATTCTCGTCGGTATAAGTCTGCAAAGAAAAAGTTTAATAATCATAAGCAAAACTTACAGAAACTCTTCATTAAAACCTTTCCTACCTGTTCCTCAAATTGTATATCGGCTCTTTGTAGCAATTTCGCCAACAACAAAGAATGCTGATAGTGTACATTATCGTCACCAGAACCATGTATCAACAGAAAATCATGTGTCTGGAAGTTATCCAAGTTACCAAAAACACTGCTTTCGTTATACTTCTTAATATTGTCCTCCTCTGTGGGCAGACCCATATAACGTTCCGTATAAATAGTGTCTAAAGTAAACGAAAAAATTTTAAATAAAATGGATTTTCTTTTTAAAAAAAGATCCACTTACCGTAGTACAACCAAGAAGTTACCGGAGCCACTGAGACACCACATTGGAAAACTCTGTTGTCATCTTTCTCAATAGTCTTGGCCGTCATATAACCACCATAGCTCCAACCCCAAATGCCGCAACGTTCACTATCCACATAGGGAAGACCTTGCAACCATAGGGTCACAAACAATTGATCCTCCACCTCATGATCACCCAAATCATTGTTGACAGAGAAAAGCAAGTCTTTTCCCTTATTTCCAGTTCCTCTACCATCGATATAGGCGTAAATCGTGTTCCTGGAGGTGGTGACAAAGGCCTCATAGCCCAAAGTGAAACCATTTGTAACTCTCACCGAATTAGGTCCCTGATATACCACCACAATTAGGGGATATTTTTGTTTGTCATCGAAATTGGGAGGCAAAGCCAGTTTAACATATCCAATGCTACCATCAGGTAGGGTCACATTTAAAAACTTATAGCTGGGGCGTAATTTATTTGCGACTTTAGCACGATACTCGGTATTGGGTTCCCAGTCCAGGACAAGTGCATGTGTGGAGGCCTTAAAGATGCGTGAATATAAGGGGTTGGGTCCACTGCAGCTTAGGGTGTAATACGAAAAGGATTTACTAAAACTGGCACTGGCAGAAAGACATTTGACACCATCGACATCAACTTGATTACAACTTAGGCAGTCATCATTGCTATAGACATGGTAGACAGATGGATCGCCCCATTGCGTGGCCTGGTAGTAGCTAATAATAAAAGAAAATAATAGTTTATTAAAAAATGTTTATAAATATCTGAAAAATATTTTATATATAAAGGTCAGTATCCAGCACTCCGGAATTTTGATTTCGTCACAATGCTTTACATAAATAGGAACACTCTGCTTTGCTTTGCTGCTCATGAGCTACTTGAAAGTGTTTCTTTTTAAGTGACGAAATCAAAATTTCGGAGTGCTGATCACGAAACTTAAAACAAAAATTTTAATTTAGGGATTTCCACTTAGGCAACAATAAGACAAATGTTTCTGGGAGATGTAATGGAGTTCAAGCTTTAAGCTTAGTATACACCTCAACAAAGGAGCTGGCACCAAAGCGCCTTCTCAAGAAATAACCATAAATATACTAGTTTGGAATTTTGCAAATTCAATGGAGCTTCTCAGTTTTTTATATGACAGCAATATTATAAACTCTTTCGATTTGCATCAAATTTTGAAAGATTCTGTGAAAGCTTATAAAAAAACAACTGCCAAAGTTTAATGCGTTAGCATTGAAACCAAAAAAAATTAAAATCATAAAAAAACAAGTCTGTGACAGCAAATCTCCGGAGACGCCTCGAGATAAAGTGGTTGTGAGGTGAACATCATAATTTGCCATCGAAACAACAAAGTAGAAATGCGTTTAAAAGGGGATATGTTTCCCGAGGTAATCAGGAAAAGTTTTTTTAGAATTTTTTAATTTTTTGGCAGCACTTTGAAGTGAAAAATTATATTGCTGTTATTAATTATACTCTGTACCAAAGGTACATAGAGTATAATAAGTTTGTGCAAAAGCCATGTCCGTCTGCCTGTCCGTATGAACGCACAGATCTCAGAGATGGTAAGAGATAGAGGTTTGACATGTATGGGACTTATGCTTCTAATTCTTGCAGGCAGATGAAGTTTATTTTTAATTTTTGCCACGCCCCCTCCCGCCCCCGCAAATTGAAAAAAAACGTCATATCTCCCACAGTTTTATAGATAGAAGGTTCGTTCCTTCTGGACACATTTAGTAATTACGATTAATAATCGATCAGCCAAGGGAATAGTAGAGATCGGATGACCGGTTGTCGCGTTATAATGAAAACAAACAATTATTGGCAGCACCGGTCGCAACGGTGATGGGCAGCGCTTCACAGGTACATAGTATGTTATAGTCGGGCTTGACCGACTTTCTTTCTTGTTTTTAAATAAGTTTTGGGTTTTGCCTCACGACCTGGAAACCGGCAAAAACGCAAAACTTATGTGAACAATTATATTTTCGAATGGTTTGGTTTGGCTGGCTCGAGGTCATCCGTTTAAACCGAAAATAAAACGGCCGTCTTTTAATAAGTGTTTTCCCAATATATTTCGAGCCCACATCGGTGTCCGTCTTCATATCGCTAAAAATTCTCGGTATATTATAATAATTTAGTAAAAAATGGCAAAAAAAAATTCTTTCGGATTTCAAATTCAAAAGGATCGGTCAAGTAAATTTTGAGCTTGATGTTCACGAACTTCAAAAATGTTGTTGGCGAAAAAACCGACTTAAAGTTGTTTATACCTACTCATACATTTTATACCGGTCGCTTGAAACGCCGGATCTTCGTAAATTTTGTTCCGATATACTTGAAATTTAGCCAAACTCAAAAAAAAATTTTTTAAGACCTCATCTATTCTTTGAATTGGCGTTACTTTGCTACACAATCACTAAGCAGTCCCAAATTTCAGTTGCCCCTTTTATATTGAGAGTGCACGATATTCAAAATTAAGCAAAGTGATATGCGAGAAATATGTTGTTGAATACTTTTGGGCAGAAGGTACATTCAATTCTTTGACGTGTAGCAACCAATGTGTGCGATAGCTCAAGAGATGCTTCCTTCTGCGTTACATACTTTTGCACAAACTAAATATATTTTATGTACCTTTCTTACAGAGTATAAAAAATAAATTATGTCGCATGTTGTAAGTGTCAATCATCCCACTTAGAACCAAAGGTTAAATATTACTGAGTCAATAAAGCTAATCTTTTAGAATTATTTTGAAATGGAAATTTAGAATCTTTGCAAAACATGGCTTTCCAATTCAGTTTGCAATAGCTGCGCTTTTACACTAAACAATTCTAACTGAATGCCTTTTCCATACCGGTATTGTGGCGAGAACTACAGTCTCATGAAGATTGATAGTTTTGCCTGTGCGGAATACGGGTTTAATTTAAAAAATAGAAAATATGTAATGTAAGTTGCGATTTAAAACCTATCTTTTACGAAAACGAAAGTATTCATCAACCTTTACCTCCTTTAAAATTCGACACAACCGTCACTGTCATTGATGGAAAAGATTTTGACAATGATTTAAGGTACACAGAGTCCTGTTCTAAACCTCAACCTTTTTTCCCAGGGTGAATTGAATGATTTTATACGAGATCTTAATCTTACGAAACGTGATGCTGATGCTCCTTGAATCAAGGCTAAAGGAAAAAATCTTACTTGCAGAAGACACTACTATTTGTTTGTATATAAATAGGGGAAATTGAATATGTTGACCTTTTTGCCCAGTGTAAATCATTAGTATTTTGTAAAAATTTGTCAGGACTATTAAAATGTTTGGAAGTTGAAAACTATGACCCTAAAGAATGCAGACTTTTTATAGATTCCTCTAAAATAAGTTTGAAGCCTGTTCTGTTAGACAATGGAAGTAAATAGGCATCTATTCCTATTGCACACTCTGTACAAATGAAAGAGACATGCAAATATCGCCTCGCTTCTTAGGTATATTAAATATGATGAACATAACTGGTTTATTTGCGGAGGCTTAAAAATTATATCAATGACGTTAGGCCAACAATCGGGGATTATAAAATGTCCATGCATTCTACGCACTCTAGCAGGAACAGATCTGAGCATCTGATCAATCCTTATTAATATTAATAAGCTATTTTACCTCCTCTGCACAACAATTTGTTAAGGGTTTTAATCACCCTTAACAAAGGTGATTTTTTTAAATATATGTTCAATAAATTTCCTAAATGAGGCGAAAATCAAAGAAAGAATTTTTGTTGGTCTCGATATAAGAAAACTAATGAAGGACAACAACTTTGAGCATACCATGACTTCTGTTGAAAAAAATGCAAGGAATGTATTAAAAAACGTGGTTAAAGGATCTTTAGGAAACAGAAAAAGCTCCAACTACGCTAAAATAGTGCAGCATATGCTGAATGCATACAAAAACTTAAAATGCAATGAGTCTTAAAATTAATTTCTTAAAGAGCCTTTTCCATTTTTTCCTGAAGTAGGATTTACTGTTTTTAGGAAACGAAAACATATTAGAGTCTCTACCACCCATTGCATACTTTGGGGCACCAGCAATATTTAGGATATTTTTGGATTCCTACAAAAAGAGGTACGTATATCTCCATTGCAAAAAATCGAAAATTGTTTGGGATAGTTCATTTAATAGCTAAGAAGTGGTACTTTCCGATAGTATCAAAGAGAGTCCAAAGTATAGAATAGATTAATCTAAAAACGGGCCTAAAAAAGGTAAAAATATGCATTTTTAGCAACTTTAAGCACAAATTACTAAAAATCAAGACGTGATGGCTGTGCAAGAGATCGTGGGTTCGATCCCGCCTCGGAACATCTAATGAAAAGTTTTTTCTTTGAATAAACTTTACACCCGGTCACGCCTCTCTGCTGTTGGCGCCAGCTTTGTAGTAATTAGCCATGAAAAGCTTCTCAAGCTGCCGTTCGGATTCGGCGTTAAACTGTAGGTCCCTTTCTCTTGTGCGAAAATTAGAAGCGCACAAGCCAAGAGATTGAGAGAAGCTCGGCTTTGGCCCTTTGGGTCTGTGTCAACGTGACAAGACTTGGGGCTGTGTCATCTAGACAAGCCATTTTACATACTTTACAGCAACTCTTCAATATACTGGACCTAGTGCTATTATTTTATAAGTTGAACCGTCAAAATGCAGTGAAAAAATTGACAAAAATTGTGTAAAAGCATATTTGCCCTAGTCTACTTGTACTAGTCTACTATTAGTAGTCTACTAGGATTAAAATCGGTTTAAAAAAATGCAAAAATCCGCTGTCTAGTAATTACACTAACATTACCAAAACTGTTTAGATTTTTCAGTAATTATTCAAAGTTGTAATTACTAAAAATGAGAAAAAAATTTAACACTTATCACACGAACTGTATAATAAGTATTTCTATTAAAGTGTCACACGCGATGACAAGAATCATACGGCAGGTTAACACTGACTCAATGAATCTTTCAATCAAATGAAACGAAATGAGTCGAAATGAGCTGTAAATTTAGATTAGAGTCGTACTTGACCAACTTTCTTATAAGTTTTATATTGATTTTCTTACTTAGGATGACTAACCACATTCGAAAGTGGCAATTCCAATTCGTTACACAGTGTTATGCGCAGCTGTGATTCGAACATCTTAAAATTTTTGTTAGAAAAGTTAATTACGGTCTTATTTTAATGCTTAAATAATTGTCAGATTTTGTCGCTGTAAGGCCAATTAAGGCCTTTTTTTAATGCTCGACCAAATGCAAGTTTATTTCTTTAGAAAACATTTAACATCTGGCAATTAGACTATGCTATCATAGTTACTGTACGGCAATATATTTACATTTTCATTTGTTAATTCATACATTAAATTTTAAATTGCTTTCAGGTCAGCTATGAAATTTTCGTAATTATTGCAAAAAAATAAGTTTACTAAAATTAGAATTTTCCGAATATTTTCTTTTTCATGCATGAATTATTATCTAGATATCATCAGCCATGACCCGTTTTCGCATTCGCAAAAGTTTTGCGATTTGGGGAGCAATTTGGTACTAAAAACCGGTATCAAATCGCAAAGCTCTTGCGAATGCGAAAATGGGAGCATGGCTGTATGAACCCTTTCAGTCTTCGTTCAATACTCACAGTTTATCGTTGACCTCATCGTATCCATAAACATTTAGCACCGTAAAGTTTCCCCTCGACTTCCAAATATTTTCACCCGTTTGCAAATTCAAATTCCACACCTGATACCAATTGTCAATGAAATTGGCAAATATGCAATTCTGTCCATTCTTCAGACATTTGGGTGTACTCAAACTTATCCAGCCTTTGGGTTCCTCCAATCGCTTGACCTCCACACAAACTCCCAAATGACTGCAACTCTGCATAGATGATAAATTTTGCCGACGATTTAGCCAAGTGATCAACAAATGGGTATTATCGGACCAAACCACATTCTGTAAAATATGATCATGGCTAACTATATCCACAGGAGCCTCAATCTTTTGTACAGTGGGATCAGTGTTTGTCAGATCGTATGCTCTTAGATAGACTTTGGGATTTTTGGAACCCGATTTGGGATATTTTAAATTCTCTTCATGTGGATATTGATAGTAGTTGTTCTCGCCATCGCCATAAAGGAAATATCGGAAGGTCTCAACCTCGGTGTCGTTGAAAAATCCCACAGCCAATTTAGTACCGTCCGGTGACCACCATAGAGCGCTGCCACTGCTTAGAACTTCTTCTTCGTATACCCAGTCGGGTACACCATTATAAACTATACCATCAATACCATCGTCGGTAATCTTAATCTCCAGATTCTCATTGAAATGTATATAGACATTATTCTGATAGACGTAGGCCAGCCGATCTTTCAATGGTGACCAACCACAATACTGTAATTTCTCTCCTTTGTGTATTTGAATAGTGGTATTCGTTTCGATATCGTACACATCATATTGTGCTATATACGAATGACGGAATTTTTCCGTCAAATTGTGTCGAACTAGAATTTTGGAATTATCCGTTGACAGGGTGAATGTGGCACCAGTATAATGGTTCTGAAATGAAGCCGAAGGTTAGAGAAAACAAGAAATTTTGGCTATATTACTTAAGCAGAAAACTTACCAAAAATGAAGAGCTTAAAAATATTACATCCGCGTTGGTGGCCGCATTGTACTTGTGTATGGATCTATCACTTGCAACATAATAGAATTCTTCATCTGAAAAAGGAGATATTAAGTGTTGAAGCTAAGATAATTTGAAAAAAATCAATGAAATTGAAAATGAACTTAATTTACTCCTGAAATCATTTATACAAAATACTTAATTTTTCAGAGTGAACGACTATTGCATAAGAAAGATGATATAAGATGCTGTGTATTTGATAGTTAAACTTAACAGCCATTTATTTGAATAGTTAAAAATGTTATATAATCATGCAGAAAGAACTTATTTTAGGAGTGTTTCCGAGGCATGAATAATACTTAGATTTGATTCTACAGTTGAAGACAAAATGCTAATAGAAAGTTAATCGGTTTCTTAGAGAAAAGCTGATGACTCGTTTTAAAAGGTAAGCCTCCTTGCGTTTATTCCCAATTCTGCTGGCTAACGTAAGCAGCGCCTGCGGAGGTTTTTGGTACACAGCAGTTCAAAATTTATAATTAAGTCGGTTGTGGTGGTAATAGAATATTACTCAACAATTATTCATCTACAAAATTATTCATTTACAATTAAACACCATCGCGAAGCTTCGCCATGCATCTTAGAACTGCGCAAATATTATTGTCTTAAACGTTCACTCTCCCCTATTAAAGGGTAAACAGGTTTCGCAAGTTGATCAACAAACAAGAACAAAACAAATGTTTTAGCAAGTCCCCAAAAAAAACAAAGGCAAATTTCTATTACAACCAATGAGTTTATCCAAGTAATTGGGTTTTGGGCAAATGCCAGACTTGAAAATACGCCAAAAGAGAAATTGAAAATTATAAAGAAAACCACTAAACAGACTTGAGCCAAATTTAAAATAAAAGTGGCTGTTAGCGGTCGTAAGATTGACCTTGAGCCTGCTGCTGGTCACTTTGTCTAAAATGAAAACATAACCCATATACACAAATTTACAATATTTGCAAAAAAGAAACTGAATTTTTAAACGATAAATTTAGAAACTATAAATGAAAATCCCAGAAGTCTGTTATCGAATCGATAAGCAATAAGTTACCACTTTGCTTTTAGGGAAATGCCAAAAAAAATATAAGACTCAGACATTATCGTAGCACAATCATCATAATCAACCACGCGACGATAGATTAGAAACGACAACCCAATTGTTCAGGCACTAATTTTTTATTATTTTTGCAAGATAAGATTAAGTAAGGTGTACTTAGTGCAGTTGTGTTGCTAAAAACTACAAACAATTCGATTAGGTATAATATATGATTTGGAGATTATTCTATATGAGAAGATATAACCGTAAGTAGAAAAAGAAATTATTCAAAAAATATTATTTTATATAAAGAAATCTACAGAATGTTCCGGGCTACCTTCCAATCAATTCTAATGTACGCCTTCCAGGTCAGGGGATAAACGAAATATGATGAAGTGGAGAAGCTACTACTCTTTTATTTAAATAAGAAAGAAAGACGGTCAAGCCCGACTATACTATACCAGAGAGTAAATAAAACGAGAAAGCAATGCTAACTTCGTCTTTGCCGAAGTTTAAATACACTTGAAACTTTTGTGACCAGTATGACTTTATGGGTTTGTGACCAATGGTTTAGCTTAAATAAACTGGGGAAATTAATGTCTTGGAGATTGTTCGTCAAGTATATTTGGTTAGTTTATTGGTTGGTTTGCCAAAATCTCCTAGCAAAATACGAGAGGTTTCTGTGGCACCTTAAGAAGGGGTTTTTTTTTGGTTGTGGAAAAGATTTCCGTGTCACCCGCGAATGTAAAGACAAATAATCCAACTAAGTTGAACTGAATTTGAATAAGTTCATATTAAGTACCCAACAGTATGTTCACCCCATTTTACTACACTTGAAAAGTGTATTCCAATTTTTCCCAGAAGCTTGGAACGCATAGAAGGAATTATCTAAGACCACATAAATATTTTGATCAGCATGACGAGCTGAGTCGACTGAGCTTTGTCCGTCCGTCTGTCTGTTTCTACGCGAACTACTCCCTCAGTTTTGAAGCTATCGAGCTAAAATTTTGCTCATAGTCATCTTTTAGGTGCACCCTGCACATATGGCGGAACCGCGACTGTGGGCAAAAAGTAGTCGGAATTTGTCGATTTAAATCACGCGGGCTAATATTTTCGCCCGAATATTTTTTTTTTAGTTGGCAGCACTGTCACTGACTTACATGTCAAATTTCATGTCAAAATATTCATTATTGTTTGAGCTACGCTTGGTTTTGTGACACGCAAAAAGTGGTTTCGGCGATTTTTGAAATGTCTGAAATTATTCAACAAAAAAGTGCGTTTAAATTTTGCTTCCTGAATGGAATTACCGCTGCGGAAACGTTGAGAATGTTGCAGAAGGCTTTCGGCGACCAAGCTCTGCCAAAATCAAAAACATTTGACTGGTACAAATGGTTTAAAGAAGGCCGAAAGAATCACGCCAAAGTCGCTCAAAAATCAAGGTCATGCTGACTGTTTTCTTCGATTATCGTGGTGTCGTGCATTATGAGTTCCTTCCGCCGGGCCAAACTGTCAACAAGGAATATTATTTAAGTGTTATGCGTCGTTTGCGTGAAACTATTCGCAAAAAGAGGCCAGATTTATGGGCCGACAACTCTTGGCTTTTGCACCACGATAATGCGCCATCTCACACTGCGCACGTTATTCGCGAGCATTTGGCCAAAAACAACACCATCGGCGTTCCGTAACCACCGTATTCGCCTGATTTAGCTCCGTGTGACTTCTGGCTATTCTCCAAACTCAAAAGACCACTCCGAGGACACCGTTTCGAGTCGATTGAAGAGATTAAACGTGAATCGGCACGCGCTCTTAAGGCCATACCTGAAAGTGACTTTTTGGCATGCATCGAGGATTGGAAAAAACGTTGGCATAAGTGCATTGTATCGGGAGTGGATTACTTTGAAGGCGATGAAATTGATTTGGAAGAATAAATAAAGATTTTTTGATTTATAAACAAATTCCGACTACTTTTTGCCCACAGCCCTTGCAGCTTCCATTGAAAACCAAAGAGTTTTTCAAACTAAGACTAATTTTTGGATCTACTTTTCTATGGGATCTATACTATCTAATTTCGACCAAACTTGGTAAAATCACTGTTTATTACGAAATTTGTAGGCGATCCCATTTTTAACAAAAATGTTTTTACACTAGAGTTTTTCGACCGATCGTTCCTATGGGAGCTATACGCTATAGTCATCCAATTTTTAATAATTCGGCGCGTAGCGAGAGCCCTGATCTCGCTTTAAGGAGTCAGCCCAATTTGTTAGCTTTAGCCTTACTGACAGCTACAGATCGCTTAATGTGGTCAGACCAAATAAGTCTCCTATCCAGTGTTATGCCCAGGTACCTCACAGACTGCTTATGTGGAATAACTGAATCATCCAGCTTAAGCCTCGGTGTGTTGCCTCTCTCTTTCGTGAAGGTGCTATGCTGGCTTTTTTTCGGATTGACCGCAATGAATATCAAAATTGATTTACTCTCTGCACTGGACCACAAATGCTAAAAGAATGATTGTTTCTAGTGAATTTTTTCACGTGGATACGTGGCTTTAGAAACTCCATATCTCTAATGGATAAACAGAAAACTAGACATAAACAAGAAAGATAGTCAATCCCGACTATAACATACTCTGTACCTGTGAAGTGCTGCCCAACACCGTTGCGACCGGTGCTGCCCTTATTTGTTCGTTTTCCTTAGAACTCGAATACTATTCATCCGAGATTTAAGCTTCAGCGGATCGATAAAAACTCCCGAATACTAAATATTTCTTGAAAGTTCGAACCGTCTATCTATAAAACTGTGAGAGATGTGACGTTTTTTTGATATTGTGGGGGCGGGAGGGGGCGTGGCCAAAATTGAAAATAAACTTAAAGTATGCAAGTATAAGAAACATATGTCCCATACATGTCACACCTCTACAGACGGACAGACAGGCGGAAGGACAGACGGACATGGCTAGGTCGATAGATCGAATATTGTTCATCCGATCTTTAAAATTCCTTCAGCGGATCGATAAAGAATCCTGAATACTAAATATTTCCAGAAAGTTCGAACCTTCTATCTATAAAACTGTGGGAGAGAAGTATGCTACATTTGTCCCAGACATGTCAAACCTCTATCTCTTAGGACGGAGATCTGTTTGCTCATACGGACAGACAGACAGACGGACAGACAGACGGACACTTTTTCACAAACTTAATATACTCTGTGTACCTCTGGTACAGAGTGCAGAAAAATGCTAATTTGGACATATTTCCAAGGACAAAATATCAGGGATGCAAACCACTCGAAAAGAAAAAATTTTTTTTTTTTTGCTCCCCCACACTTTTTTTAGCCCAAGGTTCGGTTCAGTATATGGTTTTTGGAGCTAACTAAACCGTGGTTTCGGTTCGGTTCAGTGGTTCAAACATTATGAAATATTATGTTTTCATTCATAATGTGACTTTTCGCACACAACCGCTCAGTGAGAGACCGCTTGTGCTGCGTTTGTTTCTGTTTTTCACTGAGGCTGGTGCGCATTGAAAAATTGTTAACAGTGTTTTGCGAGCTATGGACCATACATATTTCAAACAATAAACATTGAAATTCAAACATTCGAATTATGGGTCACAGACTCAAAATATTTAGTATTACATTTTGCTTTGTACCAAATTATTCGGGCGTGACACAGAAATCGCTCGTATAAATACTTGTATTTCAAAATAAAACTGTCGGGCTTGACCGACTTTCTTACTTGTTATTTTTTAAATGTTCTGGAAGTACATTCTTTTGTCGTGGCAACATGGAACAAATAAGTTAGAGTTTATGAAGGAAACAAGCTTTTTGAAAACTTTCTTCTCTTTTTTGATAAAGTTTAATAATATGCTTCGAGTTGTCAAATGTATTTAAACCCGGCATTAAAATTATTCTTGTAACAAGCCTATGCAACGGGTATTTATATCATTTTAGAAGTTTGTAACGCATAAAAATATTTAAATTTCCGGCATATAGTTCTGTAAATGATATTCTTGTTGGTTATTTTCATATTAATTCTGAATTTTTCTAGCATTTGCAAAAATATTATTGAATTTAAAGACTTTGTTTTAAAAATAAGTCATCTTTCACTCTAGTAATCGATCGATGCAAGTCCTATCGGTCGAAAACTTGTTTTATTAGAGAACTTTTGATTTCAATGTAAACGTCTCAAACACTGGATGGGACTTGTTAGCAAAGCTTGGTAGAAATTGGTTACCTAATCGTTTAGCTCCCAAACAAAAGATAGGTCGAAAATGGTCTTAGTGAGCTTTTTCATGAATTATGTTCCTCAAATTAATCATTTTCTAAAAAAGTTTTACATACAGATAATATCAAGTAACAAAGTCGAAAGTTTTGGAACTTTTATTCAACTCTAGCAGGGCTCTATACTAGAGCCCCTATTCGAAGTACGGAAATCGACTTGGATTTCGGAACCGCGCAGTTTAGGTCCCTGGAGTTTAGCTCTCAGATTTGTAAGTATCGACTTGAGTCCGATTTTCCTGGCTTGAGTACAGAGTATGAACTTTTTTTTCTAAGTGCACAATCAATCAATCTAATAAAATTATCGTTGTAAATTTGTCAACAGCGTACAACATGCAAATGACCTCACCTCAGTTCATCTTCATCTATGAATACAACTAGGCAAATTCCAACATAATAGACAACACCATTGCCGCCTTCTCAGGCATTGTCACAGCATTGATAAGAAAACATGCTCAGAAGATGAGCTGTGTGAAAAGCCCCGGGGGGAATTCTGAGGATGATAACACCCAATAATTCTGGGTCATCGTACGCGATTCAAGTTCAAGCCACAGCATGCGTGTGAGTGTTTGTACATAAAATGAAAGCCAACCTGTTATCCAAGTGCCATTGAAGTAGCGTATACCAGAGGTACCCGTTAGGGCCTCCATTAATTCCCACGCTGTCTTGTCATCGTCGGCAGCCACCCGCTGCTGCTGCTCCTCCTCCTCCCCCTCTCTACTAATGACCGCCGCCTGGCTAAGCCCGACTAGACCAAAAATCAGCACCAGCAGAGGCAGCCACAAACTCAAATGCAATTTTTCATGCATAATTGTTTGCCACCTACTTAGTACTTGATACACGCAAATTTACACGAATTAAAATGCACAAAACGAACGAGCGCAACAGGCGGTAAACAACTCACAGCGGGACGGGCTAAAAGGCAACTGAATCGCAAACACAATCCGAAATTCATTTATCAACAACAAAAACTGCTCTCAGCAGCGACGCCGACGCAACGCGAATTTCAAAAGCAAAGCGATAAACAGAGAGGGAGAACGGAAGAGAGTCACTCACTGAGCTTGAGCTCGAACGTTGCCAGATGGGCGGAAGATCAGTTTTAGTGGAAATACATCAATCGTTAGAATCAGGATGGGACTTCTTGTTCTATAATGCAAACCGCAGAAGAATCTGTCTTCGGAACTAGTAATTCTCATACAAGCCTTTCTAGATTTGTAGATTTGATATTTAGAGCCTTCGAGTAAATCAAAAGACTTGACGATTTTGACATTTTTTTTAATATTGTGCTGTCTGATCGTAAGTGAAGTAAGAAATTGGAAATATTATTTAGAAAATTAGTCACATACGAACCAAAAATTTCTTCCAAAAACCTTGAATCTGCTATATAACCGATTTATTCGACTTGAAGCAATTTTGATGTTTTTGACGATTTTCAAATGCAATTTATACAGATTCGAGCGAGATCGGGCAAAAACAAATTAGTTCATCGGAGTGAACATTTTAATTTTAAGTTACAGTCGTCAACCATAGTTTTCGTCTACTAAACAAAACTACCTGGGGGTTAAGCTCGCCTTTTTTGGCTAAAATTTAAAAATATTTTAAATTTCCAGTCAAAAAATAAATATGTTATTTTTGAACATTTTCGTATATTGAAAAATAAAAATATCGATTCCAAAAAAAATCTAAAAAAAATAGGGGAAAGTAAACTTCGGCTCGGCCGAAGTTTTGTATACCCTTACAGCTTTCATTAAAAACAAAAAAGTTTTTCTAACAAAGACTACTTTTTGGACCTTACTTTTCTATGGGATCTATACTATATGGATGTCTGATTTCGACCAAAATTGGTGAAATCATGGAAAATCATAATACACTGTTGATTACGAAATTTGGAGGCGACCCCATTTAAAACAAAAAAGTTTTTCTCAATAGAACTAGTTTTTTGACCGATCGTTCCCATGGCAGCTATATGCTATAGTCATCCGATTTTGAACAAACTTTGTAGAATTGTGTAAAAGTATAAAAAATAAGTGTATGCCAATGATAAGGACGTTTTCATTAAAAACAAAAAAGTTTTTCTCAATAGAACTAGTTTTTCGACCGATCGTTCCTATGGCAGCTATATGCTATAGTCATCCGATTTCGACTAAACTTAGTGAAATCATGGGAAAAGGATAGTAAACTAAGAAATACGTACTTTGGAGGCGATTCCATTAAAAACAAAGAAGTATTTCTCACTAAGACTAGTTTTTCGACCGATCGTTCCTATGACAGCTATATGCTATAGTCATCCGATTTCGACCAAACTTAGTAATATCATTTGTAAGGATAGTAAACTAAGAAAAACGTACTTTGAAGGCGTTTCCATTAAAAACAAAAAAGTTTTTCTCACTAAAACTAGTTTTTCGACCGATCGTTCCTATGCTATATGCTATAGTCATCCGATCCGGCCGGTTCCGACAAATGTGCAGCGTATTTGTAAGACTTCGTGCAAAGTTTGGTGAGCATAGCTTTAAAACTGACGGAGGAGATAGCATAGAAACAGACGGACAGGGCTAAATCAACTCAGCTCGTCCTGCTGATCATGCTGATCGTCGTCTGTCTGTCCGTCCGTCTGTCCGTCCGTCTGTCCGTCCGTCTGTCTGTTTCTATGCTATCTCCTCCGTCAGTTTGAAAGCTATCTTCACACAAACTTTTCTCGAAGTCTTTTGATACATATACGCTGCACATTTTTCGGAACCGGCCGGATCGGATGATTATAGCATATAGCTGTCATAGGTAGTATCGGCCGAAAAACTAGTCTTAGTGGGAAAAACTTTTTTGTTTTCAATGGAAACCCCTTTAAACTTCGTATTTCTTAGTTTCTTAGTTTGCTATGCTTTCCCATGATTCCACTAAGTTTGGTCGAAATCAGACATCTTTATAGTATAGCTGTCATAGAAAAGTAGAGACTGAAAAGTATTCTTAGTTAGAAAATCTTTTTTGTTTTCAACGGAAATGTCCTATAACTTGGCATTTATTTATTTGGAATGCTTGCACATAATTCTACAAATTTTGGTCAAAATCGGATGACTATAGCATATTGCTCCCACAGGAACGATCAGTCGAAAAACTAGTACTAGTGGGAAAACATTTTTGTATTCAATGGAAACGCTCTCATCATTGGCATATACTTATTTTATATACTTTTCCACAACTCTACAATGTTTTTCAAAATCGGATGACTATATCATACAGCTGCAGTACGAATGATCGGTCGAAAAAGAAGTTCTAGTGAGAAAAACTTTTTTGTTTCAAATGGGATCGCCTCCAAATTTCGTAATTGTTAGTTTGTTATGCTTTTTCATGATTCCACTAAGATTGGTCGAAATCGGACATCTATATGGTATAGCTCCCATAGGAAAGTAAGTAAGGTCCGTTTCCATGTTCCGAGGGTTTCCATGTTTTGACGCACTTTCACCCAAATTTCTTGATAACTATTTTTGTTTACCAAACATCCAATTGAAGTGATAGCAAATGTGAATCAATGCTTGAAATCTTTGAAAAATAATTTTAAATTTATCGAAAACTGTTGTCGAAACTTTAAGAAAATGGTTCCAACTATAAAAAGAGTACCTGAAAAGGAGTATGCCTATCCCTTTGGTCTAAACTATCATATGTGGGATCGGTCAATAAATAACAGAGCTAGGACCATGGAAAGGCATATAAAAAGAAGATTTTCGAAAATTTTACTTTAATACCACATATCTCAAAACGATCTCAAATATACTCGTTCACACCATAACCACATCAGTGCTTTCCGTTCTCAAAAAAACCTTTGAACAATTTTGAACTTTGTTTTAAATATTTGGCAAATTTTGAACCGGAATACAACAACAACCACAACAAAAAATTACTAAACTTAACTGATTACTTATGAAAATTTCTTGTTTTTTAGACAGTTTTTTCTTAAACTTAGAAAGCATAGCACGAACATTGAATTTTTTTGAAAATCTCTATTGATTTTCGTATAAACGCTTGTATTTTAAACTAAAACTGCTTTTAATTATATGTGAAGTGACAGCAAAATGCTTGGTTATTAGATAAAATGACGAAAGTTGAGCGTATTGAAACCGACTGTTTAAAGCCAAGTAGAGTTAGGTAGTAGGTCCAAGTCGCTTAACATTCACCATCTGATCTAGCAATCGAAGATATACGTGTCACTTTACTTATATAGGAAAAGAATTTAAAAGATTTTCGTGTCACCCCCGTATATTTATTAAATGCAACACACCTCCTTGCCAAGTGCCGTTAAATGGTTTAAGAGCAGGACCAAAATTGTAAAAGGCCTCCTTTAATCTCCAGGGATGTTTGACACTCGAATAATGTGCCTTAATATTTGGTAGCTGATGATGTCGAGCGTCTAAAAGGTCAACGAAAAGTAACCTTAACAAGAAGATCAAATGAATATTCATTTTAACAAATATAATTTGTCACGAAAAATGGCTCTGCAGTGCCAGACGCTCAAAAAGCAACTGAAGTTAATTTGGGTTTCTAATTAACCATTTCTAATTGTAATTTTATTTTCGTAAGGCGCGTAGAATTTGGTTTAGCGGAAGCCAGGGCTGGCAATTACTTGGGATGGGGGTAGAGATGGGCCAATCGAAAGCAAATACACCCACACCTTGCTTAACGGCCTCAACTGCGACCAAAAAAAAAGACGTAAAGTAAAAAGTTTTTCCAATATTTCAATAAAAAATTTTATCAACTGGTTCTACTTAAACAAAAACTTATATCATTTGAATTTTGTCCTCAAAAATATTTATTCTGATACTAGGTACCAGAGGTACACAGAGTATAATAAGTTTGTGCAAAAGCCAAAAGGAAGCATTTCCGACCCTATAAAGTATATAGACGAGGGCGGTCCCAGAAATAGCCGACCTAACTACTAAAACACAAAAATTCATAATTTTTTTTTTTTATTTTTCAACATAGGATCCTTTTAGGTCGATACACTTTTCCCAGCGATGTTCAATAGCTTCGATACCTTTTTTATAATAAGAACTGTGAAGCTCTTCAAAATAGGCATTAATCTCGGACTCCACCTCTTCAGTGTTGCCAAATCTTTTTCCTCCGAGCCATTTTTTCAAGTTTTGAAATAAGAAATAATCAGAGGGAGCTAAGTCTGGCGAATAAGGGGCGTGAGGTAGCAATTCAAATTTTAATTCATTAATTTTAGCCATTGCCACGGCAGAGGTGTGAACCGGCGCATTGTCATGATTGAACAGCAAACGCGGCACCTATTTTGCGCATAACTTTGTCATGTTCAATTTTTCGGTCAATATGCGATGTACAGCACTTTTTGAAATGCCTACACATTCAGCTAACTCACGAGCTTTCAATCGCCGGTCACTCAATACACATTTTTTAATTTTGGCCACCATTTCTGAAGTGGTCACCTCATTTGGACGCCCATTACGATGCAGCTCAAACGACCTCGCTTAAACTCAGCCACCCAAAATTTTATTGTTGTAAACGAGGGAGCAGAATTACGTAAGGTAGAATCCAGCTCCTTTTTAATATTGGTTGGACTAAGACCTTTTATATGAAAGTATTGTATCACATAACGATGACCAATTTTGTCCGTGTTTGCAAATCAATAACAAGCGTTCTCTATTAAAATCGACCAAAGGAAAGTTAATTTCGGCTCGTAGGACGTTTTCATTAAAAACAAAAAAGTTTTTCTCACTAGAGCTAGTTTTTCGACCGATCGTTCCTATGGGAGCTATATGCTATAGTCGTCTGATTTCAACCAAACTTTGTAGAATTGTGTAAAAGTATATAAAATAAGTATATGCCAATGATAAGAACGTTTTCATTCAAAACAAAAAAGTTTTTCTCACTAGAACTAGTTTTTCGACCGATCGTTCCTATGGCAGCTATATGCTATAGTCATCCGATTTCAACCAAACTTAGTGAAATCATGGGAAAGGATAGTAAACTAAGGAATACGTACTTGATGGGCGTTTCAATTGAAAACAAAAAAAGTTTTTCTCACTAGAACTAGTTTTTCGACCGATCGTTCCTATGGCAGCTATATGCTATAGTCATCCGATCCGGCCGGTTCCGACAAATGTGCAGCGTATTTATACCAAAAGACTTCGTGCAAAGTTTGGTGAGGATAGCTTTAAAACTGACGGAGGAGATAGCATAGAAACAGACGGACGGACAGGGCTAAATCAACTCAGCTCGTCATGCTGATCAAGAATATATATACTTTATGTGGTCGGAGATGCTTCCTTCTATGCGTTACAAACATCCGGACAATTTTATAATACCCTCTGCAAGGGTACAAAAAACTGTGCAAGGTAAAGGCACCAAACTTCAAACTTAAGCTTTTAATAGTCGGTACTTCCCCTTTTTAATATTTTTTGTGAACATTTTCCAACACTACTGTGCTGTGTTATAAAGAAGATCAGTGATCTACCGACAATTTCTAGCAGCAATATTGCTCTTATGGGAATCGAATTGGGTGAGAGCGAGACACAGCTGTTGTATTCGCCGCACTATAAATTGAGCAGCCGGCAGAAACAATATTGTCGCTAGAGAATATTTAATGTTATATAATGTTATCATCAGGGCTTACATGTTAATTAAATAAAAAAATACGAAATGTGAAATAGCGTCTATCAGGCCTGTTCCCGTTTTCGAATTCGATTGATCAGAATTGCAGAGTTGCGTTTGTCAAGAAACAATTGGAGAATTTGGTGGAAACGAATTGCCATCAAAAGTGTCAAATATAAACCAATGGAAATTTAAAGTAAAAAGCCGAATAATATAGTCGGTTTTTGAAAGCGAGAACATTCAAAAATTCCGATTCCGCACGATTTGACCGAAATCCAAAAATAATTTTACTTTAATATTAATCGACTGAAACTTCTCAAATGATTTGTACTTATCTCAAAATTTCAATTTTCCAACGTTTAAAAAATGTTTACTTGTACCGATACGTACCGTAATACCGAAATAAAAAACCGAATACCGTATCGAAACCGAAAGCCTAAATAAATTTTTTTGGGTTTAACTTTATTTAGGCTTTTGGTTGAACTAAAGCATTCATTTCGGGACGTACCGAAACCGAAATTTGATTCGTTATTAATACCTGCTAAGAGCGATAGCTTTTTCTAAAAGTTCATGAAGTTGGCTTCAACTGGTAATTCCCGTCTTACATGAAGTGATATAATTAACGTAAAACGGAAACGTTAACAGGAAAATTTATTGGATTTCTATTATTACAAAGAGGGCTGTTCGAACCCGGAACACCGACTATTATTTAGCTGTGAACCGAACCTCTTTAAAACTAAAAGCTGAACCTGTTGCGAACCTAAAAGTTCCGTTCGGTTCAACAAAAATTATAGAAATTACAAAGTTTTACCAACGGTCCAGCGGCTTCTTCTATTATCTGAACTGTTTTAGGCGACTGGCTCTTATAACAGGCAGTAAAGCTCAATAAAACATCTAGAAAAACGTTTAGAGCAACTTATGGAATCTCCACCCATAATAGCCTCTGTTTTTAAAGAGCCTCGACTCCAAAGCTTATTAAATGATTTACAACTCATTGGTAGTATTTCGAATATGTAGACGACGAAATGAAATTTTAATTCACAGTAAATTATATTTTGAATATTCCCCATGTGTTCTACAACTCGCTTCCGACCCAAAAATGATCGAATTTCCACTCGTTTTTAGGTCCATGCTTTCCACACGATTTGATCGTTTTTCATCGAAAGCTATTTGTAGAATACATGAGGTTAAATTGATTACAAAATAAATTGTCTTTATTTTTAAAAGCGACAGTTCGAACAAACCCTCCACGAAAATCGAAACTCCGACCAGGCCCCATACACCCCAAGTTAAACGACAACCGTTCACGATTTTAAATAGTTTTTAATTGAAAATAAACTTGATCTTGCTAGTAAAGATACCGTCAAACCCCCACGTCTCGACGCAAGCAGACAGACGATTAATCGACGTGATGGACAGAATATATATTTAGATGCTTCCGTTTACTTTGCTACTTATTATTCTTATATTCCGAACCCACCTACCATTTTAGCCCTGTTACATTATTCATTCTTAGGTCATCAATCGCTCTTACTTATTTATTGCGCGCCATCTTGAGAGGAGCCCAAGATAAAGTTGCCGGATAGCAGGACGGCCGTTAAACGAGGTGTAGGCAGAGCTCGCAAAAAACTTTCAACACTTTCAACGTGTCGGCAAAAAACCGATTGGTTACGGACGCAACGAAAACAGGAAGCGAAAGACAGTTTCAGTTCTGTTTTTGCTCATTTCTGTTGCGCTCAGAACAAAGACCTTTTTTGTTCCTGGTTCTATCCTGTCTTTCACTGACACTTTTGCCGAGAGCAAACTTCCAAACTGTCTTTTGCGTATGTATATGTGGTTGTGTGTTGCACTCGTGTGTGTCTTTGTATAATGTGCGACGCACAAAACAAAAAACCCCTTTTCGTAGACACTTATTGTGTTCTGCTCATTTGCAGACAGTTGTTTAGTAAGCGCTCGCTCAAAACAGTTGCTGTCGGAGGTTGTCGGATGACCGACACGTTTGTTTTGCTCAACCAAAAACATGTAACAGAAAAAACATGAGGTGCGAGAAAAAGTGTTCCGCTCAGTGAGAGACAGCTTGTGCTGCATTTGTTTCTCTTTTTCACTGAGGCTGGTCGCATTGAAAAAAAGTGTTAACAGTTTTTTGCGAGCTATGGGTATAGGTGTATTACAAAAAGTTTAAGAGAATCCACATGAAATGAATTAGAATTTGCCTTTCAACTCCCTCAAATTTCTTCATCTTCTTATCTTCTTTTTGCGTTTTACATTTCTTTATTAAGTTGTAATCTTACGTGTATAAACAGTGGATGCATTTCATTAAATAATAATCTGATTTTCTTGTGTGTGTTGCAGCAGAAATTGATCAATAATGCTAAAATCAAAACATTTAATACAAAATGACAAAATACAAATGACATGTCAAGTGTGGCTGCTGCTGCTGCAATTCAATCTTAAGCCCCCGACGGACTGCCGACGTAAGTAATTCAGCTTACGTTTGGGGTGGGATAAATCCCAAATGGCATCCCGGTCTCTCACGGCCAAAATCAGCGCAATCGGCTCTTTTTCTGCCATTGTTTTATTTTAGTTAAGTCCAGCTGATCGATGGCATGGTGGAACTAATAAGGTGAAGCCGTCCGAGACAGCACTCTCTCTGTTTGAAGGGCCAAAGGGCCAGTATGCTGTGAGTGCTTGAAGCGAAAGGTAGGCTACGGAAAAATTTTTCTGTAGTTTTGTCGTAATAGTCTTATTCGTGCTGTCATTTCTGATTTTAGTGAGTGAAAAGATGTCGTGTTAACGTGTTATTTGCCGTAAATAGTTTGCGCGAAGCAACATTAAACTCATACGAGTTCCCAAGGACTTGGAAACAAATCAATATGTCTCTTTCTATCAAGTAGGCATTGATAGATTGGCCCTCAGCATATGCTGACGGCTTCACCTAGTTAGTTCCACCATGATCGATGGCATACATGTAGATATTGCATTAGCAAAGCAACACAAAATAAGGCCCACAGCCTATTAACATAGAGTCTACGTATAAGATGTTAAGCTCTGTTTAGCGCTGTTAAGCGCAAAAGTACTTTTTGACTCCAACGGGGAAAACGTAAAGTGCAAGGAAATCGTTACGCCTGCTTCTTCTTCGCTCAATTTTTCTCGTTACGTCGTCAATCCGTCTGGGGCTTAAAGGTAAACTAAAAATGTATAAATTTAAGTAAATGAAGGAAGAGGAGAGTTTTAATCCTGCGGCTCCTGCTTCGACTGCTGCTGCGGTTCCTGTGGTTGCACCTCTGTTGTTGCTGGATTAGGCGGCGACGATTGAGGCTGCTCGGGCGCCAGCTGTTGCTGTTCGCTAAACGGCATTCGCATAATTCCGCCCAAAATCTGTGCTTGTTGTTGCATAAATTTAGGAAAATATGTTTGCATCAAATCCACCTTGCGTTCCTCCAGCTCTAGACGTTGACGCGATATTTTGGTCTGCTCGGAAAGTAATTGATTTTTGCGTCTAATTTCCTCCATATACATGGCCTCCAAAGAGTCAGCGGAGGGCGGATTAACCGAGCCAAAGGGACGTCCACGCTTGCGGGGTGTGGGCACTGGCAAGGCAGGCAAAGGAGCAGGCAAAGGTGAAGCTGCAGCTGCAGGCATTTGCAGGCCATTTGTGGCCACAGAGATGGTATTGTTGGTGCTATTTATATAGGCCACAGCGGTAATGGCCTGATGTTGTAATGGAGAGGAGCCGGTGGTCACCACGGCCACTTGATTGGGTTGATTTGTATTTGGATGATGATTGTTGTAGGGAAATTGTGGTGGTGGTTGCTCATAATTCACCTGGGGAGTGAATTGTGGCAGTTGTTGCTGCTGCTGTTGCTGCTGTTGTAGCTGCTGCAGTTGTTGAGGTGTCTGCAACTCCAGCAATTGTGTGGGCTCAGCTGGTGAATACTGCTGCAGTGGCTCTTGAAATGGCATGGAACGTTCATAGTCATCTTCATACTCCTGCTTGACCACATCATCGTATTGATCTGTGAATAGTTCGGTGCTAAAGCCTAAGTTATTGTTGTTGTTGTTGTTATTGTTGAAATTCCCCTCTGTGGTCAGATTAAGGACTTGCTGCTGCTGTTGCTGCGGCTGAGGCGGCGGCTGAGGTGGCTGCACACTAGGCTGTGGCTGCGGCGGCTGTTCAATAGGAGCTGGCGACGCCTGTGGCGGCTGCTGTACTGTAGCCTCCGCGGGTGTGTCCTCCCTGGGCGGCGTCATATCCCTGTTGTTAAGCAATGCCTCTGGCGGCAAAGGTTCCGCATCTGTGGGCCTGTGCAAGTTCTTGAGTATCCTATTGATGATATCATATTTCTTCCAGCGCGTGGCATAGCTGGATGGATCTGCCTGCAGTTGTTTCTTCACCGATCTGTAAGACATATTCAATTAAGACCAGGGACCGTAACGGTTATCATTTTTAAAATAAAAATTGTGATATAAAAATAATTTTTTGATTTTTATCAAAAAACTTTTAAATTAACAATCCAAAAAAGTTTCGACAAGGAACTTATCTGCTCAAATGGGTATAAGCAGACAGTCATTGCAGTCAATTATGCACAATGATTTTAACTAATGATAAAAATTTTTGACAAGTAGTCGCCATCATGCCGTCCGAGCAAGAACGTCTTCGTGATGGCGTTGTAAAATTCTACGAAATGCACGCTGACAAAGGTAAAATGTTTACAGTAAACCATTTTACCCAAGAGGGGAAGTCCAAACGCACTATTTATAGTATTTTGCAACGAATAATGATTAAAAGAGAAGTTGGAAGTCGTCGGAAAGCAAACATTATGAACGGCCAAGCTGTCAGAAAGCTAACCCAACTTCTTAACAACAAAGACAACATAAGTCAACGAGATGAAGCTAGAAAATTAATTTGCAGCCAACAACACATGCTGAAAAAGAATAATATTGTTGCCAGACGTAAGCAAAGAGCACCACGTTACACACCTGACCAAATACAAACTGTCAAATCTCAGTGTCTGTGGATATGCAATCAATATCGCCTTTCTGCCAATATCCCTTTTGTACCAAAGGAAGGGAACCCAACAAACTTGCCGCAGAGTCGTCCAAATGAAGATTTTTTGGAAGTCTGAGTGCTGCATTTTACAAAAACAACTGGAAGGCCAAAAATATCAAAGAACTGACCAACACGATCCGGAAATACGACCCCCAAGGTCGTACAGGCCGCCTGCGGAGACATTTTCCGGTAGCTACGTCGTGTGGCTGATAACGGTCCTTTCGAAATCCATTGAAGCACATTCTTTTGTATATGTAGTCATAAATAAACTGTCAAATTTTCATAAAGATCCGTTGAGAATTGAGGTTATGACTGTGCAGATTTTTTGACATATTTTTATACTCCGTACCAGAGGTACACAGAGTATATTATGTATGTGCAAGAGTGAGTAATTTTTTGACCCAGTTTAAATGAAGTAGTCTTTAAAATGAACTAATGAACTATGTCTTTAAAATGAACTATAGTTAATTTTATTGAAATGTAGTTCATTAAGGGGGGTCTTCTCATTCAAAACCCGTTTTTTGGACCCTTTTTAAAAAAATTCTTATTTGAAAACGCAAAGAATAATTGAAAACTTTTTTTATTTATTGTATTACAAAAGGTTCAAAGTAAATAAAAAAAATTTTGTTTGCCTCGATACGAGGGCTATTCAAAAAGTAATGAGACTTCAAAGTTGGTGGTGAAAAAAAAGGTGTCGTCACGGCGGCCACGATTCCGGGTCTCCGGAGCGTCCGAAATGAAAAAAAAACGGGGTTATAATCAGTATAGATGTAATTCTCGGGTGAACCTCAAACTTAATTTTGTGATTTTTTTTTTTACAAAATGGCGGCCATTCAAAAAAAAATTTCAATTTCGGGCTTTTTTTTTGTAGTTTAGTGTAAAAAAAAAATAGTAAACAATTTTTTTTTAATTATGGTCGAGGTTCACCCGAGAATGGTGACAATTCTGCGTCGATTCCACTTTGTTTCTTGAAAATCGGTTCAGTTGAACTGGAGGTATCATGGCCGTCAGTTCGAAAAACGTGGTTTCGAGATAAACGCGCTTTAAGTTTGCAGTTGCTTGGGAATTTAGGTCACATTGGGTCACTAAAAGGACTATATCTCCTAAACTAATTCGAGTTTTCGAAAATCCTTTTGGGGGGATATTTTTGAATATCCAAGCTATAAATAAATGCAAAAAAAAAGTCGAAAAAAAAAGTTGCTCAATGAGAAGACCCCCTTAATTGAACTATAGTTAATTTTTTTTTTAACTAAAGTTCATTTTTTGAACCAAAGTTCATTTTTTAAGCTTGATATCTTTAAAATTGTTAAAGTTATTCAACATTTTTTATTGTGGGGGCGGGAGGGGGCGTGCCAAAAAAGGGACAATAGGAGTCTACATACCAAATTTGGTGGCTCTACCTCTTCTAGTCTCCGAGATCTAGGTGTTCATACAGACAGACGGACATTTCTATATCGACTCGGCTTTTGATGCTGATCAAGAATATATATACTTTATATTACCTGGACTTTTAAATAGCAGCTAGCCTAACCTTAAATACGTGGATTTGTTTTGCCACAACTTGACTTATGCTTTTATTCTTTTCAAAATCGTAAAATGCTGAGCTTGGATATGGTTTGAAATGATAATGCTCCGATTTAGAACAATCAAATAATTTTTTGTCCGGTCAATAAATTGTAATCTATACATCTATATAAAAGTGAAAGTATGTTTGTATGTTTGTACCTTATGGGCGACTAAAACGCTGAACCGATCTTCACGAATTTTTCACAGTAAGCTCATGTCGATCAGGAAATTGTCATAGGCTATGTCTCATGTCTGTGAAATGGTCAAAAAACCGCGAAATTCGCAAAATTATACCGTTCATCCGATTGCAATCGGACTTTGGGGAATGAATTGAACGCTTGCTCGGGAGGGTTTCTAAGTTTAAGAAATTTGCAGAAATTTGTCCAAAAACAGCGAAAATTAAAAATTTTGCTGTTTCGGTAAATCTTTAAATATTGGTTTGACACTTGCCCGGAAAGGTTTCCAAGAAGAATATATGGGCGGAAAATGGTTCAAGAGCCGCGAAATTTCCAAAATGTTCGATTTTGATGAAGCTTTAAGGAATGGTTGTACGCTTGCCCGCAAAGGTATCTAAATTGAAAAAATGGGCCGGAAATGGTCATAAAACAAAACAAACTAAAATTTAGTTTATGTTTGAATCGCACGCATTTTATGTTTTCAGTGTAAAGCAGTAAAACGTCACCTTGCCTTTGTGTTGCGCTGTTTCGCACACAAGCAAACGCTTTCATTGTGTGAGTTTGGACACCACTGATATAAAATCTTAGAAAGTTTTACCGTTTAGTTTTCCATGCAATCAAGTTTCTAAGTTTGACCTCTATGGGCGAGCTACTAATCACTTGTCCATTTGAGGCAGGAATGTAGTATAAAAATCGCAGTGAACCCTTTTTTCTTTGGTGAATTTTAGTTTTTATCTATTTTCAACCTCCAACAGATGATGCATCTAAGTGTTGCTATTGTATTGCCATTAAAAGCGATCTTTGGGTGATCAAGAAAAACTGAGTATGAAGTAATTCTACCTGATGCCTCTCTTTCAGTGCCTACCCACACATTTGTGCGGGTAAATTCGTATTCCAGCTGTATTTTAGCCCGCAAGCTTGTCTGGGTAGTATTTCTGGGTTTCTATGAGCTCTTCTCGGAAAATGAGTTAAATCCTGAAATAATATATCAATATTCAGATATCAAATGTGACTTAAATATACAATTTAAGCAAAATAAATCAATGTTTCGTGATGGTACTGAAAGGGATGGGTCTTTTTGAGAGTTGCACTGTGTAACAATTGGAGTTCAAACTTGTTCACAATTTATGATGAAAAAACTTTGTTGAGTTCAAATTTTGAATAATTTTTTTGAAAATTTTAATGATTTAAAGCATTTTAACAGTAGTCATATTTAGATTCAGCACACAAAATCAGCATATAATCAATTGTAGCTTAATTCTTTGAACATGAAGATGTGCTTACTTTTAAAATTCAGCAAACTTCAATAAAAACCATTCGAAATGCTCAATAAAATATACACCGAAAAATATCACCAAAAAATATTCGATATCCGATATGTCGTGTCGGAAAAATATTCGATAACGATATATCGTATTTTTGTACAAAAATATCGATATTATTTCCCACATCCCTAAAGGATACTTTACCAATAAAAATCTCTATTAACAATGAAAAAATAGTTTAGGATTTAAAAAAATCATGAATGTTTTTAATTTTATATTTTCAATTTTTGAAATAAAAATTGAAGAATAACTTTTGTTTTTAATTTTTATAAAAATCAGCGATAGCAAATAAGAGTTTTGAGTTTATAAAAATCAAACCTTCAATAACACAGGCCGACAAAATGACCAACTTTGTGAGGTGCAGACTTGTCAATGTAAAAAAATGATATATTTCTGTTCACTGATTCGAAAAGTGGTTGCGGTTTAGCTTCAGCTAAATTATTTTTTTTTTAGTTTTACTCTTATTTGCGATCCCTTATTAAACCCTAAACCCTTCTTCCTTCCTTTCCCTTATCTTACCTGAATTTGGCTCTCGTCTGATTCACCTTCATTTGTATCTCTTCTGGCTTCACGTCCACCGCAAATCTCTCCTTCAACTCCTCCGCCCATTGGGCAAAGAAAATCGTATTCTTGCCCGTTCGGGTCAGTCGCCAATTGTCTCTACCCCAAATCTCATACAGACGCTCCTCCTCACTGGGCGTCCAATAGCGACGCGACTTCTCTTTGGCCTTGCCCTCGGCCACCTCCATGGCCGCCGCACCACCGCACATGTTGTTAGTTGGGGTTGGTGTTGTTGCTGTTGGTGCTAGCGGTTGTTCTGGCTCGCAGCTGGGTGGATTCTGATTACTCGAGGAGCCAGAGCCCCCGGTTCCACCGCTTCCACCGCCAAGATTTTGAGCGAGATTTTCGTATTCCATAAGCCAGCAATTGTGATTGCAATTGCAAATGCGGTGAGGGGCTACGCACTAACAGTAGCTTACAGCAGCGTTTAATTACACAATTATTTGTCGCAGGAAGCCAAAAATTTTTTTGCATAAAAAAATCAACAACGCTAGTTGCCAGAGATGTGCAATCTTTTTTTTTTTGGCAACCGATTGTGTTGTCACGATTACTTTTCACGTAACGAGTCACGGGCTGTGCAGCGTATGTATCTGTCTGGTATTTTTGGTCTGAAGCTTGAGTCTGGTATTTTAAATACTTGATTAATATAATGCAGAGAGCTATAAATGCATAGATGTCTTTAATTTGGGCGATTTATTGGAAGGAGGAAACCTGGAGCACACAACACCAGACAATAATTAGGATTTTTTCTGTCGTTTTATTTTGGTTATTACTTCAGAAATATTTTTTTCACGTGTATTCCTATCTACCCGGCGGTAAGCTGATTCTGGGCACCTCTGGACTAAATCGAGACAAATGCGCCATCTAGTTAGCTTCAAACTCTTTGGTATTCATTACCCGCTCTCAAGCCGAATAACTGAACTTGATGCAGAGGTAAAATTATTATTACATATCCTTAGCAGATTTTAATTTAATAATTGTATAAGTTTTCATTAACTGCAGTAACATTTTTTATTTATGCTATTTTGGTATATTTTGCGTGGTACGGTCACACTGTATTTGCTAATTTCAGCCGGCCGGCTTCTACTTTGGGATTTTTTTAGCTAGCCTCTTACGGTCCTCAGTCACGTACTCAGAATTGTGTTTTGGCATGAAATTTCGAATGTTTTATGTTAAACTAACGATTCAATCAGAGGACAACAACAATGAGTGGGGCCAAGCACTTGCGTTTGCGCTACTACACATCGGTGGAGGAGGCCACCCTGGTGAAGGTGTGGCGTGAGCACATGCATGAGATTACCTCGTACTCGGAGAACCTGCCCATCTTTCGGGACATTTCGTTTGGGCTGCAGCAATATGGCGTCAAGCTCAACAAGCAGGAGGTGCGACGTCGCATTGCCAACTACAGGAATAAGTATTTGTGAGTTGTTGAGTTTCTCTTATTGTCTCCAAAAAAACACTTGAATCATTGATCTCTTTCCAGAAGCGAACGTAGCCGCATGGAGCAGGACAAGGATTACAAATCGGACTGGCGTCTATATTCCTTAGTCAATGTCCTCTTCAATCCGACCCGCACCCCGATAGATGTCCATCATCAGAAGCATATATTGGAACAGGCGGACAAGGAAGTACGTGCCGAGTGGCCCGATCTGCTGCCCTATGTACGCCACCCCACGAACTATTTGAAATTCGAGCGTGATCCCGATGGTTGCGCCTTTCTAGAGGTAGATCCGTCCTCGGCCCAGGCGCAGATAAAACCGGAACCTTATGTACCCAAGACTGAAATCGAACCATCTGAGGTGGAGGTGCCCATGGCGGACTTAACTCTACTTCCCCGCCTACCCTTGGCCCCCGCCAATCGTACGATGGAGACGCACTCGACTGAGGCTACATTTCAGTTGCCCAACGCGACGCCGCCTCCGCGTCGCTTTCGTGGTCGACGCAGTATTATGCCGCGCACCGGACAAATCACCAAGACTCAAATCGAACGTTTGCGCCAGGAGAATGCTGTGCTAGAGGAAGAAAACTCAAGGTGTCTGCGCGAACTCAAGTTGAAGGAGATTCAATTCCAAGCATGGGAAAATGCATTCAATTTTTATTTTGCTCAGCAAGAGACATATCTGTCGTATCTCGCTCAACGAGGACTCAGCGAAGACAAACCCACCACTCAACCTGGAGAAGAGAAGTGAAGAATGTATTAGCTTTAGTTTCTTGATTTAAAATATTTTCTATTTTTTTGTAAAGTTCCTTTAGAATGAGGAAAAATAATGCAACTCTAATCTAGTTCAAGCGAATGAAATGTACAAAGAAAGCTTAGCGCTAACCTAAGATATGTTTATGTTTAACAATAAAGCCAAAATATGAAAGGGCTGAACAAAATAATTAACAATATAATGAAATGTTAAAAATATTTGAGTTGTTAACTTATAATACGGCCAGTTCTCAATCGGATACAGTGCTCCAAATTTTGGCAGAAACTCCAATTATTGATGTAAGTGCCCCGAATTTGGTTTGTACACATATTTTGGGCCCCCAATCTTACCAAGATTCTCTCGTTTTCGACCATTATTTTATATATCTGCCATATAACCGATCCAGCCGATTTGCACCAACTTTGTTGACTTTTAAGCAATTGAACTAAAATTTGGTTTTTACACATATTTTGCCATATAACCGATCCGGCCGACTTGCATCAACTTTTTTGATTTTTAAGCAATTGAACTAAAATTTGGTGTGAATACGTGTTTTTGCTCCCTAGACCACTCACCAAATTTGGTTCAGTGTAAAACACTATTTCACATAGGGGCATATCCACAGAAACGTCCACCGAGGCTAAAAAATTAAAAGTACTCAAAAACAGGGATGCAAACCGGTTCTGAACCGAACCGAACCACTTATTCCAGCTGATGAACCGAACCGCAAACCGAACCGGCTCCTTTCAAAAATGCTGAACCGAACCGAAAACCACAAAGAAAAACGGTTCGGTTCAGTTCTCCGACGAGTTTTAGGACGTGAATCGCTTTCATCTAGCCCATGATACTTATTAATATGGGAACTTTAATCGTTTCCCTAAGATAATTTTTATACGATATTCCGTTCGATCCTCTACAAGGGAGACCACTGATATACCGAATTGATCCTTAGCGATGCCGGATCGATATAACCTTTAAGGGTGACTTCACACATTCACCAACAATTTGGAAGATTGTTTAACAAAAATAAGTCACCGTAATGAGTCTTTTTAGACATTAATATCTAACGATTAAGAGACTCGAAAATTACTCATGAATATGCTCAAAATGTGATTTATTGAATTATGACTCGAAATAGACTCTCAAAATGATTCGAAAATGAGTCGATACTGATCAGAAGAACGGGTTGCAAACGACTCCTCATTAAGTGTCGCGGCTAGGGTACCATTTTCTTCCGGTACTTATGATCAGAAAACGAGCGCATTTATGACTATTTTAATCAGACCATGGGGTCGAAAATGTTTCGAATTTGATCAAAAATGTTTGCTGGGGAGTTTATTTCAAAAACGCTCTTAAGCTCGGCTCTTTTCAGAGCGCTCCGAACTTTGTTTGCTGGGTGCTACCATGAGCGATTAAAAGAAGACTCGAAATTTACTCATGCATTTGCTCAAAGCGTGATTTAATCAAATACGACTCGAAAAGGACTCGCAAATAAGTTGAAACTGATCAGAAGAACGGGTTAAAAATGACTCTTCCAGAAGAGTTGCGGCTAGGGTACCATTTTCTCCCGACAAAAGTATCATATATGATCAGAAAACAAGCGCATTTATAACTAATTACAACAGACCGAGGACTCGAAAAAGTCTCGAATGAGCTGAGAAATTTCATAAAATGTTTGCTGGGATATAATACAACATGTAGTCATATTAGTATTCAGCCCGCCGATCTCTTAAAATACCTTGTATCAATCAGCATTCTTTTCTTTAAAGTTGGTTATTGATTTGTCGTCCTCTGGGCAATATGGACAATATTTTAAATTTTCTGTAGTTATTCTTTGCCATAATTTAATCTAAGCCAGGAGTATTTTTTCTCATAAAACACGATAAATAGGGTGTTGTAAGATCTAGCCGAAATTTTTTCCGAAGGTCATTCGTCTAGAAACTTATAGACGAATCTGCGAAAGAAATTCAAATAGTTTATAGGAATTCAATTTCCAAAGTCTGCGAAAAGTCACATTACGGCAGAAATCTTAATATTTCATAATGTGCCCTTATGAACCACTGAACCGAACCGAAACCGCGGTTCAGTTAGCTCCAAAAACCATGTAATGAACCGAACCGACGGTTCAGAAACAGTGAGAACCACTGAACCGAACCAGTAATTATCTTTGATAAGTTTTTTATAAAATTTTCATTGGGAATCAGTCAAACTTAACTGATGTTAGCCAATCTTACAATAATTCATAACCCTTTTCGAGATTTCCAAAGGCAAACTTGCCCAAGCCTCATTTTTCTCATTTGGGTACTTTTTTGCACGTTTTTTTTTTTAAAAAAAGGTACTATAGAATGTATTGACTTTAGCTCTCTAAAATCGATTTAAAAATAAAAAATAATGAAAATGAAACCATAACAAACTATGTGATTGCAATTAAATGTAACATTTTGCTTTACATTTTTTTCTGTTCTGTTCGATACAAGATCTGAACACAATTCTTTTTAATATGTTTCATATTAATTAAAGAACTTGGCTCGCCCTGTGGTCGAAATTCGACCATCGAACAAATTAACACTTAACATTAAACGATGTGCACTTTTAAGTCTTAAATAAAATATCAATAAAGTCTTAAGTTTGCATAGTTTTAGGTCCAAAAACAATTGTATCTGAATCGGTTTGAAACCCTGGAAAACCTGATGAACATATATTCCAATTTTGAACAGTCAGCCAACATTTGGTTAACTAACTTGGCATAGTTTGGTATTTTTTAGGGCTTTAGACATCGCTTTCTTCCCGAAGCTTAAACATCGTTTCTTTCTTTCCTTGAGCTTTTGTTAAAATTTTGGTAAAGTGAAAGTCTTAAAACAATTTTCAATGCATTTCTTTATTTTTGAAGCCGACAGCCTGGGAAATGTTGATTTTGGATTGCTCCAAAGAAAGTGTGAAGAGACAAAATATATACATTTTTTTGATGGGATTTTGAAGCGCTGTGATAGTGCCTGACCCTACTACAGGCAATGAATCCATAGATTCGATGTATTTCCGATTCGATGTAATACCGATTCGATCTCAAGATCAAAGAACAGTCTCCAATTGAGCTCGATGTATTTAAATTTGATTAGTGAATTTGCCATCGAATTGTATGTTTCCTTATAATTTACCTTTCCTGTATCTCATCGAGTTTCCCGAACAATACCGACTATTTTCGCATAATTTTTTTAGTCAATTGAATTTAATGCCATCTGCATGTCACCGTATCTTTAATTCGCTATAAAACAATAAATAAACTCATTCCAACATAACTATGCTAGAAAGGAAGACGAAGACGGATTAACAATATAACAAATTTTTTAAGAATATTAATTATTGTTTACGCTCCAAAATAAAGATTTTTCAGATTACCACACCACTCGCAAAAAATTTCTTGTCAATTGTGATTTTTAGACCAGAAACTTTAAATTTGCTTAAAACCAAAACCAAATATGCGTAGAAGCTTTTTTCCCCGTTGATCGTCTCTTCACAGGGAGACTCTCTCTGTTAACAAATGTCAAATTACATCTGAGCAGAGCTCACAGAGAGTGTTGGCCTGTTGAAACAAAAACAATGCGTTGGTCTGCTCAGATATCTGTGTAAAGTGTGTGTGTATTGGTATAACTTTTAATTCGTTCTAAAACAATAAATAATTGCAATTAATTCTTTTTTTGCAATGGCGGGGTCTAAATACTCATACGAACATATAGTATAAATATTGGGTTAATTGAACTTTTTTAATATGCTAAAAAGGGGGCCGTACATTTGTATGAAAAATCTTAGCGCATTAATATATAGATGTGATATTTTTTCTTTACATTATAACAGAAATCACAAATATATTATGATGGAAAAATATGTCACGTGCGCAATGTCACGTAGCGAATCCTATTTAACTTTCTAAGAAAAAAAAGATAGGGGAAAGTAAACTTCGGCTCGGCCGAAGTTTTGTATACCCTTGCAGTTTGTTTTTCTAAATAAGACTACAAATACGCTGCACATTTGACGGAACCGGCCGGAACGGATAGCTATAGCATATAGCTGTCATAGGAACGATCGGTCGAAAAACTAGTTTTAGAGAGAAAAACTTTTTTGTTTTTAATGAAAACGTCTTTATCATTGGCATACACTTATTTTGTATACTTTAACACAATTCTACAAAGTTTGGTCAAAATCGGATGACTATAGCATATAGCTCCCAGGTTGAAAATCTAGTTCGAGTGAGGAAAACTTTTTGTTTTCAATGAAAACGTCCTTTTTATTGGCATATTCTTATTGTAAATACTTTAACCAGGGATGCGAACCACTCGAAAATAATTACTGGTTCGGTTCAGTGGTTCACGCAGTTTCTGAACCGCCGGCTCGGTTCATAACATGGTTTTTGGAGCTAACTGAACCGCGGTTTCGGTTCGGTTCAGTGGCTCATAGAGGCACATTATGAAATATCATGATTTCTGACTTAAGGTGATTTTGAATTCTTATAAGCCATTTGAATTCTGATTGATTATTGAATTATAACTAACCTCGACCTTGAGACGGCTAACAATCACTTTGACTTAAATCAAAACTCGGTCGTTAACTCCATATACATGCAAAAGTCACGGTGAAATGATTGTTCTAAAAAACTGAACGGTTTCTCTATAAAAACAAACAAAAAAATACTTTGGTATTTATAAAGAGCAAAGAAAACCCCTTTAAAATTTATTCAAGAGAAATGCTTGGCCAGTTATCTTTGTCTGTTGCGTTGTCCACAGAAGTTTAACAATTGCCATTACAAACAACAAATAAACATTTGACATTTGGACACAGCCCCCAGCACCATTGCAATAACTTCGGAGGAAGCTGTAGCTATTAATAGACGCATGTGAACGTAAACATGAAAAATACTTACGATTCTCAAGTCTTTATTTGGCTCAGAGTGGCTTTAAATAGGTAATTGCTAAAGGCTGTTGGCGTGGAAAGCGATTAAATCAATTCGAACAAAACCGAGTCTGTCTGAGTATCGATAATCTGCTTTGTGTCCATATGTTCATATCATTGTTGTTGATTTCAGATTGATTAAAAAATTAAAATCAATCCTCGATCTTAAGAAGTATGTCTAAAATTTGTAATGTCGGACTTGCAGGACTCGTCTATAAGTTCCTAGAGGAATGCCTTTCGAAAACAGAGAATGTGGGCTAGAAAAGAATGCGTTCCATCCATCTTACACACCCTTTTAATCGTTTGAGAAAAAACTCTCCTCACTAAGATTAAATTTAGATGAAGAAGTACTATCAAAAATTGATATTGTCCAGTGGAGGACGAAAATTCAAGAAAAGAAAGCAGATTAATGACAGATATATAAAGAGATCGGCGGATTACAGGTTATAAAGGTTATATCAATCCTGCATCTACCTTGTAGAAGGTCGAACGAAATGTCGTATAAAAATTGTCTTAGGGAAACGATTCAAATTCCCAAATTATTAAGTGCCATTGGCTAAAGGAAAGCGATTCACGTCTTAAGACTCGTCAGAGAACTAAACCGAACCGAACCGTTTTTCTTTGTGGTTTTCGGTTCGGTTCAGCGTTTCTGAAAGGAAGCCGGTTCGGTTTTCGGTTCGGTTCACCGGCTAGAATAAGCGGTTCGGTTCGGTTTAAAACCGGTTCGGTTCAGAACCGGTTGGCATCCCTGACTTTAACACATTTCTACAAAGTGTTATCAAAATCGGATGACTATAGCATATAGCTGCAGTATGAATGATCGGTCGAAAAAGAAGTTTTAGTGACAAAAACTTTTTTGTTTTAAATGGGATCGCCTCCAAATTTCGTAATTAACAGTGTATTATGCTTTTCCATGATTTCACCAAGTTTGGTCGAAATCAGACATCTATATAGTATAGATCCCATAGAAAGGTAAGGTCCAAAAAGTAGTCTTAGTTAGAAAAACTTTTTTGTTTTCAATGGAAGCTGCAAGGGTATACAAAACTTCGGCCGAGCCGAAGTTAACTTTCCCCTATTTTTATTTAATGCATTTAAGAATGCTTACGAATCTCTTTGAAGGAAAGAAAGACCAGGCCTAAAGTGGATGAAGTCAAAAGTGCTCCAGTTTTTAGAGCTTGTGCTTGATTGAGTCAAAGATATTCTGGATTCCATACTTGTGTAACTCTCCTAGAATTTAGTTCTTCTACAATTTTATCCTGCCTCTTCATCTTGAGGTCTGCCAAATTGCATAAGTAACTTCGATTCACCCTAAAAAAAAACGTTATAATTACTTAAATAAGCCTTTGTAAAATTAATTACATACTTGAACTACATAATCGGTCAAGAAACTTTTATTAAAGAAGCTTAGAAGAATAATTTTCACAATTTTTAAGCATGTTTTGCATTCTTGTCAATGGTCAATCAACAGTTTGGTCACACTGCCAGTTGCTCACGAAATCTAAATCAAATCTGTGCGCAAAAAGGGGCGCTCCGTCAACTGATTTAGATTTGCTCTCACGAACTCTAAATCACTTTCAGGAATACCACTATTATTCTTGTTTTTAGAGTTACCTTCTTGCGAGGTTTAAAAATCCCTCAGACTTATTCCTTTTTAACCATTTCCAAACCTCTTAAAACTCCATTAAAGTTTTTTCAAACTTGTTTACCCAAAAGTTAAATCTAAACGCCTTATTTAAACGAATTTTCGTGTGTTTTTTGTGCATTAATGTGGGTGGGTGGCTGTTGGATGGAAGGGGCAAATTAATTGTTTCCTGTTTCAAAAAGGAAATCCCAAATTTGCGTCTCAGTTGGCTGTAATTGAAATTCTTTTTTTTGGGGGTAACTTCTGGTCATGTAATTGGTTCGCAACTGCTTTGGTCATTTAAAGTTGATGATGGCATTTTCCAAATGATTTTTCATTAATCCTTGGTGGTAATTGTGATGTTGAAGGCGGGGGAATAGCAAGGGATAATTGTTGGACCAGCTATTTAGGGTCACATTTTGTGGGCGATTCGAGGCTAAGATAACACAAAAATAATTTTACAATCAACTATTTTAACATATTACAATTGTCTCCCAACTTTCATACTTTCCCCTCATAAAACTCATCTCATGTCTTTGCTCAATATTTGGCACACCTGTTACCAGCACTTACCCACACATCTCAATCATCACTTTTAGTCTCTAGAAATTTGCATGCCGTCAATCGATTGAAATGTTAAGTAGGATAAATGGTTGATTGATTGATTGATTGTCTGTTTGGATGAAACTGAAGGAAATGCAGCGACTAGACTAATGATGCATCAACATGAGAGGTGGCATGATGGACGCCCCGAATGTCGCTTCTGTGGATGCTGCTGCATCTTATGTCAATGTCAATTAGACAAACTGGAGTTTAAGTGTCTGGTGCAAGCGAGGCAGAGAAGTTGCCATTGGCAAACAGAGAAAATGAGCAGCGAGTTTTCATAACTAAAAATTAATTTTTGGCCAAAATATGTTTTAGTCATTTGGGCGTGTTGCTGCACAATATGGATCCTGGATTTAAACGTTATCGCGTCTCAGAATTTCCAACTATTTCATTTTTGGCAGTTTTGCTTAGCATTAAAAAATAAATCGGTTCGGTGCGATCTTTTTTGAAAAGACAATTACAATACAAATAATGGTAGCTGTAGCCTAAATACTCTGAAAGATAAAAACAAAAAATTTATATTTCAGCCTTAAAATCGAAACGAAGTTTAGTCCCTGTATAATTTTTGTGAAGCTCGGAAACTAGAACTGTAGTACTGATTCCCGAGAATCTGTTGATCATTTTCCCGTATTGAAATTTCGAGCAAGCCTCAAAGTTTCGATTGGAAAGTTCACGTCCTTACATTTTCAAGAAGTTGGTGTTGGATAATCCATGATGAAAAAGTCTTATTAAAAAGTAAATTTTTTTTACCTTTACCTAGATACTGGAAAAATCGGAAACCATTTATCTGACCTACACTCAGAAAATAATCCGTTCAAAATCTACCGAAATCAAGACCATTCGTTGACAAAGATAGAGTAATCCCGCTTTTTTGTGAAATGTGAACGGCGGTGTCATTTCAAGAAAGCAATTTTAAGACCCCTTGCTGGATCTTCATTAACTTTTAGGTGTTGCGTTAATACCACTTTGGGCTCAACATTTTGGGGTTATTTTACAAACTTTCGGTCTTCTTTTAAAAACATTTTGGTATCGTTTTAAGACCACAGAGACAGACAACAGAGGAGAGAGTTCTCTTTGTCTTAGAGTCAGAGCCGCACCTCTCTCTCTCTCTTTTGTCTCTGTCTCTTTCATTAAATTTTAGGTAGTTCTTAAAATACAAAAATTTGTACCTCAATTTGAGAGTCATAAAGCCTTTAGGAATAGTATGCCCCAAAATTTAGGACCCGATGGCCTTGGCGCCTTTTTAAGGTAATATTTTCTAAATTTTTAGGTAATTTTTCACCTTGATAGGCAATTTTTTTTAAATTTGGGTGTACACGAATAATCTAATCTGATACGATAGACAGCATATTTGTGTTGACGTCAATATGTAGGGAATTCCTGAAGACAAACAAAACATTGTACCTGTTCTTTATTGATTTTAAAGCAGCATTTGATTCAGTAGATAGAAATCTCCTTGTTAAAATACTAGCTAATATGGGCATTTCGGCAAAAATGATATAAATATTATAAAGTCTGTATGAAGAAAATGAAACAGCAGTGTGGGACAGATCTTACCTTTCCCCCTGGTTCGAAACATATCGTGGAGGCAAGCAGGGGTGTATTATTAACCATCTTTTGTTCCTCCTTTTTTGTAAATGATATCTCTACTGAACTCCGTGGCGGAGCGCAATTTGGCGGAAACCTCTTCAAAATCCTGATGAACGCGGACGATATGGTCATCCTCGCCAAATCACCAAAGTGGCTACAGGAGATGATCAATAAAGTGCAGAGATACTGCTAAGATTGGGGTCTGGAAATAAATTAGGACAAGTCCAATGCAACGGTAGTCCGAAATGGACGAGGAGGCTGGGGCGAGATGAGAATTGGACACTTGTTGGATTGGAAGCGGTAAAACTATTCAAATATCTTGGAGTGGCCTTATCCTTAAACATGTCGTTCAAAAAGCCCATAAACTTAAAATTAAGCGCGTCCAAAAGAGCCCTGAACAGTGCATGAAAAACCTTGATGAAGAAGAACAAGAAAGAAAGTCGGTCAAGCCCGACTATAACATACTCTGTACCTGTGAAGTGCTGCCCACCACCGTTGCGACCGGTGCTGCTCATAATTGTTTGTTTTCCTTATAACTCGAAAACCGTTCATCCGATCTTTACCATTCCTTTGGCGGAACGATAAATAATCGTGATTACTAAATATGTCCATGTCCCTCTATCTATAAAACTGTGGGAGATAACATGTTTTTTCCAATTTGAGGGGGGCCGGGAGGGGTGTGGCAAAAATTGAAAATGAACTTGATCTGCCAGCTAGTAAAAAAAGTGTTTGTCCCATGCATGTCAAACCTCTATCTCTTACCATCTCTGAGATCTGCTTGTTCATACGGACAGAAGGACATACAGACAGACGGACGGACAGACGGACATGGCTAGATCGACACGGCTGTTGATGCTGTGCGCGACCGCTGAGCAAGAGGTCGTGGGTTCGATCCCGCCTCGGAACAATAAATTTTATAAATTTGGCAAAAATAAAGTTTTGTTCTACATTTGAGACCATAGCATTAAAAGAACTGACCCTTTCAGCTTTTTTTTTCAGAAAACGAAACTTTCGGCTAGGTTTTTTTTCTTTCTAAATTTCTTTACAACTTTTCAATCGGAGCAAAAAACAACAACAAAGTTATGCTAGTTTCAGTGGTGGCAGTTTTGCCTGCAAGACTCGCACCTTGTTTAGATGGGATTTTGCTGCTATGCCATAACTTTGGAGCCCATATCTCCAGGCAGGAGCAATTATGGCCTTGTACATATGGTCTTTGTTCTTCAGTGACATCTTATTTCTGCTGTGTAGCAGCCTGGAAAGTTTGTCTACTCTAGCATAGAGGGACTTGGTAAGCTGGTTGATGTGTGTGCTAAAAGTAAGCCTCTTATCCAAGTAAACTCCAAAATATTTGTGTACTGATTTATGCGGGAGTAATTCGTCATACAAAAATACGCCTGGGGAAATGTCACGGCGTTAAGTATATGTAACATGTACACACTTGGCTATGTTCCAACTCTAAGCCCAACTGCCAAAACGGAAAATAAATATTGTTGGATGATACCCGTAGCACTATTATTGCAGGAGTCTCTTGCCATAAAGACCGTGTCGTCCGCTAAGGTAGCCAGGAGCAGATCTTGAAGGCTCTCAATGGGAACTGTATCCCCTGCTGGTATATCCATTGTAAATAGCGTGTAAAGAGTAGGTCCGAGTAAACTCCCCTGAGGAACACTTGCTCTTATAGACCTTACACTAGATCAGAGGCAGGCAAGAAATACATTCACATTTTTTTATTGGTGTGTGTGAGAGCAGCGCAAAAATTTCACTCTTTTCCAGTAGCAACGACTGCGACGGGAACACGTAACGCTGCGGAGCTTTAACAGTTTATACCGTGTGTGAGGAAGCAGCGCTGCTGTGAGATTTTTCGTATGCACGCCAGATAGCAAGCTGCCGGCCCCTGCACTAGATTCAGCTTCGTCAAGAATCACTGTGAAAGCTCTATCATCTAAGAGTTGAGGAGGAAGCAAACTTTTAGTCTTGCACAGAAGGCCATCGTGCCATACTCTATAAAAAGCATTTTTTTACGTCTACAAATACTGCCAACACTTATTCCTTAGCTTGATAATCTTCAATAATAAAATTGACAACACGATTCAATTGTTCCTACATCTGACTTCGTTTAGTGCCAATATTCGATTTAGCAGGCATCTTTCAAAAATTTTTGACACTGAGGACAAAAGGCTAATAGGACGGTATGACTCAACCCCCCGGGGGCCTCTTCCCCCGCTTGTGAAACACCACTTTTTGGGCTTTTTTTTATTTATGGAAGGTAGCTTAACCACAAGGACCATGGAAAGAGAAGAGCTGATGGGAAGAGCTTTAAAGAAAAGTTGGTTTGGTGAATTTGGGGAGACTCTCTCACACCTACATATTATGTAGCAACAATTACAAAAAACTGCAGGAAAATCACGCATTACCCCACAAAACTCATCACCGAGTCTGAAGTCGCAGCAAGCCGCAGCTAATTTTTGGATATGTTTTGAAGAAGTGTCTAAACAAAAATTTCTATTTTGTTTGAGAGTGGGATCTGATGGGAGTTTTGACTTATTGCTTTTTCTAACACGACTTTTCAGAATGGGATTAAGAAAAACCTCTACTTTAATTAAGACTCACTATTTTATGCATGGTTATTTATAGCTTTGAGCTATACATTCAAATTCTACGTACTTTCTGGAATATAATCCATTTTGTAGAATCCAAATCGGTCAATTCTTCGCGATGTGTTATTTTCGACGCGTGACGAGTAAACAATGAGGCACGCTCGACGCTCATGAACGGAGTTCATACCTGAGCCAGATATGGACACTTCCCCCTTATTAACGGTCCCAATACAATCTATATGTAACACTTTAACTATTCTTCTAACAACAATCAGCGGCCACCGTAAACGTTTGTGATTAAAATATCGGGCCAAATAAGAATACGGTGTAAGGAATATTTCAGCATCATTACCTCAAAAATCGTGTTTTTTGAGTTATGACCCTGTTGAAGTAAGTGAGCGATACGGAGCTTAGCTTTTCAAAATGCATGCAGAATTAAAATAATGGACGATTAGCTAATTTTTACAATAAACTAGTAGAATTGAGGTTTCAAAAATTGTTCAACCCCCTCTAAAAAAGGCGGGCTACGTCCTTGATCTTACAATTAATATGAAATAATTGATAACGTTTCCTTGTCAGCAGCTCGTAACAACTATTTTTAAACTAAAATTTTATTTAAATTCTTATTAATTATTTTTTGTTTTTTAATTATTTCTTAGTCAAATGCTCAATGTACCTTCGAAAAAGTTCATTTCGTTCCTTTTGTATCTCATTGGACTTTTCCAGGGCCAATCGAATGCCACGTAGATCCTCATTGCATTTAAATTCTTTGGTTGTATCCTTCTTTTGTGGCGACTTGGGTGTCATTTGAATGGAGGACTCCTGGGAGGACTCCTCCAAATCAGCCACCTGGGCTGTAGCCTCTTTATCATACTCTTCGTCTTCGTCGTAGAACATGTTCTCCTCCTTGATGAAGTCGTAGATGGTAAACTGTGGATCTGGGCCCACAAAGGAGTTCTGACTGGTACTGGTATTATCCCTGCTCGACAGGCTCAGATCGTCATTGAATATTCTCTCCATATCCTTGTAATACTGCCACTTCGATACCATGGCCTGGCCATTGGCCATTTTCTTCTCTCTGATGGTGCGGAATGTCTTCTTTAGATTTCGAAATTTACGATCAATCTTATTCACGGACAGTCCATGGATGCCGTTCGTTTCCATTTCGTCGATGACATTCTGCCAGGTGATTTTGTTCCTAATCGTGGGATTTCGAAAATTTGGTTTGTACTTTAGGTAGAGCGAAAGGAGCAATTTGGTGGATCTGGTGTTCCATTTCTTCTCATCGTCATCAACTGGGCATAAATTGAAATTTAGTTATGGTTAAGAATTTATGGTTTGTCTTACATTTGGCATCTGCGTCCATTTTTTTGTGCACAAAAATGTAAACAAAACAAGCTAGAGCGATGTAGTCGACGTGAAAGTTCCCTGTGCCCTACATGCAAAGGTTTGTGACAGTATACAGTGTAGTATATTAAGGGAACGGGTAAGTACAGACGGATGGACATGGTTATATCAACGCTGATCAAGAATATATATTTCTAATTTATGATCGAATATGTTGCCTTTCCCAGTTCCATAAAATTGCGCAAACTCAATATGATCTACGTACCTCCGGTACAGGGTATAAGAATGTACTAAAGCGTTTTTAGAGCAGCGTTCGAGATTTAACAGCTGAGCTGTTAGGGGTGGAAGTCCAAATCACGAGTCACTGATGACACGAATTTGATTAAAGAAAATTAAATTTTTAAGGGGGTATTCTAGTCTAGAGGAACAAATTTTAGGCGTTTTTTAAAATTCAATAAAAAAAAACTAAAAATATTTTAAAAAATAATTTTTTCTCTTAAATGTTTGTTAATATTTAAACAATATATAACAAAAATAAAAAGGGGGAAAAAATTAAAAATGTTACACGCTATTAAAAGCAGAGGGTGTTTACAAAAAGAGTGCGACCATCTTGACACGATTTCATCCTTTCTAGTCATCCGAAAAAAGAATGGAAATAAGATTCCTAATTGGTCAGAATGTCGCTTTAGCCCGAGCTAGGATAAAAAATATATTTTTCTTCGCAACATGGTGACAGTTTGAAAAAAAAAAGTTTTTTGACATTTTTTTTAAGTTCTTAATTTTTTAACAAACTAACAATCAAAATTTTTAAATAATCCTGGTTCGGGCCTTAAGGGAATGTATAAGAAAGGCCCACACAAAATTTTAAGTTAATTGGTCCATTGGAACTTGAGAAATCAGGTCAAACGTGAAGGAAAAAATAGTTTCTAGAAAAACGCGATTATTGTTTTAGCAGCACTGTTAATTTACTTGAAGCGTCTTTACAAATGTGCGTATATCTTCGAAAATAATTGCCGGATTGACTTGAAATTTTCTGTGTGAGTACTTAAATATATGTGGGTTACTAAAATAAAATAAAAAACAATTGATTTTTTCACAATTCTAGACTTGAATAACCCCTTAAAAATGTAAAAAATTTACTAAAATGTTAAAAAATGGAAACAAAAAGTGCCATTTAAAAATAATCCTAGAATAAAAAAGGAAGTATCGCATGTTTGATAACTTCACTGTACTCTAAATGTAAAAGAAAACTAAAGTTCTAAATAATACATAAAAATATCGGAAATTAATCTACCAAAATGATCTACCCTTGTAAGTTTTGGCACATTATTCAAAATATCAGAGAAATCTCTTTCTAAAATTATGATGAATTTGTACGAGTAAATATGAGATACAGTAAGCAAAGCTCCAGGAGAAGATCGCATACCATATGTGTTCTTCCCCAACGCTCCCAAGGAATTCCTGGTGGCCTTAAGGGGGTCTTCTGCTTAAGAAAAAAATTTTTCGTTTTTTTTCTTTTGCCTATTTCTTTAGCTTTGATATTCAAAAATACTTTCCCAAACGGATTTTTCTAAAGTCGGAATAGTTAGGGAGATATAGCCCTTTTAGTGACACAATGTGACCCAAATTTCCTAGTAACTGACAACTTTAAGCTGGATTTTCTCGAAACCACATTTTCCATATGTGCTCGCACAATAACTCAATTTTTTTTTGGACCGATTTTAATGAAATTAGTGTCAAACGACGCAGAGTTAACGGCGAAATCGTGTTTTTTAATATTTTTTTGTACACTGGAATACAAAAAAAAGATGAAAAGTCGATTTTTCAGTTTCAAATAACAGCCATTTCTAAAAAAAATTGTTTTTTTTTTTCTGGAGGCTCACATGATAAAGGCATTCATGCTTACTAATTCACCGATTTTGGTTTTTTTTCTGAGATGTAGTATACTCCCGCAATCGGGATCTTTGGAGGCCGAGAACTTCTTAACCGCCCCATAAATTCACTTTTTTTAAATTTTGCATTTGTTTCAATAAATCGCCCTACCAAATACAATAAACAGATTTTAAAAATCTTTACGCGTTTTCTTTCCACAGTTTTTAAAGAAACTAGTCAAATTCGGCCTTCTAAGCCAGAAGACCCCCATAACCAAATGTTAATGGAGGTGACTTGGACAAGTGTTGTTCTGCTAGTACCGTATTACCAATCTACGAAAAGGGTGTTATGTGTCTGCCCACAAACTACCGTGGTATCTCTTTTATCAATTGAATAGCAAAACTACTTATGATAAGGTACCTAGAAAATTACTATGGTACAAGCTGCATGCAAAGGGTGTCTCGACAAAGATTATAAATCTCCTAAAAAAGATATGAACAAACTGAATCCGCTGTCTGTACAAGACAAGAAATGTCCGACTATTTTAAGACAGAAGTAGAGTCTCTTCAAGGATGCTAATTATCTCCGATGTTTTTTGCTTTATTGTAAGATGATTAAAATGAAGTATTGAAAAGAGGACTTTATCGGCAATACAGCGGATAATAAAGGATGATTCATTTCGAATGTTTTTTTTTAATTTGAAATAAAACACTTACAATATAACTGGATGTCGAAATCTTTAATCTATACATCTATATAAAAGTGAAAGTATGTTTGTATGTTTGTCCCTTATGGGCGTCTAAACCGCTGAACCGATCTTCACGAATTTTTCACAGTATGTTCATGTCGATCGGGAAAGTGTCATAGGCTTTGTCTCATGTCTGTGAAATGGTCCAAAAACCGCGAAATTTGCAAAATTATACCGTTCATCCGATTGCAATATATCTTTGGGGAATGGCTGAACGCTTACCAGGGAAGGTTTCTAAGTGGAAGAAATTTGCGGAAAATTGTCCAAAAACCGCGAAAATTGCAAAATTTATGGTTTCGGTGAAGCTTTGGGGAATGGTTCGACGCTTGCCCGGGAAGGTTTCCAAGTAGAAGAAATCTGCGGAAAATGGTTCAAAAACCGCGAAATTTGCTAAATCTTCGATTGTGATGGAACTTTGGAGAATAGTTAAACGCTTGCCCGGGAAGGTTTCTAAGTTAAAAAAAATTGCGGAAAACGGTCCAAAAACCGCGAAAATTGCAAAATTTACGTTTTCGCTAAAACTTTGAGAATGTGATCGACGCTTGCCCGGGAAGTTTTCCAAGTAGAAGAAACCGCGAAATTTGAAAAATGTTCGATTGTTATGAAATTTTGGAGAATGTTTGGACGCTTGCCCGCGAAGGATTCTGATTTGAAGAAATGTGCGGGAAATAGTCCTAAAACCGCGAAAATTCAAAAACTATACCGTTCATCCGGTTACCATGAAATTTTGGTCAATGGTTAGACGCTTGCCCGCGAAGGTTTCTAAGGTCCAAAAATCGCGAAATTTGCAAAATAGCCTTATGAGTATTTATGAAAGCGCCTATATTATAATGCAGGCGTTGGTAAATGGAAGCTGTAGATTACACGGTCCAAAATACTGCGAAATTTGCAAGTTTTGGATTTGAGCCTGGATTATTGTGAAAATTTGATAGACGGCAATTGTAGATGGGTAAATAGGAGGAATAAACAAAACAGTCAAAAAAGTCACGGAATTTGCTAAATATTTATGAGTTTAGATTATAATGAAGATGGTTAAATAGAGAAAAAGATCGAACGGTCCAAAATGTTTATGGCGACTTGCTGCCAGCACTAGCTTGAATACAAGAATCAAAAGGACCCGGGCGACGCCGGTTATTCAGCTAGTATTACATAAAACAACAATCTCTGACATTTACTTTTTAAAAATAATTTCATTCAAATGTTTACCGCGTCTACGCACAAGGTGGTCCTTTCGGAAGGTCCAATTTTCCATCACTCTTTCCAGCATTTCAATCGGAATCTCTCGAATTAAGCGAGTAATGTTAGCTTTCATCGTAGCTGGCTTATCAACAAAGACATCTGATTTCACAAATCCCCAATGAAAACAAGAAAGGGAGCTGTTGTCGAGTGCCCCGACTCCAAAATACCCTGTTCCCTTGATTTCATGTTTTTTCACAGCTAAAGATGCTGTTCAAAAAAAAAAATGTTGGACCGTTTACCGATTGCTGGCCAACTGTTAACCCCAAAACTAAAATAAACTGACAGCTCTCAAAAATTGTGCATAAAATGATTTGTGAAAACATGAATTTAATTGGGACGGTCTTTTGTGAGGATGAATTTAATATGGGTATAATTGCTGATCTGGTCAATGTGCAACCCATTCGTAGCCGCTATTGGGGCAATCGAAAAATCAAAAGGAATCGCATTCGCTCTAAATCATTCTACGAGGACCCAGTTCCCAGGTCCAAGGCAAATGCATTTGTTGGGAGATTCTGCGTACCCCTTGACCATTAATTTGTTAACCCCATATCGGACATCTAACGAGGGCACATATTAGATACAACATAAAATTTTCTTCAATACGGTCTGTTATTGAACGGGCGTTTGCTTTGCTTAAAGGGAAATTTCGTAGATTGAAGTATCTAGATGTGCAATCGAAGAACGATACAGCCGACCCAAGTGATGAAGATGAAACCGCCCAAGAATCAGATGCATATGCTTATCCAGAGCAGGAGTTTAGAAGATCATCGGAAGCTTCTCGCAAAAGAGATGCCATTAAAGAAATGCTATAAAGCTAAGAAAATGTTTAAATAAAAAAATTTGACTGCATTATTTCTTAAATACTCTTTTATTGATTTTTATTTTTGTCATTTTAGAATTCTTGATAAAAGCTCAAACAGCTCATTTCTGCGAGCTAGGATTTCGTTGAATTTCTCCATTGCCTCTTTTGATACCTCGCAAATGCTCGTTACGCTTTCTTTCAACATCCAACACTTCTTTAGTTTGATAGTAACGTGCTCGTTGAGTCACGGCCTTGGCTTTTTATACCCTTGCAAAGGGTATTATAAAATTGTGCGGATGTTTGTAACGCATTAAAGGAAGCATCTCCGACCACATAAAGTATATATATTCTTGATCAGCATGACGAGCTGAGTTGATTTAGCCTTGTCCGTCTGTTTCTATGCTATCTCCTCCGTCAGTTTTAAAGCTATCCTCACCAAACTTTGCACGAAGTCTTCTGGTACATATACGCTGCACATTTGTCGGAACCGGCCGGATCGGATGACTATAGCATATAGCTGCCATAGGAACGATCGGTCAAAAATACTAGTCTTAGTGAGAAAAACTTTTTTGTTTTTAATGGAAACGCCTCCAAAGTACGTATTTCTTAGTTTACTATCCTTTCCCATGATTTCACTAAGTTTGGTCGAAATCGGATGACTATAGCATATAGCTGCCATATGAACGATCGGTCGAAAAACTAGTTTAGTGGAAAAACTTTTTGTTTTTAATGAAAAACGTCCTTATCATTGGCATACACTTATTTTATATACTTTTACACAATTCTACAAAGTTTGGTCGAAACGGATGACTATAGCATATAGCTCCATAGGAACGATCGGTCGAAAAACTAGTTCGAGTGAGGAAAACTTTTTTGTTTTCAATGAAAACGTCCTTTTTTATTGGCATATTCTTATTTCATTTACTTTAACATAATTCTACAAGGTTTTATCAAAATCGAATAACTATAGCATATAGCTGCAGTATGAATGATCGGTCGAAAAAGAAGTTCTAGTGAGAAAAACTTTTCAGTTTTAAATGGGATCGCCTCCAAATTAACGCCTCGTAATTAACAGTGTATTATGCTTTTCCAAGATTTCACCAAGTTTGGTCGAAATCAGACATCTATCTAGTATAGATCCGATAGAAAAGTAAGGTCCAAAAAGTAGTCTTAGTTAGAAAAACTTTTTTGTTTTCAATGGAAGCTGCAAGGGTATACAAAACTTCGGCCGAGCCGAAGTTAACTTTCCCCTATTTTTTTATTTGAGCCCCTGGCGTATTCCTATTTTCAGATGTCACGCGCTTTTGACTAAAACAACTTGAGTCTTCGCCGCCGCTTGAAGTGGACCCAGATGGTATGGTGTGATTGACGGCAGCCACAGGAACTGCAGCTTACTCATAGTTCTCTTCAATACCAAGTAACTTGCGATGCTGCTCTTCGTTTTCATCATCGGTCACGAACGAAGATATGGTTTGGCATCCAGCGACAGTTTGGTCTTCAGCGAAAATCTCCTCCATTTCGTAAAAAACTCCCACTTGCTGGATCCTTGCCCGGTGCTTCTATTTTTTAAGCGAATGGTGTCAAATGTGTGCTTCAAATTGCGTAATTTTCGCTCCACCTTATCCATGTTGAAGCCTTTTACCCCAGATTCCTCCATTTGGTCAACGATTTTTCGCCAAATCGTTTTCTTTTTTATTTTTCTTTTCCGAAAGCTCTGTCGGTTGTCCTTATATAAGTCCAAGAGGAGCCTTACAGCGCTAGAACTCCACTTGATATACTCGGCTAAAAGGATTATTCATTGATTAAAAACCCACTAAATTTTTAATTAATAATGCTTACTTACTCTCAACGCGAGCATCCATTTTCAAATGTCAAATATATTTAATACTAAAGCCAATATTTTTTATAGTGTGAATGTATTTTTGACCAAATATACTAAAGCCAGAAAATAACCTAAACTTAGCAATCATTGTCATTCAGCAGAGAATTATGAGCAATCGCAAATCGTAAATCAGAAATCGTAAATCGGATTTATCTGCTGAATACGCCCATTGCTTTCGTGTTCAAAATGTAAAAAGTGTTCACAATGTTAGTATTATAAAGACATTTTATTAAAAGTGTTTAAGATGCCTACTGTTTTTATTATTGTTTATTTTCTGACATTTATTTTAAGGAACTCTGTTCAAAGAAACATAGTTTAGAACTCAATGTTTTTTACTTTTTGCGTTATTTAAGAACCCTGGTTTTAACAGCTCATGCTAACTTTACACCGCGTCACACTGTGACACTATTGTCTGTGACAATTTGTGACAGGTTAATACTCAATTTACACTGCGGTCGTACGACTTTTTCTGGGGCTACGACCTTTCAGTAATATCAAATCAGCCGTTTGACGTTTACTTTACATGAAATTGGAATATATGTGTTTTTACAACTTTCTATACGTTATTGCTGAAATGCAGATGGTTGTAGAAATCATTGAAAACTCGACTAGTGAAGATGACATGCTATTGGAATATCTTCTTAATCGCCATTTGAAGGAAATCGAAAAAGCCATGGAATCAGAGCCAATACCAAGAGCTTTGTGGATGCATGTAACAACAAAACATACCGATGGTTTAAATTCACTGTTTGTTTTATTTAAAGGAACGCTTCGGGTGTTTTTGGGAGGCTGACGTGCCCAAGGCAACTCCTGCCCAATTTATAGGATTTTTTTAAAATGGAAAAAACTTATTTTAAGAGTTGCAATAGCGTTGTACACCTTGGGCTCTTCCGCAGAATATAAAACAATTGCCCGAATGTTTGGTGTGTCCAAGGCAAGTGTATGCAATATCTAAAATGAATTTTGCATGAAATCATGGAAAACCCTTGCACCTGAATATCTAGGACCAGAAATTTTCACTCAGGGTAAAGTGCAAGAGGGTTTGAGCATTTGGGATTTCCCCAATGTTTTGGTGCGTTTTCCACAATTTCTTGAATGCGCACAACAGCCTTTTTCCAGACAATTAAGCATATGTTGCTAAAAACTGTTGAAAAGGAGCAACCCAACACCAATACCTTGTTAATAGAAGGGACACAAAGTGTTTCAAACGAGATCCGATGTGCTCTAGGATCTTTTTTAATTCCATCGACTCGGTACAACAAAAGATTATTTAATTAATTTAACTAGTTTGACTGCTTGGCTAATAAAGGGTGATTTTTTAAGAGCTATTGGAAAGTTTTTTAAAAAAACACATAAAATTCAGAGAAATGCATGAAATCTTTATTTGAATCGATAGTACGGTCCATATAATTTAATGTTTGAAGATTATTTCATTCAAATGTTGACCGTGACTGCGCCTCAAATGGTCCATCCGCTTAGTCCAATTTTGGCCTACTCTTTCCAACATTTCGGCCGGTATCTCACGAATAAATGCTTCAATGTTGTCTTCCAATGCGTCAATTGAAGCGGGCTTGTCTGTATAGACATGAGCTTTAACATAGCCCCACAAAAAATAGTCTAAAGGCGTTAAATCGCACGATCTAGGCGGCCAATTGACCGGTCCCGAACGTGAAATAAAATGTTCACCGAACTCGCCTCTCAATAAGTCCATTGCTGAGCGTGCTGTGTGGCATGTGGCACCGTCTTGTTGAAACCACATGTCATGCAAGTCAAGCTCTTGTATTTTGGCCGAAAAAAGTTGGATATCATCTCACGGTAGCGCTCACCATTCACAGTTACGTTACGATTCGCATCATCTTTGAAGAAGTACGGTCCAATGATGCCACCAGCCCATAAACCGCACCAAACTGTGACTTTTTCTGGATGCATTGGTAGCTCTTGCAATGCTTTTGGCTGATATTCACTCCAAAATCGACAATTCTGCTTATTTACGTACCATTGAGCCTAAAATGAGCTTCGTCGCTGAACACAATTTTTCGGTAAAAAAGTGGATCTTCGGCCAACTTTCCAAGAGCCCATTCAGCAAAAATTCTACGTTGCGGTAGATCGTTCGGCTTCAATTCTTGCACCAGCTGTATTTTGAAAGGCTTCACACTTAAATCCTTCCGCAGAATTTTCCACGTTGTTGAGTAACAGAGGCCCAATTGCTGCGAACGGCGACGAATCGATAATTGATGGTCATCATTAACACTGGTCGATACAGCTGCGATATTTTCTTCAGTTCGCACTCTACCTAAGCGTGTTGGTGGTTTAATGTCCAACCATGTAAATTTGGTGCGAAATTTAGTCACAATAGCCGTTAGTCGTTTCAGAGCCCGCATAGCCGTTTCAGTGGGTCGATTAAACTGACCATAAAATGGAAGAAGCGCGCGATGAACTATCTTAACAGAGCACGCATTTTGATAATAAAATTCAATAATTTGCAAGCGTTGTTCGTTTGTAAGATGTAAGATGTTTGACATTGAAACAAAACACGAAACGCGCGTGAGCTGTTTAAACCAGTGTAGCCAAAAAGATAATAGCTAACAAATCACCCTTAAGATGACAGAAGCGATAACTTGTGGGAGAACCTAGTCAACTATTTAAGAAGCTCCCTGACTTATCGGACGAAAATTATGGAGACATTTACTGGCACTTGAGTCAGCATTGGTAGGAGTTTGAGCGTTGCACTGAGGAACGATCAGGTATCTTGGGACGACCCGGGCAGCCTGGTCATTTTGACTTTTCCTAATTTTTGGATTCCCAAATTTAATTTCCTAATTTTGTATCTACCATTTTTCTCTTCGTAAATATACCTTTCCTAATTTTGGATCCCCGAGTTTTCCGGTTTTTGTTTTCATAATTCTTGGCTTCCTTAAGAATAATTCCTAATTTTGGTTTCCTTTTTCTTAGATTTCTTAATAATATTTGGCCTAATTCACATAGGGAACCACTTTTTTCACACATTCTTTCGCAATTGTTATTCTTAAATTCATTTCAAATTCTGGCGCCTACTTAGCGCCCTCTATTGTCGTTTAAGTGCACTAAAAGAAAATACTAAATTAAATTAAGTCCATCAAACAGCCAAGCCAAACTCAGATTTAATAACCAATCAAAATGATTACAATTTATAAACCAATTTTTACCTCAAAAACCACATGCTTGTGAGATAAAAGCAAGTTTCCTCCCTAATTCGATCATACAAGCTAAGCTAAGTTTTGTTTGGGTATTTTTTTAGGTCAAACGGTCACACTGTAACGCCCCGCTCACATGGAAACTTTCCCGCATTCTCTCTGTTCCTCTCTTTGTGTGTTTGTTTCAGTTCTCAACGAAATTTCAAAGCGTGCGGGTGGCCAATGCGCGTGTTTAAATGCAACCACAAAAAAGAAATATTAAATAAAAGCCAACAACAAATTGGAAATGAATAGCAAAAATATGCAACATAAGTCTAACACAAAGCAACAATTGTGTGTGTAAAAAAAGGTGTTAAATAAGGCAAAAAAATAAAGAAATTCTGCATTTGCAAAAACAAGTGTTCAGTGCCAGAGCGTGTCTTTGCCTGTGTGTGTGTGTGCATTTGTTTGTTTGTTTGTTGCTTTTGTTTCTCTTCTTGGGTGTGTGTGTTTGTGTTTGATTGTGTGTGCAAGAGTCACCTAAATAAACCAATTGGATTTTTTTTGGCATTCCTTTTCGAAATTGTTGTTATTGCCGCATGGCCCAAAAATCAGCTGTCTGGCTCTCTCCCACTCCCACCTATTTCACACCTTTTGTGTAACTCTCAGAGACCTAAGCCGAGCTTATCTCAAATATTCGAAACCCGTTTCATTCATAGAAAAAATTTCTTTTCTTTTATCAAGCAACAACAACAACAACCAATAATCAAAAGAAATCAAATTTCAAACTCGTGCAAACCAACAAAAAATACAACTACAAAAATTATCCCTCATCAACAGTCGAAAATTGCAGCCGCAGTTGTGTGATGTAAGTTTTATGATATTTATTTATAAATTGTATATGTTTTTTTTTTATTTATTCGTATTGTATTTCGAACCTTTATCTATTGTGGCTGCTAATTGGAAATCTTTCTCTTTCCGCTTGTTTTGTTGTTGTTAATTGACCAAAGTCGCGTCAGTTTGTACTGCCTTTTCAGACCAGATTTCATTCATGATTGTACAGATTGTGTTCAGATCTTGTATCGAACAGAACAGAAATTCATGATTGTGTATTTCTATTTTGTTTATGTTTTTTCTGGATACGGTTTATTTTAAAATGTATAAATTTAAAAAAATCTTATAGGATGATAGTCTAGTGATGGAAGCATAGTTAATTTTCTGGTCCTCTATTAATTAACCTGGAACAACTGTAAGCCGGTATGACGAGTGATGCTGAGATTTCATAGAGGAAAGTCGTCCTAAGTTTGTATACCCTTGCAGCACGTATAAAATGATTTTTTACAATAATTTCATTTTCGCTTTGAACAATGCTAGCTGAGTGATTTCCAAAACTGGCCAATAGATGGCGCCTCTTCTGTGTTCTGTTTTTTAATTTGACAGCTATTCGAAATATTCATCCGATATTATTGAAGTCGGCTAAATTGTGCTGAAGCAAATAGTATGCACACTGGGACAGAATGGAAAACTGACCGTCAGAAATTCGAAAAATCGTGGTTGTAATCCAGGAGCATTGAATGGCTTAAACAGAGGCCAATTATTCCCCGAGTTCGGAAATGTAAAATTTTGAAGGTTCCATTAACGGTGTCCGGCAGGAAAGGAACCTAAAGTCGAGCATTGTTGTATTACCTATACGGAGGCTTGTATTTGACTATTTTTAGCAGATGCGTGCTATGTGACGACAATGTTTCTAGTTTCTGGTAACTTTTTTTTTATTAATTATGTGTTTCTTGAGGTAGAAACTGCATATTCGGTCAATTGAATTTACATAAGATTGTAAGTAAAAGTGTAAGGGAAGAAACAGACAAAAAAATCTCTCTTTTTTATCTGTTTTAGACCGGTAAAATTAAGTACTGGCTAATACTATTGTCATTTTTTATAACTTTGGACCTTTTCGAAAATCACTAATCATATTTCCTTGTATAGTTTTGTAAAGTTTTGAAAAAAACAAAAATTTTTTTAATGTTCTTATTAAATTATACTTATTTACTTTTTAAGGGAACTACATCTAATAATTGACCGATCTTAATGAAACTCTGCCAAAATGTTAGGCTTCACATAAGACAATAATTTACCAAAAATTGTCCAAATCGGACAAGTTTTAGGAGTACCCCATATGAAATTTTTTTGTGGGAAATTGATCATTGATCTCCTGATCGGAAAAATATTGCCAGAAATGAAATTGGAGCACCGAAAACCCTATAAAACCATACCCCATTTAATTTTTGTTTAAGTTTTGTACCCCCTTCCCCTTCCTTAAGTGGGCTCCCTCGCCCGCGGTCACAAAAATTATTACCAGAAATGAAATTATACCAAAAACCTATATATACCGAAAACCTATAAAAACCTATATGATTTTTTCTTAAATTTTTTCCCCTTTCACCCTCCGTAAGTCTGCCTTTTCCCCACCGATCGGAAAAATATGGCCACATTTGAAATCAGAGCACTCAAAAACCACCGAGCACAGATTTTGTCTAAACCCAAAGACCAAGACGTTTTTAATTTCTTCCGGTCAATTTTCCATTCTGTGCCAGTGTGCAGTGTAAAGACGCGACTAAGGATGTCGAAAATCGTTTGTATGAAAATATCGATATAATATCGATATTTTTCATACAAACGATATTATTTTCGACATCCCTCGAGATTATATTATACCGATATATCGATATTTTGATTTTGAAAAAATTGAAAAAAAAAAAAAAACGTTTTTTCACTCTAGGGCTTGTTTTTCGACCGATCGTTTCTATGGCAGCTATATGCTATGGTCATCCGATTTTGACAAGACTTTTTGGAATTGTGTGAAAGCATTAAAAATAACTACATTTCAATTTTGCGGACATTTCCATTGAAAACAAAAAAGTTTTTCTAACTAGGACTACTTTTCGGACCTTACTTTTCTATGGCAGCTATACTATATAGATGTCCGACTTCGACCAAACTTATTGGAATCATGGAAAGCATAAAAAACTAATAATACGAAATTTGGTGGCGATTCCATTAAAAACAAACAGTTTTTTTTGTCTATCAGGCATGTTCTAAACTCCGCTACGTTTTGAAAAGTAAACCAGAAGCAATTTCGTTTCGGTTTGGATTTGCTGTTCTCAATTCCGAATGGTTTTGCTTACGTTTTAAACCACTGACCAAACGAAAAACGGGAGAATCAAGCGAAACGATGGAACATGCGGAAACGAAAGAGGCTGACTTTTGCGTTTTACTTTTCGGTTTGGCAGGCGCCTCCAATTTCTCGAGACATTTAACAAAAAAAATTTGTTTTAATTTAGTTATGGACTTAAATGCAAATCAAATTACATTTACAAACTCTCTATTGATCACAGTATTAAGGAAAATTAATTTAATATACTTTTGGCAACTGTACGAGTGCGTAATTTGCCAATAACTTTTCATACCACCGAGCAGCAAGAATTACTTTGTAAAACGTAAAACGCTTTCGTTTTTGTGTTGCTAAATACTGAATCAATTCCGTTTCCGAAAATTTGCGGTGGAAGTGGAATTGGGAACAGGCCTGTATAACTTTTTTTCGACCGATCATTCATACAGCAGCTGTATGCTATAGTCATGCGATTTTGACAAAACTTTGTAGAATTGTGTAAAAGCATATAAAATAAATACATGCCAATGTTATGGAACAGACTGACGGACATGGCTAAACCAAATCATCTCGAAATGCTGATCAAGAATATATATATATACTTTATGTAGACGGAGATGCTTCCTTCTGTGCGTTAAAAACTTCTGGACAATTTTAGAATACTCTAAAAATCGCTAAAAACAGATGCTCCAAACGACCTCTTGTAGGGATACCACCTGATTAACGCATATAAAACACCTGTCCAGAATCGTTTTGCCTTGAACAAAATTCAGTAACATTTGAACTAGGGTTGCCGAATATTTCAAAACTTTCTATGTCAATATTTCTTTCGATATTGAAATAGTACAATTTTGATATTGATATTTTGTTGTAATTTGACAGCTTTTAAAAATTATGCTCTCTTTAAGCTTAAAATGTAGAAATCAACGACCTCTGCAATTATGGACAAGGTTCGAACCGGGCAGTGTTGCCATTTTTCAAATAATGTAGTGTTGAGAGGATTGATATACTTCCGCCAAAGTTTTGACACGTTTTTCACAAAAATGGAGCTTGGTGACCCCATCATAGGCGACTCCCCACCAAACCACCACCAAGCCGGACCTCTCTGAACTCTCGGAATGAGTTCGGAATTTTGTTTTGATGACACAGCATACACTCTATCGTTCTTTTTGTTGAACGATTCCTTTGTGGTGAACATTTTCACGTCAGTAAGCAGAATTCGTCTGTGAGCATTGTTCGGGCACTGGTGACGCAATGCTTTCTATTTTGTCTTGCGTTTTTGTTTCAATACTTTTGTGAGCAAGTGGCCGGAATGTCTCTTGTATGTACTGAGTCCCAAGTCATTTTACGATGCGCGACATGATGTCCTTGCTGGTATTCATCTTACGGCCAAAAATATCTGGTGCCAAAAACTTTTGATGCATCAATATAGAATAAATGACACTTGTCAAATAGAGTGTTCAATAAGTGTACCAAACAAATTTCGTCTACTAGGTAACTAAAGCTTAATCGGTGAAGGTTTACGTACATTTCTTATAATTTATTTATTTATTTAACAGATTAAATATAGTATATAATACTAAACTGAATAATAGTTTAACGAGCACTAGCTGCTAGGGCCTTCGACTTGCAATTTGGGCTACAGTGAGATCATATATTGAATTTGGCTTCTTCTTCAAGAAGTTGTATATTTTCAAAATGTTTTGTTTTGAGGAGTTATCTAAACAGCCAGAGGGGCGCTGGGATCCAAAGAGTTGAACCCTAATGCTCTCTAGTATACGGCAGGAATCCAGAATGGGAAAAACAAGAAAAATTGATCAAGAATTACTCTTTCAATTCAAACATTCCTTTCCAAAAATTAGCAAAGAAACTCATTATACTTCTTTTCCACAATGACTTACACAATACGACTTCGTCCCCATCTTAAACAAGTTTTGTAGCCAACGACTTTTAATGTGAACTTCCGCTTGGGCGTTTTGTATTAAATGTTATTTTTATCTTGAAACTGAGAATAATGTCAAGCTTATCGACTCGACTCCACCCACATATAAGTCTGTATACACAAGTAATAATTCCACACTAAGACCGCATTGCTGCGTTTGGTGACGTCTCAGAAGTCGGCGTCTGGCTTTATCAGTTCAGTGCGGCATGAGGTTGACGCCGGCGTTTGTTCCAGGTGCTTGGCAAATATTTGGTAATACAATAAAATGCTCTTTAAAAAGAAAAACATATGTTTCTTACTTTGTACTTTTGAGTGATTGGTTAAATAAATTTGCATTAGTATGTAATAAATAGTTACAATTGTTTGAACGGCTGAGAAAATAATTCCAAACACAACAATATTTGTTTTTAAAATAAATTTGAGCCTATTAATGATGTAATTGATTAAACAGCTGTAAAAATATTTAAATACAAATCCATAATTTCCCAAGAAATTCTCAAACATCTCCCACCTTTTGTTTCCTACTTAAACACTTGTCATAGGTTATTTTTAAATGTCGCACGCATCAATTAATATTTAGGTAGCCCCCTAGTAAACACACATATTTATATTTATTTATGTGACAATTTTTAACCGCAAGATTTATGTGGCCTTTGGGATGTATTAATGAGCTTATTAAAAAATGTTTTTTTAAATGTTAACAAATGTTTTTCTGATTTCGACAACTACTTATGTGGGAATTAGTGAACAATTGACAAATTTTTTATTAAATGACTAAGAATAGTAACAGGTTAAACGATTTATCATAAATTAAACCCTGGCGGAGTTTAAAAAAATATTTTATCATCAATTTGTTCGCAGTTATCAATAATAAATAGGCCTACATAATTTATCTATGTATTAAACAGCTCTTGAAAAATGTAATCAACTCGTGAACACTTTAGACAAGATTACTTGGAGTCGTGTGTTGAATGCAATGTAAATTGCAAAATGAAAATTGATGGCGCTAGATAAAAATGGGAGCGTGCATATTAAATTACAATGCATAACTTAAATGTAGAATAATTATTATTATGTCGCTGGCAAATAGCTAACGTTGCACTTATGTAAAGTAAGACGTTACGCCCAACTGGTGATTTTTAAGCAATCGAAACGAGTGTTCAAAAAACCGGGAAGACATATAATTAAACGCTTTTGAGTTTCTTCAAATGCTAATTGAACATGGAAGAAAGTCGATCAAACCCGACTATTATATACTCTGAACCTGAGAAGTGCTGCCCATCACCGTTGCGACCGGTGCTGCCCATAATTGTTTGTTTTCCCTATATCGTTCATCCGATCTGTATCATTCCTTTGGCGGATCGATAAAGAATCCCGATTACCAAATATGTCCAGAAGGTACGAAATTTTATCTATTAAACTGTTTGGGATATGACAATTTTTCCAATACTTGAGCTGCCTGCAAATATCTCTTACCATCTCCGAGATTTGTTTATTCATACGGACAGATGGACATAGCTTGAAAGACTCGGCTGTAAATGCTGATCAAGAATATATATATTTTATAGGGTCGGTGATGCTTTCTTCTGCTTGTTAAATACTTTTGCCCAAACTTTATATACTTTGTGTACATTTAGTTCAGAGTACAAAAAGAGAGCTATTCAGGCAGCTTTCTATATGTCAAACTTTTTTACCTGTTCACATTAGATTTCTCATTGCAAAAACGTATCTTATTCCTTCCCTTCTCTATGTTGTAAAGTTTTTGGCCGGGCTAGTGTGCGGGACCGCTGTGCAAGAGGTCGTGGGTTCGATCCCGCCTCGGAACATCAAATGAAAAGTTTTTTCTTTGAATAAACTTTACACCCGGTCACCCCTCTTTGCTGTTGGCGCCAGCTTTGTAGTAATTAGCCATGAAAAGCTTCTCAAACTGCTGTTCGGATTCGGCGTTAAACTGTAGGTCCCTCTTCTCTTGTGCGAAAATTAGAAGCGCACAAGCCAAGAGATTGAGAGAGGCTCGGCTTTGGCCCTTTGGGGCTGTGTCAACTTGACAAGCTATTTCACTTTTACTTACTGTTACTCGCCCAACCATGCTAACACTTTTATTTTTACGTTTGTGTTAACCCAAAGCTAGTGATGTTCCTCTCTCAATACCCCATTCCCTTAACAGTCTATTCCAAATTTATTTCAAGCAACTTCATTTAATTTTCATAGCAATCATTCAACAAAAATTCTAACAAATATTTCTAGATAGGTCAATCAATGGTAATTACTCTAGAGTCTAGACATTGTTTAATACGGCAAAGAAATATTATGTGACTGGCATGATCACCAAGCAAGGATTTGGATTATGATAACGCGAACATATGATTACATATTCAAATATATGTATACAGATATACAGATATAGTACTGCCAGTTTGGGTTACCTTGCTTATATGTGGTTGTTTTACTTAAAATCCATCGATGCATGCAGACCTGTGGCAACGATGCTCCAACCTGCTAAAAATACAGACGGACGGACAGACAGACAGACGGACGGACAGACGGACGGACAGACGGACAGGGCTAAATCGACTCGGCTGTTGATGCTGATCAAGAATATATATACTTTATAGGGTCGCAAATGCTTCCTTCTACCTGTTACATACTTTTGCTCAACTTCATGATCCGCTTTTTCCCATTTTCAATGGAAACAGGGTATAAAAATGTTAAAAAAAAGACCTGGAATAGAAAAGATATCACGCTTTTGTAAAAATACAGTCCACTCAAAATCAATATTAATATTACAGTCCATTATCGAAGAAAAGAATACCTATGTCAAAATACAATTTGTCGCCCTTGCAATATGTCCTAAGAAATTTTGGACAAGGGCATTTAAATTCGGGTATCTGCTTGAAAGGCAAATACTCTAGGTACTTATAAATAAAACAATCCAAAGCAACCCTTGTAACAGATCACATCAATACAATAATATTATCCAAGCAACATCTGTATATGTAAATGTTGCGGGTGTCATTCAAAATGTTGCTGTCCTAGAAATGTATAAAAGCAGAACAACAATCGAAATAAATCACCAGTTCCGAGTTGAGCTGAGCGTGGGCGAATCACTCGCATGAGAATTGCGTTTTATTTATCAAGGAGATCATTTTATCCTGTGTCCTCTTGGAATGGTGGGATGGTGTCCATCAAATTCCAAATGGTTCGTAACAGATGAGGCTGACTGTATCGCCTTCCAAAAGGTTATGCCTCAAAATCCATTCACGGTCACGTGATGGGTATGGTCAGAATGGTTACGATCGAAACGAATATGGTCCGAATGGGCATACTATGTTTTACGGGGAACCAGAGACCCCTTTGAAAAAAATAAAATTGGTAAGCCACATGTCTAGGTTGGGTTACACCACCGTTCCTTATCTTTACGGGGCTCTACACCAGAATCATTATATCTAAGGGTTTCTGTATCACAAGCGCAGCAATATCTAGACAAAAGTGCGATTAGATTTTTGGCGAAGAAGAAAACTGCACCATGAACCACTAGGAAAAACTTTTGATTAGCCACATGCATCAGCTCTGTGTATAATTTGGTTACCTTTTGGGGTTATGAAATTGTTCCTTTTTAATTTTTTTTCACTTGCACTTAAATAGGTCTTTCCCACTTGGGTTGGTGGTTTAATACACTGCACTACTTTAATTTGAATACACACAAAAAAATATAGTTTTCCATGTGGAATTATTTCCAAGTGCTAAGCGGTTTTAATTGGTGCTAATTCGTGCTGGACAACCTGACCTGCGCAATGCCATGTCAATTTTCGACTGAACTCAATCATAAGCATCGATCTTTTCACAAGTGCATTAACTATGGATTTGGCGACGCAATGGCACACAAAAGAACCAATGCTCACAATCAGACCACGCTTTACGATAGCAGTCGGCTTACCTGCATGAACATACACTGCTGTGCATAAATATTCGCTCAGCCGTGTTCTTTTGAACAAATGGATGACAAAAATAAAAATTTAAAGGGCCAATTGCCCGTGATGAAGAAAGAAAGCGTGCAAGTTGTCGCTAATTTCAATTTCTGCCACCACCCTCCCTCCCCAGACGTTTTGAAAAAATTTTGTATCTCCCACAGTTTTGAATATAGATAACTCGTACCCTTTACGAATTTACAAATCAGCATTATTTCTCGATTAGCCAAAGAATTGGTCAAGATTGGATTTTGTGTGAAACGAGAAGAAACAAAATTTTTAAATTAATCCTGTTATAAGTAAGATATCCATTGAGGCTGATTTTTAATCTTTTTATTTCTGTTACATAAACTAACAAAAGACTATGACAATTCCAAGTTTATCTGACAGAGAAATAAAAGATGAGGTATAGGGGCCGATTTCTCAGATTTAAATCGTTTGTGTTGGATTTTCCCTTTTTGATTGGTGTTATTAATGTCCTCAGTTTTTGGGCTGTTTCATGCTGAGGTCGTGCTTAAGCTATAAACCTAGGTTCGCAATATGCAGTTCCTGCGCTCTCCTCAATTACAGTCAAAGTAATTTTAACCATAAACCGGATGGATTGTACAACAAAAAGTTTATTTGAAAATTAATTGTCCAGACTGCAAAATGACAAACAAGTTAGCAAAGCAATTAATTAAAAATTCTGACAACAACAAAACAGTTTTCTCGTGCGCCCCCCTTTTGACCCATTAATTCAGACAAAAGTTGCCTGGTTACTTTTGAAGTTGGAAGCAACCCCACACTTCTACCACTTGGCCAGTGAGGAGAGACTGACATAACATATTTACATCACATTTACATGCATCTACACATAATTTGTTTGTAAAAAGGCGTCATGGCAACAACAAAAACAACAAAAATAAAGGAGAACAACAAACATTTATCATGAACGAGCTGGTGCCACATGTCGGGGGTCAGGGGGTCAAGCGTGAAGCAAGTTTGGTTTGAAAAATGTTCAACTGCAGCATTAATTTTAATTTGACTGTTGGGGACTTTTGTTTTGCATTTGCGCATAAATTTACTGTAAATGGTTTTTTTAATTTAATTGCTGCTTCTTTACTCCAAAAAAAATAAAACCTTCGATAAAATTAAACTTTACAATTAATGACCCAGCTCACGCTCATCGATCAAAAGTTAAGTGAAGTGAACAATAAGCCACCCAACCTCAACCCTCATGTCACCTACAGCCTTGACACAATTAATTAAAAGTTCAAAATATTTTTCTTCTCTAACAAAGTTAACAGAAAACACTGCACTTTACACTTGAATTAATCAAGGGATGCCAAAGATATCTCTCCCTCCAAATATGTAAATCAAGTCAAGTTCACGACGTTACTTGTACCCCATCTCACCCACCCATTTACCCACCGACCCTACTCTGCCTTTCTCCCTCCATTCATCGTATTAGTTTACCGTTTTGTGGTTAACCGCAAATAAGCATTTTGTGCATTTTGTTTTTTTCGTTTCGTTTGCTTTTTACACTTTCCTAACCCAAACTCAGCCATTTGTAAAAGTTTAACTTAGTTAGAGTGTAAGGGAAGCGACAGGAGCGGATTTAGAGTGAGAGATATAATTGTAAAGTAAAAATAAAATGGCTTGTCAAGTTGACACAGCGCCAAAGGGCCAAAGCAGAGCTTCTCTCAATCTCTTGGCTTGTGCGCTTCTAATTTTCGCACAAGAGAAAGGGACCTACAGTTTAACGCCGAATCCGAACGGCAGTTTGAGAAGCTTTTCATTTCTAATAACTACAAAGCTGGCGCCAACAGCAGAGAGGGGTGACCGGGTGTAAGGTTTTTTCAAAGAAAAAACTTTTCATTAGATGTCTTGGGGCGGGATCGAACCTACGACCTCTTGCACAGCGGTCGTGCACACTAGCCGCTTAGCCACCCGGACACGCGATATAACTATGGTCTGATTTAATTTTTTATTTCTGAAGCCCTCTCAAACGTTCTTAGACCCCCATCCAAGTTTGATTCGCCCCTGTTTGGGGCTTAGTCCTGCATGGTCAGCCATCAATATCTTTTGTTTGGTTTTTGTTGCTTTTGGTTCCTTCCTTTTTTTTCATAAAAATATTCACACTTTACTGGGTTTGGTTGGCTTATCCAAAAAATGTTTTCTGTTTTTGTTGCTTTTTGCTTACGTTTCAGTGTCTATTCTCCGAAAAAATCCTATTAATTTATTAAATTTGGTTTAATGCATTTGACTTTTCATGGTGGGCTTCACTTGTTTCCAGATTTATTAGCCAGCCATGAGATTGGCTTCCATTCCTGTTGTCTTATTTAAGCTAAATAACCCATTTTGGTGGTTGCGAACTGTCATGACAACCTCAAGGCAACAAAATGTGTATTATGTGTATTTTATCCCTCGCGTCTAACAATTAGGCACGCAACCAAAGACCAAGGGACAGGTGCGTCGCTCTCTTGTGTGTGATGTGCTGACACCTTTTGCCCAAAGAAAATGGGGGGCGTGGCCAAAGGGCATGTCATGTATGTCAGTCTGACATGCGTGAGGAGGAGGGAGGAGGGTTTAATGCTTAACGGTTGATTGAAATTGAAATGGGCAAAAGCATATGTATGTATGAATATAAGCTTAGCCCCTGAGGTGAGGTTTATTATAAGGGATTTTCGGAGGAAAGGAAAAATTTATATTTTAGACTTAAATGTTAATTTTTTGAGGGAAAAATATTTAATATTTATTTTGAAACACTGAAAAGTGATCGAGCTTTAGCTCTCTCACACAACTTTACACGTGCTTTATCGTAAATTAATTCTGTCAACCATTTCTGGGCGACCTGGGGATACTTCTTCACTTATTTATTATCAGCAAGTATTCATGAAATTTGAAAGTATGCGCTCTCGTCTCTCGGCCCGGGAAACCTCTCAATTATTTCCAAACAAAAACAAAATGCAATTACAGTGACTCTACGACACATAGATGACTAGTTTAACTGATTGTTGTTGAGGCGACCTAACTCAAATTCAGTATTTCCATCCTGATCTCCAGAAGACCGAGAACATTAGATGATTTAAGTTGGATTATCCTCGTTTTACGATTGTTCATATCTTGTTTTCATATAGTTGGTTCTATTTTTTTAAAATCGAGTTTGGTTAAGCCTAATTTTAGCACGGCGCTCTGCTAATGTGACTGAATAGGAACTTTAAAATTATAAAAAATATTATAAATTATAAATATTACAGAGTACAAAAATCTCACAACTGAACCCTTAAATTCTAATGTAAGGGACTTCTGTAAGCATCGCCCCACTTTCTCAAATAAAACCTAGATTCCAGTTCTATGAGTAGGGGAAGATGGGGAGTTGTGATCATAGTTTCGTTTTTCGAATACAACCTCGCCAAAAATCCAAATTTTTTCGCTCTGTAAATTTTGTATTTTAGGTAAAGTTTTAGTTTTGAAAATGTTTTCGGGTTTTTAGATTTCATTTTGAAAAAATAAGAGAAAGTTAACTTTGGCGCGGCTGAATTTTTATACCCTAACAGTTTGTTTTTCTAAATAAGACTACGTTTAGGAACTTACTCTTCTATGAATGCTATACTATATAGATGTCCGATTTCGACCAAATTTAGTGGAATCATGGAAAAGCATAACAAACTAACATGTACATTTTATGAAGGCGATTCCATTCAAAACAAAAAAGTTTTTCTCACTAGAACTTTTTTTCGACCGATCATTTGTGCTGCAGCTATATGCTATAGTCATCCAATTTTGACAAAACTTTGTAGAATTGTGTAAAAGTATATGAAATAAGTATATGCCAATGATAAAGACTTTTCCATTGAAAACAAAAAAGTTTTTCTTACTAGAACTAGTTTTTCGACCGATTGTTTCTATGGCAGCTATATGCTATAGTTATCCGATTTTGATAAAACTTTGAAGTATTGTGTAACAGCAAAATAAATAAATAAAAGGCGAGTTTTAGGTCAGTTCCATGGAAAGCAAACAAGTTTTTCTAACTTAGACTACTATTCAGACTATACTTTTCTATGACAGCTATACTATATAGATGTGCGATTTCGACCACACTTAGTGGAATCTTGGAAAACCACAGCAAACTAAAAAAAAAAGTTTGGCGCACAATTCACATCTCTGATTTGCTGATTATTTGATTTTCGAAGATAGGGCACAGAAGATCGACTGTGGCGTGCGCTGTGTGGCACGTAACGCCGTCTTGTTAAAACCAAATATCGTCCAAGTCTTCCGCTTTAATTTCTTAGAAGATCCAATCAATTAACATTGCGCGGTAGCGCGAGTTGACGTCGATGGTTGTTCACGCACATTTTTAGCAACCGCAGCAATATTTTCGGTCGAGCGCACCGGACGGGTACGTACACGGGTTGGTTTATCCACCAACATTCCAGTTTCACGAACTCGTTTCACGAATTGATCCACAAATTGAGTTTTCGGAACATTATCTTTTTTGTTTTTTTTTTCCAATTTAGCACAGTTTGATTCGAGGACTCACCACTTTGGAAATATGTTTTTTTTTTTTTTTATATTTCGACCCATTTCGTAAATGTCAAAGTTTTTACTAAATATTAGTCGCTTTCCGAATGACATTTGACGTTTTTAGAGTCAAATTATGAATAGTTCAAATTTCAAACACTCGATGGACCACCCTGTACAAGCAACTCACACCGACAACAAATTTAACTTATTGGTTAATTGTTCAGGATAAAAATCAACAAAATTCAGCATATACGGAACTTTATTACCAAAACTTAATCGTGCAACGGGTAAAGGTACCGCAAAATGGGGTCAATCTCTAATTCTTAAATATGATTAACAGAGCACGGTAGGATTTAATTAAAACCTACATAAGATATGGTACTCTACCGCCAAAAATTAGTGAAATAGACTTTCATTTTAAGATTCACGCAAGAACCACTCCAGGTAAACCGAGGCTTCCACGGTCACCTAGGACGCGTAGTCACCAATACAAATGAAGAAAATAATTCTAAAGCAACAAAAACTACAAGAGAACGAAAGAGAAAACCGTAGCCGTCTGCCTTCAATTTTGCAATAGGCACAGGAAAGAATGAGAAGAGAGACACATACGAAATTGTTTAACGCAAAATAACAACGAATGCTTCCAGCAGTATTGGCTGTGGGCATCCCTGATATCGACCATTATATGGACCAAAATGCCTTTTCAGTTTCACCAATGAAGCCTTGGTTCGAGGACTATATGCATTTGTGCAAATGACCAACATTATAAAATTATTCATATAAGTAAAAAGCTCCATTGACAGCAAGATATTATTTATTTTTATTTGAAAATGTCTCAAATGGCCAATCCGTGATGGGCTAAGATGGCTTATACTGGATTATTTAAATGATAATCCGTTTTCCTGCAGATAATCTAATTTACCATTTTTTTGGTAGAGTGCTTCTCTTGAGGCGTTGAACAGAACACTCCAATATATAAAAAAACAACGGCACTCTGTTATTCCTTTCAGGAAATTTGAAACAAACAGTTCCCGTCATTCCACGTTCAAGCTTAAGCTGATTAGATCAACGCTTGCTTGAAATCATCAACACTGTGGCGTAATGTTGAAAAAGTTCTGCCAAAAATAAACATGCGCTTCCAAATGTGACAAGATGCATCCGCTGACACATTCTCCAACCAATTATTATATATTGGCGATGGATAAGTTACTGTACTTGCATAAAATTGCCCAACAATTTCTGTTCAATCGTTGACTCGCCAAATTGTCTCATTGGCCGCGCGTTTCCTGATGTACTCACACCATACATAAATAATGCGTGGCTGACAGAAAGGGCCATTTAGACAGCAAAAAAGAGGACGTCTAGTAATTAAACCTCAAGATATAGCAGATCGTTACCAGGCGACTTGGTATAATGGAAAAGTAACATTTTGAATGGCAAATTCAGAGCCAAAAATGTTTTGCTGCCACGAATTCCAATGATTCTCGCAGACGTGCCAATTGAATTAGGACGCATTAAATGTCCTATATTATTGGCATTTGCAATGGCAGTCGATAAGTCGCAAGGCCAAACTTTGACTGATTGTGGCTTAGATTTGGGCACACCATGTTTTTTAAGCGGACAATTATACGTGGCATGTTCTCGTGTGGGTAAACCATCGAGCTTATTTGTGAGTCATTGAGTCCAATCTTTTCGTTCCAGATACTGCTACCCCAAGTGTAACTCCTTGTCCATAGTCTGTGTACCACTGAATTGTGCGTGCTTTCATTTTATGTCTCTTTTAGTGAGATCCAATTTCTCTTACTACTTTTGTGTACAGTGAAATTCCTGTCAAAGTGGAACACTGCCACCCTGTCGTCTGTGGGTTGAAGGAGTATAGGGATTTCCTTCTCTAACTTCTCAGAGTCCCTTAGGATTACTGTGTTGTTTTTATATTCTGTACCAGAGGTACACAGAGTATATTAAGTTTGTGCAAAAGTATGAAACAGTCAGAAGGAAGCATCTCCGACCCCATAAAGTATATATATTCTTGATCAGCATCAACAGCCAAGTCGATATAGCCATGTCCGTCTGTCCGCCTGTCTGTCCGTATGAACGCAGAAATCTCAGAGATGGTAAGAGATAGAGGTTTGACGTCTATGGGAAAAAAATTATATACTTGCAGGCAGATCAAGTATATTTTCAATTTTGCCAACGCCACCTCCCGCCTCCGAAATTTGGAAAAAAAAACTTCATATCTCCCACAGTTTTATAGATAGTAGGTTCGTTCCTTCTGGGCATATTTAGTAATCAGAATTATTCATTGATCCGCTAAAGAAATGGTATAGATCGGATGAGCGATAGTCGAGTTATAAGGAAAACAAAGGCTTAGTGCATGGTAAAGTTGTATGTAGGATTGTTGGTTCATGTCCTTACTAAGTGATAAGTAAAGAAGTTTTGGTTTATGTCCGTGCTAAGTGATAAGATTTGGTTTGTGTCCGTCCCAAGTGATAAGTAAAGTAGCTTTTATTTATATGAATGAATCTGTACAGTGGGACATGGAAATGTAAATACTAAAGGGCAGCACCGGTCGCAACGGTGATGGGCAGCACTTTACAGGTACAGAGTATACTATAGTCGGGCTTGACCGACTTTCTTTCTTCTTTGCTTTACATACGCTAAGTTTAGGGTGCGCTTAAAAACACTGGCAGGCTGCCAGATTTTTGTACCAGTTATCTGGCAGTCTGTTCAGACTGAGTAAAATTCATGAGAAATATTGACAGATTTCTCCGACAATATAAGCCACCAGTCAGCTGGCACTACACTGGCACTGGCAAAAATGGCAACCTGCCAGTGTGTCTGAACGCATCCTTACCTGTATGAAAATGTAATTGGATTTCTACATGCCTCAACTATTCAATTTCTACCCCAAGCTTTTGTAAGCCAAAGTCATAAGCATCTTTAGGACCAAAGAACTCTAAGCTTTCACCATTATCATAATTACTTTTCAACTTACAACGTGACATACTTAGAAAACTTTATCAAAAGATTATTCGTTCGTAAACATATTAGGATATACAAAAAGTAAAAACGAAAAAAAAAATGCAAAAAAACATTTGCAATCTGTGAGAGCGGGTCCGAAAACAATTCGAATTCCGAGGAAACGGAAGTCAATTTGTAAAGGGTAAATGGCAGGATGCCCACTAGAAGTGGGAGTCATGGTAGCACGTTCCAAACTAAAGTTTCATTCTTATTTATTTGTGTATCAGTGCGTGGCTTAAAACTTTTGATGAATGTGAGATATGGCAGAATAATAGAAAAGGAAATGAATGCAACCAAACACTAGAAATACTGGTAAACAAAAGAAGTTGAACAGTTTTAAATTCCACGCACAGAAAACGAAGCGATAAAATCACACCCCAGCGACTGTTCTAATGAGCTATGAAAACTGATTTATCTACACTTTATGATAATCCCAATTCATATATAATATTTTTTTGCATTTTCATAGTAGCCAACGTCGTATCGTTGTTGTCGCAACAACAATAAAAATTCGATGTCCCAGAGGGAACATAAAAAAAAAATATGCGGCTTCTGCCAACGAGACTGGTTTTAAATACATCTGAAAATTAAATTAGTCAGCGCACGGGGAATATTTAACATTCTTTGTATATCGGCTATTGAACTGAGTTGAGGTATAGAATAAGGTGATTGACTTTCGAATGCTAATTATTATTTAATATATTGGAAATTGAGGGAAATGTTTTGGTTTGAACGTGGTGTGGACTGTTTTGATACTATGGGAACTTATTAAAGATTGATCTCTTTTGAAAGTTTGATGTTTATTTTTAATTGTCTAACAGAAACTGTGTCCGCTCCCCAACTGAGTCACTCAAATAACGGGTAACAATATTTGATTCGCAGATGTCGATAACTAAACTCTAATATGTCTTCGCAGCCTTCCATGTCTTTCTTGCACAGTAAGATAACAGGAATGTGTGTCCTACAGAATCGAATAACTCTTTGATTTTATTATTTCCTAAACGTTCTTCAAGTTTTATTTCAATCAACAATTTAACAATTTACCAAAAATCTAAAAAAAAATAACCTATTCTATTGTATTAGAAGTCCAAATCTCACTTTTTATCTTTACCTTAAATGGTGACTAATATGTTTCAATTCTAGTTTGTTGTTGTTTAAGTAGCCAACTTATTTACACAGTTACAAACAATGTTTTCGAAAGGCGTTAATTAAAAATTTGTTGTCTCTTTATCTAATTGCAGATAACTCAACAGTAACTGCCGGACGTGCAGGCTTCGGATATTCAACATTTATTTTTGATAAGGTAGGCAACACTTGAAAAGAATTTTGATATAAAATTAGTCTAGTTACTCCCTCTGGTAGATACAATTATCATTAATCAATGATAACTAAGATAGAGCAAAGAAATGCTTATTCATTGTGCCATTTGTACGATATTCAAAGCTTAACTAATTAGCTCATTGATAGGCCACAAGCTGTCATTGATTACTCTCAACTGTTGCCCAGTTTTAGGCGTCGAAACCCCCTGGAATTACATCGAAATACACAATTAATCTTTACAGCACTTTAAGCAAATGCCTCACGCAGGCAGCAACAAGCCGCAGAACACACAACAGCAACAACAGCAGCGACCTGAAGCTTTGTTGTAATTAATATGCAAATGAAGAAGTCGTCGTCTGGGGGTATCCCAGACAAAGCGCAGTGCCGACGTCAAAAGCATTTGCACAAATCATCGGGTTAAAAGCGTTGGAGTTGGCTAATTGTTATGCAAAAGGGAAGGTTCACCCCACTATACAGAGCTTCAGACAGTTTAGCTATTGTTTTTATTTTAAACTCCATTGAACTTTTGATGCAGACCAAAGTCCAGGCTTTGAGAAGTTGAATAAAACACTGAACAACAGGATATTTGAACGAAAATTGCAGTATTTTTACAGCCATTTGCCCATTTACATACATCTATACAATTTTAATATATCCTCTGCAAGGTTATGCATACTCCGAATTTGCTCGCTTCAGCTGATTTCGATAAAATTTTGAAAAATTTGAAGCTACTGTATAACCAGCATTAGATGGTAATTATATAAAGTGTTTTATGTGTATTTTGTCTACATTCTAGCCACTTGTGGAAACTGTGGTTAATACTTAGTTTTATGCAAAATAATCAATAAAAATAATCGGACTATTTTTTGATTATTAGTTGGTAATAGCCAATAATCCCGATTACTTTTTAATTGTTTCTAATCGTAGTCAGTTAGTAATCGAGAGAATCGGAAAAAAATCCTAATTAAATGATTATTTTTCATTTTAAATAAAAGTAATCAATTATCTAATGATTATGATTAGTAATCATTATTTAACAGCTATGAGTGATACTATGAATTTCTTGTTCCGTCATTACCAACCATTTTAAAGCATGTGATCTCAAACAGCTCCTGCAATTGTCCAAATACTTCTTTATATGCCTTTTAACCAGGGATTAATACCGGTACCGGAACCGTTAACCGAAAAAAACTGTTTCAAATCACTTACCGGAACCGATACCAATTTTTTTTTGAGAACCGAATACCGTTTACCGTTATTATTGGAACCGATAGAACCGGAACAAAACCGAAACGTTGGTACCGCTACGGTTTTGGTTTTTTTATTTTGTATATTTTGGTTTAATTAAATTTTTTTTTTTTTTTTTTTTTTTTTTTTCTAAAGAACCGAGTACTCTAATTACCGTTTTTTACCGTAAATTATTGGAACCCATCGAAATGCTAAAACAGACTGAGGCCCAATAAAAGATTCCCCTTGCCGCCGGTAATTCCTCTTAAAATTTTAAATTTTTCTTAACCTGGGGGGGGGTTAACAAATAGGTTTTTTATGGCTTTCTTAAAGCTATTAAATCTGCTGCTAATCAATTTGCGAAAAATTTAATAAAATTGAATGCAGTTTCAATATATAGCAAACTGAAAGTGTCACGAAGTTGATGCTTATGATGAGGGAACATATTGAACAAGTGGATAAAAACAGATCAGTTAGATTTTCAACAACTAAGCTACTGGAATTCATAAACATTTTCTGGCATCAAATAATAAAATAAACAAATCACATTCACATTAGAGATTTTGTCTGACGATAAAATTTATCGTTCCTATAAAAAGACTTTACATTACGATGTTACTGTGTAACATATAAATAAAATGACTATTTAAATTTTTCGAGGTCTTGGAATTAGGTGTGAACTTTGAATGAAAAGAAGCATTTAACATCATTTCTGACTTGCCGCAACTCCAAAAGTCAGAATAAGACTTTCCAAGCAGATTAAAGCATAAGTCACGACGATATACTCATGGATGGGCTTTTAAATGAGTTTTAAAACGTTTTGAGGCTTGCCCTACCTTTCCGCGCAGATTTAAGGGCAAATCAAGACTTTATACTTAAAAAGGGTTTTAGGGATTGAAACTCGACAAAATTAAGTAAGATTCTTGAATAGAAATGCAATTTTGCCAAATTTTCGGACTGCCTTTCCTTGAAGGTCCGGAAAAAATAACCTCTCAAACTGAATTAAGAAAAATTCGGGACTTTATCCTTAATTACTGGCTTTAACGGCTAAGACTCCGAAAAATTAAGGGCGATCCTTGAGCAGAAATTATTTTTAAACTTGCCGTAACTTTAAAAGTCCGAAAAATATTTTTTCGCGAAGATCTATGAAAAAGGACGGACTTTAAGGGTTCAGGTTTAACAAAATTTCTGCGAAAACGGTGTCAGATAAACTCTTTGGCACTTTGGGGCTGTGTCAAGCCTCAGTGTTAAAAAATTTTAAGTTTATGTGACAGATAGCTCTATGTAGAAGATGTGAAATCGGCCCTTAGTGAACGATTAAAAACTATTGAACGCGAACAAGATCATTCATTTTGGGAAAGTAAATTTCAATCGCCCCCTTTAGACCTTCTATTAACCCGTCTCAAATTGCCATCTATAAATTTCTGAGTTCCAGCTGGTGGATTGTCCGTTTCTTTTCATTCTCTTCTAGACGTCGAATACGATTTTTAATCATTTTAATTCAAGCTTATCCCCTTTAAATATTACTTTCCCCTTCCATTCGTAAAGCTGAGACATTTACGGTGTCGCATTGCATTATGAGAATGGCGACCAATGTTACCATGATCTTTTGTTGGCATCGTAACCTGTAAATGATCATTATTTTGTAAAAATCGCACACATACAGCCATGTTCCCAATTCCACTTCCGCAAAAGTTTTCTGATTTAGACACCAAATCTAGTACAAAAAGCAGTTTTAAATCACAAAATTTTTGCGGAAGTGGAATTGAGAAAAAGGCTGATAGTGTTCACTGATAAATAATTTACCTTTTATAAAGACAAAATTAAGAAAGAAAACGAACAAAAAATATGAAATTGAAATAAGCAAAACCACCGAAAAATAGAACATAACAGAAAGTGCACATGCTAAGCTGTCAAATAGAGTGACCGCCTACTTCGCCACGTATTGAACTGTAATTGATTTCCGACTTTTCTTTTTTTCCTAAAAATTCGCGAAGCAATTACAAATTATATATGTAAATATGTATACATTTAGAATCGACTAAAATAAATTTACTAGCCCATCAGAGTTCCCTCGTTGCTAGAATTATAAATCACAATTTTTAAAATTTATTTTCCACATTGTTTCTTCCCATTCCTCATATATTTTCTCACGTATCTTGCGTTCCATCTATTCTAGCACCTTGTTTACACCTGCATAAATTTTTGCATTTCTCCGCACACAATTTCCATTTTTATTTTTTACCCACTGTCAACGACCCACACCACAGAAAATACCCGCATTTCGAACATTAAACTGTTCGTATCCTTCCTCCTTATATCCTCTTTCCCTTTCCCTTTCTACCACACTCATTCTATGTTAGCAATAAATTGATTTATGATGTCTGCTCGCATTTTGTAGCACCAAAAGTTATGCAACACAAAAAATGTTTTTGCGGTACCTGACTCCATTTGTACTGTCCGTGTATGGCCAAAAATCCTTGACTGTGTTCTGCATTGAAGGTGTCAACATTTAAGGTAGAACTTTTGTGTCTCTCCTTTTGCCTTTTGTGAGTCATAATAATTTTTTATTAACCATCATAATTCATATTTATTAATGTGCTCAATTTGTTTTTAATGATATTAAGTGAGAATGTGTGTGTATGCTTCCAGCTGCTGTCCTGTGCTGTTAAGTGTTCTGAGATGCGTGCCGAAGTGGGTTTTTAATGGATAGACTACGCAAGAGGTGGCATTTTGATTTACCGCTGGATAATAGTGGCTAACAGCATGTGCATTTTCCCAACTATTCTAAAGATTTTTATGTGTGCTTATCCAAGAGATAAACAGGGTAAAGATATTGTTTAATTGCATTTTAATGCATATTTTGTTGAGTTTAAATCTGGAAACCGCTTGACCTAAAAATGCATCTACTTTTAAAAGATAAACGGCTTGCCAATGATGTTAAACGATAAGCCAACAATTCTATTCTGCCCCTATTCATAGAATAGCTTGGTTGAATGGTTATGAGCTGGTTTTTCCCTATTATTGGATTTGTATTAAAACTGCTTAAAACATATTCAGTTTTCCAGTTGGTCCACCTGGTCTTGCTCTTGGTTCTTTATTTAACCATACGCTCTCTCTCTCTCTCTCATTTAATCATTTTCTCATTTCTAAAGTATATTTTTTTCCTCATTTTTGTCCAAGTCATCCCTTTTTAGTCTGAACTTTCCTGTCCATTCTATACTGGGGAGGGCCACATTGTTTATGTTAGCCTCTGACTTTTCCTTTTGTTTTGGATTTGTTTCTTTTGTTATCAGTGTATTTCTGATTTGGATTTTTTCTCTTAGCAATTTGTTTGCAACATTTTTACAATAATTGCGCAGTGTTTTGAAGAAAGGAACAGAAAAAGCAAATAAAGAAAAGAAAATGAGAGGATTTGACATGACCTTAACATAAAAGGCACTGGCGAATTTGAGACTTATTGGTGTAAATAAAAGAATAATTAACGGAAGGAAGAGTCGTACAGAGTTACATCAGAGCTCTTAATATTTTGTTCCGCAGTTGCCTCCAGCACCCTTTATCCAACTGCCACATTTTGGTCAAGGATTCCCTTTTGGCATGCTAATTTTTTTTAAAACAGTTTTGCCTGGCAACTACAAAATTATATGTACTCATGTTTGTAACTCTCTCATGGGCATAAATTATAACAACAAATAACTAAACAAAGAAAACTGCAGCAGCAGCAAGAAGAAAAGTTTTTCATTTTTCTGCAGCTTTCTTAACGATTTTTGTCGCCGACTCGCGCAGGAAACAAAAGGCAAACATAAATTACACATGCACATTTATTTTCATTTCCCTTTGCTGTATGTGTGTGTGTGTGCAATTTTGTTTTTCACTTTTTCTAGCTGTCGTAGTCTCTACTGTAGCATACTTTTCCAGTGGTTTTCCTGGACATATGCCTCAACTTTTAATGAGTTTTCAAAAGCAAACCCCCCCAAAAAAAGCACACACAATTGAAGGTAGTTTTTAGTAAAGGGAAAGGAGATGAGGGCAATTTGTGGGTACTTATGAGCGCTTCAAGTAACTTGAATATGTTGGCATACTTCTAAAGCGGAATTAAAGGAGAACAAAAGCATAAAAAGGAGAGAGTGGAAGTAATTTTGACTAGACACAGATACACACAGCAAGGGACGCTAAGCTTACCTACTTAGCGAAAAATGCATTCATTCAATTTTCTTCTTTCTTCTTTTTTGGTATTTTGTAGAGAAAAAAATTGGAGAGAGATTAAACTAATCTGGAAAATTTTCAGTGAACTGAAAATAGATTTTTGACTCTGAATAAAAGCACTTTTGAACAGATTTGAAATACTGAATACTTTTGAACAGCTGTCTTACTTAAATGAATTGGTGTGATGAAATAAGATTTTGGTAATGACCGTTTAGTTCTTTAGGTCTGATTTCCAGAAAAATATAAATTTATGGCACAAATGGATTGCTGATTTATTGTAAGCTTTATTGGGACCAAATAGTCCTAAGAAACCATAAAAATAGGCAACCAAAATGGTAGGGTCACTCTGATTTGTCAGCCGTTGGTATTTAAAAGGCATTCACCATTCAAACCATTAAAATCGCACAAAAATAAGCCATTACATATAGAAGATGCCTTCTTCTAAGCCTTCTATTCTTCTATCTGGACAATTTTAATTTATCTCTCATCCTCTTGATGTCTAAACCAAAGCTCGCAAATAAGTGTTAACACTTTTTTCAATGCGGCCAGCCTTAGTTAAAAACAGAAACAAACGCAGCACAAGCGGTCTCTCACTGAGCGGAACACTTTTTCTCGCACTAGTCAAAACAAAGAAGGTCGGTCTGTTAGCGACCTCTGACAGAATTACTTTTGAGCGAGCGCTCCCCAAACAACTGTCTGCAAATGTGCAGCACACAATAAGTGTCTGCGAAAAGTGTTTTTATGTCGTTTTGTTCGTGTGGCAGGCAATTCGCTTATGTACACACCAGAGATCTGCACGAGTGCAATGCTACTACAAGTGCACTGCACAAGTACTTGATATTTTCACATCCAAATATCAAAACTACTTCAACAAAATGTATACAGTTGTATTTCTACTCGCGGCAAATTTGTGTTTCGCATATGAAGTGCCAAAAAAACTCGCGCCACTCACCAATCTGGACACGCTTTCTCGACACGCATTTTCTATCGGTCGCTTTGTCACTTGAGTATTTTTTTGCTCATGCATGCTGCTTGTGGAGTTTTTTTTACTGGTGGCCTTGTGTGTCCGCTCTCTAATATGTCATCGGCTTCTGTTCGTTCCCTGCTCTTCTCGTCAAATTCATTACTACATCACGCTTCTGCTTTGACGTCGCGACGTCTGCAGAACCGAATTCTGTGTGCATTGTTATTGTAATTTTGCTGTGCGGCGCTCACTTTTCGGGAGTGAATCTTGTAAATCTTTTGTGACCAAAAGCACATTAAAGTATGAGATTTAAAGAATGTTGTATAAAATTTTCACGAAGAAATATTAAAAAACACGTCAATGGCAGCAATTATTCGGAAGAGTCTCGGAAAAAAGTTGAATTGCGGTGTCCCTCATAACTTAGTGCTGGATTATCAGAAATCAATAAACCAAAGTTGGGAGGGTTTTTCGAAAATTTTAATTTTTTCACTTGTTTTGAAAATTTTGAAGTGAAAAACTCGATTTTTAGTGAAAAAAAATTGGAAAATTCGTTATTGTAAAATAAAAATTAACACATTTGAAAAAACAACTCGATAGCTTTACCTCGTAAATTATGTACAGAATAAGTGTTCAAAATTTCAAAAAGATCGGTGAAGTAGTTTTGAAGTTATGAGGGGCTTTGAAAACGTGAGTTTTGGGGAAAACCGCTTTAAAGTTTTTTATACTCATACATTTCATACATGAGGCCGTGCGTTTGAAACGCTGTATCTCGTTAAATTTGCCCCGATTTGCTTGAAATTTTGACGCAACACTCTCCAAATGTTGTACTCTCAGAAAAAATTTTTTTTTTTTTTTTTTAAACCCTACCCGCCTCTTAAGAAACATTAATGCATCTTCTTTGGAGACTCAAAACCCTTGTAAAATGGCTTGACACAGCCCCAAAGGGCCAAAGCTGAGCTTCTCTCAATCTCTTGGCTTGTGCGCTTCTAATTTTCGCACAAGAGAAAGGGACCTACAGTTTATCGCCGAATCCGAACGGCAGTTTGAGAAGCTTTTCATGGCTAATTACTACAAAGCTGGCGCCAACAGCAGAAAGGGGTGACCGGGTGTAAAGTTTATTCAAAGAAAAAACTTTTCTTTTTCATTAGATGTTCCGAGGCGGGATCCATCCCACGACCTCTTGCACAGCGGACGCGCACACTAACCGCTGAGCCACCCGGCCACACTCAAAACTTTTGGTCACCACTTTTTACTCAAACTCTACAAAGTAGGGTTGTCGGTTATTTAAACGAAAGCGTAAGCTTAAGTCGCCTCTGCCCGACTTCGATATACCCGTTACTCAGGAGAATTAATATTTAATAGCCTTCCCTTTTGTTAAGTAACAGAGCATTAACATTAATGTGAACATTTCTATATTATGTTAGAAAACAGCGCATGCGGTGTTTTGCTCTGTAACTCTGCCTTTTATTATCCGATCTTTATGAAAATTGTCAGAGCTTGTAAATATTGGGCACACGCACTACACTTGTATCTTTAAAATTGTTGGAGTCATTCTAAATGTTTTATTGCAGTGGCGGAAGGGGGCCGGAAATAAACTTGATCTGCGTACAGACGATAGGAGTCTATATACAAAATTTGGTTTCTCTAGCTCTTCTAGTCCATGAGATCTAGGTGCTCATACAGACGGGCGAACGGAAGGCCGTACGTCAAGACGGACAGCGCTAAATCAACTCGACTATTAATGCTGATCAAGAAAATATATACTTTTTGGGGTAGGAGATCCTTCCTTCTGCGTGTTACATACACTTGCACGACTTTATGTATACCATTTTTTTTAGTCGAGTAACAGGTATAAAAATATCTATTGAAAAAATATCATTTTGATATTGATATTTTGATGTAACATAAATCGATATTATTGATATTTTCAAAGAAATAGCCAAATCTTTAGAATAAACAAGTCTTTGAAGGTAATTAAGGTGCCATTTGGCGCATTATAATAAAGCAATCTTCTCCTGTGCAATTTTCTTTAATTCTGTGGTCTTGCGCACAGTTATTGCCTCCATCTTTTAACTAATCACTTCCAAAAAAATTGTAAGCAGTATATTCCTGAGCTGTGTTTCAGCTGTTTCTCGAACCACACACGCTCTCGATGGGCCGCTATCGAAGTGCCGCTATCTATACAAAGTGTCGTCTTCGTTCATGTTGCTGGATACACAACAAACGAAAACAAACGAAAAGGTAAACTAAAAATTCCTGGCACAGTTTTTTTATATGAAGTTTGGCAGGAATTTTTCGTTTCCGCGGTGCTGGATACCCGGCTTAAGTAAAAACGTAGAGTTCAAACTTGAAGATTTGTCGCCTCATTCAGGCTCACAGCTCACAGAATCAAAAACATCAAAAGTAGCTCAATGCTATTTACAGAAAGAAGTGATGTAATGTGATAATGTCTTCGGTTGTCGGAAACCACTCATTTTATAGCCAAAGGCATAGCCAAAGAATTCCAAGAACTTCGAAAATTTTGAGTTTTCCAATTTCAGCAAATCTGCTTTTAATTTAGAATTAAATTATTATGTATGTGTGACAGAACAAAATACGAAATAAAACGAAACCTTATGAAAGGAATAAGACTTATAAATTTTATAAACCACATAACAAAAAGAGCGATGAATGGAAAAAATTCCCAGTTCTGACCATTGATGAGAAGGCCCAAACATTTTTCATGTTGGAATTTATTCAAAGAAGTGTTATCATATTCCTCTCAACGTGGCGCAGGATGGTTGTTCCAACACCGGGGCATCCAACAAGGACCACGAATAATTGGACTTTCAAATTTAAAAGTGTTCAAAATAAATATTCCACCAAGTTAAGCAATATACATACAGACAGATCTCAGAAATGGCACGAAATAGAGGTTTGACATGTACGGGACACAACTTTTTACACTTGCAGCCACATCAAATTTATTTTAAATTTTTGCCACGACATTTTATGTGGCATCCAACTTAAAATTGATCAGATATATACAAACTTTGACAGCTAGAAAATATATTACATATAGTCTGGCTTGACCGACTTTGTTAATTCATTTTATTTTCGTGCGTTTTGGAAACAAAAACTGCGGTCTTTGGCATTTTTTTCCAAACTCTTAGAAATCTTCTAACTAAAAATGGTTTCGGAATTAAAGTTTCTTGGTTTCTCCAATAGATTTTAGCTAACATTTTTATTGGATTTGGATGGTCTTCGCAAACTCACACAGTCGATTACAATTTAGTTGCGAGCTCAAGTTCATAGATTTAAAATTTGTTGCCTTTTAAGATCTTGCGGACGACTTTCATAAGACAAGAAAGAAAGAAACAAGAAACATTCTGGATTCGGTTTGTTTTGAATAGTTCTATTGATCGTGTTTGGCAACTGTTTCGACCAATACGATTCATGCTCTTCTGGTGTCGTGCTTAAAAATTGGACACGCTTCACGCTAGTATAAGATGGCGCAAAACCACTAGCAAAAATAATGAATTTTGTTCTTTATATGTTCTCGCTGTACTGTACTTAACACTTTAGACCAAAAAATAAAAAACAACGGCCCTAGAATAGCTATTCACTTGTGCTTTTCCAATAAGGACTTTAGAAAATTGAATAGCTTCGCCAGCATTCTGTGGTATCAATAAAAAGCACATACTCAAGAGCCCTCACCCCTATCAAACTATCGATTTGAAAAGCCACAAAGCCACTTTGAGTGCGTGTCTGTGTGAATGTGTGTGTGTGTCTGAGTAAAAGCTTTTAAGTAATCAACAAACTAAAAAACGCTTATGTAGCTAAAAATTATAATGTATTTTGCGCTAATTCATTTAAAAGGATGCTCAGCCTTAACCTCAAACTTAGTCAAGGCAAGAAAAGGATGGCGAGTGCCAGTACTCTAGTGGTTACTTGGTGGCTGTCTGTCTTGGCCTTGTGCTGACACACACACACATAAGGGCCCATTGGCCAGGCCAGAATGCCTATGTCAAGTTTGAGTGGCTCCTCTCGTCTGTTCATCAGTTTGTAGGTCTGGGCTTTAGGGTGCATCGATGGCATTTGCCACTTGGAAGTTGGCCAAAAAATGTAAAGAGAAACTGACTTTCTGGTAAGCACGTGCTTGTAACAAATGCAGTAGCAAACGATTTTTAATTAAAGTTCTTATGAGCCTAAATTTAATAAAAAGACTTTGCCTAAGAAAATTTACTACTTCCACTTATTTTTTCCATTTTATTTTCACCGCAACACAAAGTCGTTACATTAATTTGGAATTGAAGCGACCAGCATTTCCAGTCACGTTATTGCTTATCAGCTTTATTGTCAATCTTGGCTGCCATTTGGATATGTTTTTACTAAGTCAGCTTAACTAGCGCCTGATGATAATAATGTCTTTTGTATGTAGGTGTCGGTATTAATAAAAATTTTTTCTTTCTTAATCCCTGCGATTCGTCAAACACAGTCGTTACAAATCCACCTCCGCATTTCTATACCCACAGGGGTGGTTTGATAAGTTAGCTATAGAGAATGTAGACGTCTGACAAATTGAAAACCAACTGTGTTCGGAAATTTCGACAAAAATTATAAAATGGTAACTTCACGTGCTTATAAAGCAACGAAAGATCTTTTTGGATTCAACTGATTAAGGATGAAACTGGTAAATATGTTATGTAAATCTGATGGCCGGGTGTGGCTCAGCGACTAGTGAGGGCGCCCGCTGTGCAAGATATCGTGGGACCGATCCCGCCTCGGGACATCTAATAAAAATTTTTTTCCTGTGAAAGACTTACACACCCAGTCACCTTCACTAGCTGTTGGCGTCAACTTTGAAGTAACTAGCCATGAAAAAGTTTCTCAAACTGACGTTCGGATTCGGCGTTAAACTGTAGATCCTTTTCTCTTGTGCGTAAATTGGAAGCACACAAGCCAAGAGATTAAGAGGAGCTTGGCTTTGGCCTTAGGGCTTTGTCAAGCCCAATATAATATAAATCTGATGAACCGATTTGACATCGATTTGAAAAAAAAATCGACCGCAATAGACGAAGCAAAGTGCTTTTCCATCAAGACATTGTACGATCGCCATGAAACAATTCTACAAACAGCAACTCATCCTGCATATTCTCCAAATTTCCAAACTTCAAGAATCGTATCAACCGTTAAAGTACGCGACGTCGAATAAAGAGTAGGTTGGTCGATATCTTCATATAGCCATGTCCGTCTGTCCATCTGTTTTTCTCTTCTCTTTGTGGATATAAATTGTCAAATATTTAAGGAAGTTTGGTCCACACATTTGGCAACAAAATTTTAAAAATTTAGTAAGTTTTTTATACCCTGTTATAATTTTGCCTAGAAGTTTTCAAAGCATAGAAATATGCATTTCCGACTCCATAAACTATATATATTCTTGATCAGGGCGATGAGCTCAGTAGGTTGAGCTTTGTCCGTCCGTCGTTTGTCTGTCTGTTCGTATGTCTGTCTAAACTCTGGGAAAAATGCTTTGATATTTTAATATTTACACTTTGATCTTATTATTTTCACCATTGATTTAGTTAAATATGAGATTTGTTAATCTAAAGTCTGTACAGTGTACACATTATATTTATATGAATATTCCCTAAAGTACAAGTTAGATTTAAGAAGTAACCGTACAAAAAATTAGTTTTAAGGTGCTAAGCGGGTGGCTCAGCAGCTAGTATCTGCGACCGCTGTGCAAGAGGTCGTGGGTTCGATCCCGCCTCGGAACATCAAATGAAAAGTTTTTTTACTCAAAAATTTTGCCAGCCAATCTAAACTCAATTTGATTTGTTTTGAAAAACTATGGATTATATAAATTAAGTAAATGATTATAAATGTTTTACTTACTCTGTGGGGCGGCCGAACTCGCGGTCCTTGTACTTGAACACTATTGAAATGCCGTCTCAACCAGTTGCGGTTGTCCCACCGCTAAAAATCTACTTATATTGAATTGCTTTAAAGTGTTCAAAAATATATTTCTGGCATTTTGCATAAATATGCCTTGGAAATATAAAAGGGATAACTGAAAATTATCGTCTAAATATGTTTTAAGTCAATTCAAAGTACTTTTTATTTTAATACGAAAAGGGCATAGTAAAACCAAATATGATTGCTCCAAACTTCGTATATATTGGTTTTCTACAATTTTTTATCATTCTACTAAGTTTATTGAAAATCGGACAGCTATAGCTACATTCAATAGATAACAGGGATGGTTCTGAGCCGAATCGTTTTGGAAACGAACCGAACCGCTTATTCCAGCTGGTGAACCGAACCGCAAACCGATCCGGCTTCCTTCCAGAAACGCTGAACCGAACCGAAAACCACAAAGAAAAACACAAGTTTTAAGACGCGAATGGCTTTCCTCTAGCCAATGCTACTTTATAATTTGGGAATTTAAATCGTTTCCCTAAATAATTTTAATACGACATTTCGTTCGAGCCTCTACAAGGGAGATCACTTAAAGAGCTAATTGATCCTTAGCGATGACGGATCAATATTACCTTTAAGGATGACTTAACACAAATTTTACAACATGTAATTCTGTGTCTTCTGCAATTGCCCGCCGATCTCTTAATATACCTGTCATAAATCTGCACTCTTTTCTTGAAAGTTGATAGCTGATTTGTCGACCACTAGTGAATTTAGTCTTTACCAGGAGAGTTTTTATACTCTGTACCAGTGGTACACAGAGTATATTGAGTTTGTGCAAAAGTATGTAACAGGCAGAAGGAAGCATCTCCGACCCTATAAAGTATATATATTCTTGATCAGCATTAACAGCCGAGACGATCTAGCCATGTCCGTCTGCCCGTCCGTCTGTCCGTATGAACCAACAGATCTCAGAGATAATAAGAGATAGAGGTACGGCGTCTATGGGACATATGCTTTTTATATTTGTAGGCAGATCAAGTTGATTTTCAATTTTTGTCCACCCCCTACCACCCACCATCGAACCCACGACCTCATGCAAAGCGGTCTCGCACACTAGCCGCTGAGCCACCCGGCCACTTCACAGGTAGAGGGTATATTATAGTCGGGCTTGACCGACTGTCTTTCTTGTTTCTCATATAATATGATAAATAGGGTGAGTAAGATGCATGGACTAGAAAGTCGACATTCTCTGTTTTCGAAGGGCATTCCTCTAGGAACTTATAGACGAATCCTGCAAATCTGACAAAATAAATTTTGGACATTCTTTTAAGGATTTTATAGCATTAAAATCCACATGGTTTATAGAGTTCAAATTCAAATCATAATATTTCATACTGTACCTTTATGAACCACTGAACCGAACCGAACCGAAACCGCGGTTCAGTCAGCTCAAAAAACCATACCGGCGGTTCAGAAACTCTGAAAAAATAGTCTAAGTAAAACTTTTTTGTTTTGAATGGTTCGGTCTTGAAATGTTGTATTTACTTATTTAATATGCTTTTACCTAGCTCTACAAAGATATTTTAAAATTGGATGACTATAGAATATAGCTGCCATTCTAACAATAAGTCGGAAAATTGATCTTTGTGATAAAATTTTGTTTTGTCTTTAATGTAAACGGTCTTAAAATTAATGTACGATAGATCGGTCGGAAAATGAGTTTTAGTAAGAATAACTTTTTTTTCAATGTTCTTCAACTTTGCCATTATTAATAATATACACTTTCAAACAGATTTGGCGAAATTTGTTCGATATCAGTAAATCAAAATGATCACTTGCAAGGGTATTAAAACTTCGGCTCCAACGAAGTTAGCTTAGCCTTTTCGTTTTGCCTTATACCAAGGAATAACCTAAAAACTTAAGGACATTGTCAAACTTAGTTAAAGTTAGGTTCAAATGTCTTTGAAGTCAATTTAAGTCACTTAGATCGTGTTATATAGATCGATGAAGCGGGATCGAACCATTTTGATACTATGGTAAACATTTTTCTGACATATCGTTACAAAACATGAAGAAACTTAAAGTCGCCCCGTTACTCAGGAGAAGAAATGATAAGTTACCTTCCCTTAATTTAATTTAAAGAGCATTAATATTAACATACTAACCCCAAATTTGGAAAAGCCAAGAAGTCTGCAATGTTATTTTACTAACATAAATATATGACAAAAGCGTTAGCTTTGCTGATCAAGACTATACATGTATACTTTATGTGGTCGGAGATGTTTCCTTCTGTCTGTTACATACTTTTTCTCGACTTTAGAATACCCTTTTTACTCTTAACGTGTAAAAATCGATTTTCAAAAATATCGCCACATAAAATATCATGACGGAACAACGCATTTACTCTGAAAAAAATCGATTATATCGATTTTTCGATATGCCATTAACAAACCTAAATCAGAGGTTATCGCCAAGAAACCCAATTCTATAGATGAAAAAAATGTATTTAGCTAAAATGAGACTGCAAAGAGACTGAGACTTGTTCTAAATTTAACTTCCGCAAATATACTATTATAACTTAAAACTTGAAATTTTAAGAATTAAGCTGAATTTTTAATACGAAGATTTTTTGTGAATTTAAACTATTTTGTAAATTTTGAGACATCAGATAGCAAATTGTAAAAAAAACTCACGCAGAGTCTTGGTTAAGAAGTCATCGCTTGGATTTACCTTTTCAAGATAACTGACCTAGCAAACAGCAGTCGAAATATAAGTTTTTTTTTGCTTTATGCCCGTGATTCGTCAATCTCGATTGTTACAAATCCACCTCCGCATTTCTATAAATATATATGCAATATATCCATTTTTTTTTTGCATTCCTTTCATTTGCGCTCAATTGCGCCTTTTGATAACGTCAGCTTGTCAGTTTTTTCGCTGTTTGAAAATTGACAGGAAAAGTTGCTTCTGTGTGCGTGCTGAGGCAATCAAAGTCATCAATAAGTATTTGTAATGCTATCAGTGTGGGAGACAAAAAAAAAGCACCAACCACTTGGGTTCCTTCATTCCATTGACACTTTCCTTTCTTTGAGACATTATTTTGCTCTGTCATTTTTTTTTCTGTTTTGTAATTTCAGTTTCTGGTTGAGTAGAGGTTTTTCTTCATTGCGTGTGACATAACACACATTACATTTTGGCTTTTACTACTACAACTTACTTACCCACTATACACTTTCATCACTTTCTTTGTTACTTTCTTCTTTTCAATTTTCATTGGTTGGGGAGTTTCAATCTTTTGATAAGTCTTAATGTGTTTAACGTGACGTGAAATGTAACTAATTAAATGGTACTAAACAAGCTGCACCTTGTAAACCAAAAGAAAGCCGGCGGCTTCTTCTGTGGTTGCTCGACCAAGTCTTTAAATTATGATCAGCTGCTGGGAAAATTTTGATTTTAGTTGTTTTTCTGATAGAAAATACCATGATTTGGCCATTTATATTTACAGCTATTTAGCAATAGAGAAAGAAATTGAAATTGAATTAGAGCTAAGCTAATTGGGTGAACAACACAAAAAGCTACTTATCAAATGTACATACAAAATAATCTTGAATTTATTGTTTGTGTTATAATATGATTTTACTTATAATGCACTTTTCCTCAAATATGTAGAGAATTAGATTTTATACACAGTCAGTTGCTGATTTCACAGCAAATTGCGGGTCTTGCAAACAATGTTTCGGTTCCTTTCAGTTGCAATTTAAATTATATCGGTTCTGTTTCTGAGTTTTATTCGTATTTGTTGGGTTTACGGATCCGGGTTATTCTATCTCTTAAGCAGCCTAACTCTTTCTGTCTATCATCAACTCATAAATTTACAAATAATTTAAAATTCAAAACATCTTGACAACAGAAAATGTTTTAGTGCCTATAGCGCATAAAATTATGCAAAAATTTCTTATTATTCTAATGAAATTTAATTTTGACCAAACAATTTAAGATTTCCTGAAATTAAGTGGATGTTTTATTTTTGACAACAAATATGCAAATTGCCTGTTTAACCCCCCCTGATGGCCATACTTATTCATCTGCCAACAAAATTATGCATAATACATAGATTTTACTTGAAAAAGCGGCGTTTACTTTGTGTTTGAGCTTAATTTGTCAAACAAATGGTTGGAGGCGTCGGCGGCGGCACTGTCTGTCTGTCTGTCTGTCATATTTATGGGCTCTGAGTCAAGATGGGCTCGAGAGAGCTAACTGTAAGTGCTGTCACCTTTTTGACTGATTGATGCCTCAGGCGGTCGGTTGAATGCGCGTGTGCGAAAAATTTGCCATTGAAAAATTTGCATATGAAACAAATGCAAATCGTCTTAATTGATATTCCACATTATTACCCACAAATATGACTACTGTGCAATCAGGTTTAGTTTGCTGTTGGTTTTCCATATTAAAATTTACTTTATAGTTTTGCCATAAGGTTCTTTCCACCTTCTTGTTTTTGAGCTCTTGTACCCTTTTAATTATGTTCAAGGTTGCAGCTCACATGCACCCTGAGTTTTAAGTACAAAAATTCAGTTGGTTGCTTTAGGCTGGTCCTAAAAAATTAAATAAAAAACAAGAAAGTCGGTCAAGCCCGACTACAACATACTCTGTAACTGTGAAGTGCTGCCCATCACCGTTGCGACCGGTGCTGCCCATAATTGTTTGTTTTCCTTCGTTCATCCGATCTTTAAAATTCCTTCAACGGATCGATAAAGAATCCAGAATATTAAATATGTCCAGAAACTTCGAACCTTCTATCTATAAAACTCTGGGAGATATGACGTTTTTTCTATATTTCGGGGGCGGAAGGGGGCGAGGCCAAAATTGAAAATAAGCTTGATCTGCAAGTATAAGAAACATATGTTCCATACATGACAAAGTTCTATCTCTTACCATCTCTGAGATCTGTTTGTTCATACGGACAGACAGTCGGACGGACAGACGAACACTTTCGCTCAAACTTAATATACTCTGTGTACCTCTGGTACAGAGTATAACAAGAAGGAAAGGCGGTCAAGCTCGACTATAGAATACTCTGTACCTGTGAAGTGCTGCCCATTATTGTTTGTTTTCCTTATAACTCGACAACCGTTCAACCGGTCTTTACCATTCCTTTGGCGGATCGATAAATAATCTTGATTTCAAAATATGTCCAAAAGGTTCAAACCTTCTATCTGTAAAACTGACGGAGTTATGACGGCTTTTCTAAATTGCGCGGGCGGGAGGGGGCGTGGAAAAAATCGAAAATAAGCTTGATCTGCCTGCAAGTATAAGAAGTTTTAGTCCCATACACGTCGAACCTCTATCTCTTACCATCTCTGAGATCTGTTTGTTCATACGGACGGACAGACGGACAAGGCTAGATCGACTCTGCTGTTGATGCTGATCAAGAATATATATCAGAGCTTGCAAATAACAATTGACCGTTTTTCGTTGTCCAAAAATAACAGTTATTTACAGACCCTGTGAGCAAAAAGTCAGAGATGAACCGTTCACATCGGGTCATGAACGAATCGCTCAGTGCTCAACGAACAACCAATGGATTTGTTAACATTTTGATCTGCTCACTTACTGAGCAAATCGTCGCGAGCGAAGAAGATAAAAGTCATTTGCGTTTGTGTGTGTGTATGTGTGAGTGAGGTATGAGTTTGGGCTTGCGAAAACAAAAACAAGGAGAAACGAAGTGTTCTGCTCAGAGCGAGAGCAAGCGTGAATGGATTTTTTCGGTTTTTAGGAGCTTTCCTGCTGTGTTTAGCATACAGAGCGGTCGATAGGCTGATGGATTTAAGGGTCTTCTTTTTATTTATATTTTTGTGTCGAGCAACTGAAAAACTATCTTTAAGCATACCTTTTTTCAGAAATTCCCAGAACTAATATTTGTTTTCAAATTTTCTTTTAAATTACATTTTCCAAATTATCCAATTTCTTTATGATTTATTTCTGTATTAAACTGCTCCCATTCCTAATTTCTTTACCAAATATATTTGGTATTCCAATTTGGCATCAGCCTATGCGCTAACCGGCAAACAAACACAAGCATAATCTAATATTATTTGTACTGTTGACACACAAAATTACTGGGTTTTCTGTGCTCACCGCCAACCATTACCACACACCAAGCATGTCTTGGCTTTTTCGTTGTTGTAGTGGTTTTTTTTTTGGACTAGTCACTGCTTGACAGTCGTAGACCGTCGACTTATTATTAGTTTTTTTTGTGCGCTTTTACTTTTATTTCATTGCATTTGTCAGTTGGTTGCCGGGTTCCGTTTTTATTTTATTTTCGTGACTTTTATACAAAGGTGGATAATTAAATATTTGTATGACAAAAGCGTTTTAATATAAATTGTTATTTAATTTTAGATATGCATTTACCTTCGTACTATTTTTTCAATGTTAAATGTTTGATAAAAAATTTTGCAATTTGACAGTGACTCATTGTTATCAGTTTGTTATCAAGAATTGCGAGGATATGTTAATAAGGCTTTACGAAATTAAAGATATTATGGTCATAGTATCGAAACTGATTACGGTCTCTTTGTACCTAATGGTAAAATACCATTTGTTTTCTAAATACCAAAAGACTTCTAAGTTAAATTGAAAGTTATGTTAAAATTGGAAGGTCCAGAGCATAATATAGTCGAGCTTGACCGACTTTGTTTAATTGTTTTTTTTTCTTTGGTAGCCGCAGTAGTTAGTATTTTCTTTGTGGTTGATAATTGAAAACTATGCCGCACACATGTGCCGGGTGTTTGCCTAGCATTTATCTTTTTGCTGGTTTCTCATTGCATTTTATGGCACCATTGAAAGTCATAAATCAAACGTTAGCACCTGAGCTATGGTATGAATATTGCACTTTCACTCAACTGTATCTGTGAGATGAGTTTTTTTCCACTATTTTTAGTATTTGTGTTGCATTTGCAATTGGCTGCACTTAGAAAATTGCTATTCTCCATGATTAATGCATACAGTAATCTCTTTTCTATGCTCGTTCATGGCAGTGCACTGGAGTGGGAACAATTGATGATGACAGAAAGACTTAGGAAATGCTTAAGCTAAATTTATATCACACAACTCGTAACTTTAACTTCAATAAAAAAAAAAACTAGCTACATATCGTAATGTACATGTCTGATGACCTGTCTAACCATATGTCCAAACAATTTGTATTTGATGTGCCCCCTAGCGACCCCAAAATCTAACACAACTCACTCAACTCAGTCCTGGCATAGACAACTCAGACACACACACACATTGAGCAATTTGTCCAACGTTTTGGGACCAAATGCAAATATCGTAATTTTAATTAAAAGCACAAATAAATCGCCAAATCCCACATTCCCCCAAGGCACACATATCCGTTCTCACACTTTGACGGGCTGGACTAATTGAATGCACTTCTCATAGATAATGCCAAGAGGAAATTGAATTGTCCAAATGAGATTGTTGGAATTTTGGTTTAGAAGCTAATTAAAATTTGCATAATTAATAAACTTTTCCCGAACCGAGAGAGAGAGAGAAAAAACTACAACCTCAAACCAAATCAACGTGCCCAAAAACCAGCAAAGCGGAAGTGCCTACTAAGTGAAACGCTTTACAGAAGAAGTGCACTTAAAATTGCATTTGAAATTAATTGAATTTTCAGCACAGCCGTCTGTAAAATGTATAAGTTTCTCGGAGTTAAGAAATTGAAGTAACCACTTGAAGTTGGGTTGACTTTTGCGGAAGACTGGCTAAAATGTCAGCCAAGCATGTTCTTAATATACATTTAATAGGCAAACAAAAACTCCAAACGAGTTGGCAGAAAAAGGAGAGTATGTTGAAGTGTAAAATCGGGGTATGATGAACTTAAGGAGAGGTTGAAATACGAGCAGCGTATTATTTAAGCACGGGCATGCACGAAACCAGATTTCATGTCTACGGGATATGAAAAATTCTTTTCCTCGCCGTGTAGCTATATTACCTCGATACCTGATTCCAATAGGAAAAGTCTAGATCTTGATTCTAAAGTTCCTAATTGTGTAATCGTCGTGCCTTGTTATTGTATTTTTGGACGATCCCTTGGAAAAAAATCGCTTTTAAATTATTTTGTTTCTGAAAATTCCACAAATGGATATCCATGTTTTAGCTTAATAGATTCTACCCATTGGACTTTGCATTGATGATAAAGATATAGTCTTTATGTAAGTCATTTGTCCTACACCCAAAAAAAGTAGTCATCAAAATGACACTATTTAGTCATCAATTTGAAATTATTGAGTATCAAATTCTCATTAATATCTTTAGTATCAATTTGATATTTTCGAAAGTATTAAAATGATATTTCGAAAATATCAAATTGATACTAACTAGTATCAGGCTGACACTATTTTGTATTCATTTTTTAGTATCAATTTAAAACTAACAACTATCATTTTGACATTTTGACTGTCAAACTTTTGGTGTGATTTTGGTACAAGCAATTCTCAATTTAACTTTTTTTCTTATCAAGTTTAGGTACCAATTCAGTTATCAGCAAACTGCCAATAAAACTAAAACAAAAACATTTAAAAACTGACTTATTTTATTCTGTATTATTACAAAATGTATTTTGCAAGTATGGGAAACATTGCACTCTAATATTTCAACACGGTTGTAATCACCCTGCAGTACGGGAGGTGGCGATAGCTACCTGCACTACTTACATGAGTACTTACTGGTGGCGATGGTGGTTACCTTACCGCTTTACGAGTAAGTACTGCAGTAAGTACCTACGATTGGGTAGCGACAATAGTACAGTAGCGGTACTTACTCCACTACTTACATGTAAAGCGAAGAGGTGGCGATTGGTTACCCCTTAGGACATGCCCAGCAAAAAGTAAGTAGTGAAATGCATTGTGGGTGTAAGTAAGTACTTCTGGTTACCAGTAAGTACTGAACTCAGAACCCATGTACTAGTGCAGCGTACTGAAGGGCAAATACAGAAGTCACAGTGAGAGAGTGGCTCACTCCTTATCGACATAACAGTCCGCCCTCCTGACTTGGTGCTGCCCAAATTATGATGGCATGATCATCCCAGTTCAAGATCTTTCTTTAGTAATGGTGCTGAAACCGAAGCGTGTGTGAACCACGCCTCAACTGGAGCTGACGATGTGTCTGCATTAAATTCAAAGCAGTGAATGTCAAACGTCAAGCGCCTACTGGTCTGCCAGCTCAGCTGTCTTCGTTTCACATACAAGCATGAAATTTTGAATTTTCGAACTTTCATGAAAATGTGATTGTTTCAAATTGATTATTTTGCGTACCAAATTAAAAACCAAAAGATCATTTTGATACTCTTTAGGATCATATTGATACTTGATTAGTTTCTCTTTGTGACAACGTGTATCAAATTGATATTGATACCAATTTTTTTGGGAGTGGTTTTAATGTCAACTTATAAAATTTTTTTTAACAAAAATGTTCTATAATTGTTTTTGCGCTTTCAGGAAATAAGTTTCCACACCCTTTCATCCTTAATTACTTTCTTCGCGGGTGGTTAGTTTAGTAACAAGCTAGTTATTAAAATTCACTTTAATCAAACACAAACTTCTAATTAAGCAAAAGGGTATAAAAGTTTAATTACTTTGAATTTTTGTGCAACTGAACTTAGCACAAAATGAGCAAAGTACTTGTACATGGTGGCACACCCGCTGAGGGAAAGCTTTTAAAGAACAATTTAAGGGACCTCATTAAGTGGTTTGCTTAGAGAACGAGAGTGCGTATGTGTGTGAAAGGGAGAGGCAGGGAGAGAAAAAGGAAGAAAGCAACTGAAATTCATCATCTAATAAAAAACAAGAAATAAAGTCGTTCAAGCCCGACTAGAATATACTCTGTACCTGTGAAGTGCTGCCCTTCACAGTTGCGACAGGTGCTGCCCATAATTGTTTGTTTTCCTTATAACTTAAATATCGTTTATCCGATCGATTCCATTCCTTTGGTGGATCGATAAGTAATCCAAAATTTGAAAATAAACTTTATCTGCCTGAAAGTATAAGAAACAAATGTACCATACATGTCAAACCTCTATCTCTTACCATCTCTGAGATCTTTTTGTTCATACGGACGGACGGACGGACAAACTGACAGATGGACAGACGGACAAGTCTATATCAACTCGGCTGTTGATGCTGATCAAGAACATATAGTATATACTTTATTGGTTCAGAGATGCTTCCTTCTGGCTGTTACATACCGGTACAGAGTATAAAAACAGTAGCCAAACACCCTAAAAGAGGCACAATAAAAATTGTACATCTTATCTTATCAGCTGTTTACTTTCCTCAAACAAACCAAAAGTACGTTCAGAGGGTGCTATCTGCTCTTAACTAACCTATCCCAACTCTTGTTTTCTTATCTTTAGGTATAAAACAAACATGTTATAGATGATTACATTTTTTTTCCAATTAGGCTATTAAACTGTTGGCTTGTTGATAATTTATATCAATCTGAATGGGATGGTCATCTATAAAGCACTTCAGTATGAGTGTTTCTACTTAATTAAGTTAAGTGTAGCTGCTGCTGAGATAAGATATCAAAACAGTGAATGAAATGAAATCAGAGTTAATCACATTTCGGTAGCTGTGTGTATTGTATTCCGATAAGTGATAAGAGAATTATCGGAAGGTATGTACTACATACATAGCTTATGACACATAGGCTTAATCTGCTAGTAAGCACTTGGATATTAGATAAAAGCTATAAATTTGTCAGCATGAAAACAGATTATAATCGAATGAATTACAACTACCAGATTATTAGTAAAAATCATATTTTTTGCTGTGAAACGAAATTTCAAAAAAAAAAAAAAAATTTAATATGTGGCGGCTGATCCAGGGCCCATATTTCCCATGAGACCCATCTCTCCAGATGAAATCCGTCAGCAAGTCAAACAGTTGAAACCGACCAAAGCTCCTGGCTATGAAGGCGTTTGATGGCAGAGTAGTCAAAGCTTTCCCAGAGAAAGGTGTCCGGGTTTTTATCCATGCTGTTCAACACGATGAGCCGATTCTGCCACTTCCCTTCCCAATAAAAGTGCGCAGTAATTGTTATGGTCCCAAAAAAAGGTAAGGAGTCTGACCCTACACCAGATGCCTATCGCCCAATAAGTCTGCTGCCTACATTCTCTAAAATATTCGAGAAAATAACGTATGTTGGCAGTGAGTGCCGTGGACGAGGTCTTGCCTGAACACCAATTTGGATTCCGCAGTGTCCATGGAGCCTCCGAGCAATTACACAGGGTTGTCAACCACATTCTGAAGACTATGGGGCTTGACAATTACTGCTCTGCTGCCTTCCTGGACTTTTGACAAGCGTTTGATCGCGTTTGGCTCGACGGCCTGCTTTTCAAGCTAAAGTCTTTACTCCCAACTGAGCAGTTTGTTTTGCTGCGCTCCTTTCTCGAAGGACGCAGCTTCATGGTCCAGCTGAGGGTCGAACTTTCGAGTATCCACCGAGTTGGAGCACCCCAAGGAAGTGTACCCTGTTCACCGCGGACTTGCCACTTACAGCCACTTATACTGATGACACTGCCTTCCTGGCTTACAGCCCCAACGCCAGTAGAACGTCAGCAACAGCTCAATCCTTTTTCGAGGGTTTTACTGCTTGGGCATCTCGTTAGAACATTGCGGTCAATCCGGAAAAATTGCCAGCACTGCACCTTCACAAAAAAGAGAGGCATCACACCGAGGCTTAAGCTGAACGACCCAGTCATTCCACATAAGCAGTCAGTCAGGTACCTGAGCACATTCCACATTAGGCTAACAAATTGGACTGGCTCCTTAGAGCGAGATCAGGGCTCTCGCTACGCGCCAAGATATTGATAATCAAGGCAATAATCATCCCGACTTGGACCTGGGGTATCTGCCTCTGGGGAACTGCCTGCGACACTTCCATCAAAAGGGTCGAAACGATGCAATTCAAGATCTTACGCAGAATACTCGATGCTCTCTGATACGCGCGGAACACCACCATCTACAAAGACCTCGGCATTCTACCAGTCTGCTCACAGATCAACCGCCAAACCAGCAGATTTAGAGACCGCGTGCTGGCCTACACAAACCGTCTCGCCAATGAGCTAGCGACAGCGTTGACACGTTCAAAACTTGCTAGATTTTCCAAAATCTAAATGCTAAAATAAATTGCAAAAAAACTTGCACACCACCCCAATCTAAACATGAGGTTCAAAACTTGCTATAATTTTCCAAAAAATGCAGAATAGTAAAAAAAATTCTAAATAAAAGCAATCGTTACAAAAACATTCGGACAATTTTATAATACCCTCTGCAAGGGTATAAAAACTTGTTGGTTTCTGCGCCTCCAAAAAAGAAGGATTGTAAGCATTATTTTGTTTGTTTTTTTCGTGATCAGTAACCCAAGAAATCTTTCTGAAAAACCACATTACAAACGCTTGCCGAACAGCCGTCTAACAAGCTTTTGTTTGATATTACTAACCAGCAAACACATTCACTGATAACACCATATATCGATAAAAACTTGAACTTCGATGTTTATGACGTCCGTTGTTATTTTCCAGAATTTTGATAGCGTTTCGCAGCATTCTTTGGACAAACGGTAGGAAGGGATCTTTGTGTGTACTGAAAAATCTAAGAAAAGCAAAGAGGTTCGCTCTTAGATCTCTTGTCAAAATGTATATAAAATAATAGGATCAGGCTTCCAAACTTACAATATTTTGTGTGGTATTGCCGGATTTACGTTTAAAAATTTTGTTAGTGAAACATGAATCATTTAATTTCAATTCCAAAAGCATTTCAATATACTTATGCGTGTATGTATTGTTAATGTTATGACTAGATTTTATCGGAAATCAAATTGAAATTACTCATTTGAATTCTTAGAGCTCGGATAAAAACCCTCTAGACATTTTTTGTGCCACAGAGTGTTGATGTGGTATTCAGAGCTGCTAGTCTGTTCAGAGTGGCGAAGTCAAGGAAACTCGTAAAATGTGAGATGTAACTTTGACTTTCACTTTGTTCCTTCTAAAATTTATTATTAATGAGCTAAAACTTGGATCCTATGATGTAGGAGATAATAAAATCCAATCTTTAAAGTGATTAACTGCCATTTCTAGGAAGTTATAGCGGCCAACGCCCCTTTAATGTCTTATTAAATATGTTAATGAATCAAGTTAAGTTGTATTGTACGAGGTGTGTTCAAAAAGTATCGCGAATTTTGTGTTTTTTCAAAAATTATTTATTTATTCATGAATATCTATTTTGTCCCCTTCAAAGTAATCCCCATGAGATATTATACACTTGTGCCAACGGTTTTTCCAATCTTCGAAGCACTTCAAAAAATCATTTTTTTTTATCTTGTTCAGCTCCTCCTTCGATGCCGTCTTTATCTCGTCAAGCGTAGCGTAACGTCGTCCTTTTATGGGCCTCTTCAGTTTAGGGAACAAGAAAAAGTCACAGGGGGCCAGATCTGGGGAATACGGTGGCTGCGGCATCATTAGTGTGTTGTTTTGGCCAAAAAGTCGCGCACAAGCAACGATGTGTGAGCAGGGGCGTTATCGTGGTGCAAAAGCCAATTTTTGTTCTTCCACAAATCCGGGCGTTTCTGGCGGATTGCTTCGCGCAAATTGCGCATAACTTGCAGGTAATATTCCTTATTGACCGTTCTTCCCTGTGGCAAGAACTCATGATGCACCACGCCCCTGCAATCGAAGAAAACTGTCAGCAAAACTTTCACATTCGACCGAACTTGGCGCGCTTTTTTCGGTCTTGGTTCGTGCGGCAGCTTCCATTGAGATGATTGAGCTTTGGTTTCCACGTCATAACCATAAACCCACGATTCGTCACCAGTTATGACCCTCTGGAGCAAATTTGGGTCGTCGCGGACAGAGTTTAACATCTCATTAGCAATGTTCATGCGATGCTGTTTTTGGTCGCAATTGAGCAATTTTGGTACGAATTTCGCGGCGACCCGTCTCATGCCCAAATCATTGATAAAAATCGAATGGCACGAGCCAATCGATATGTTTAGGTCCTCAGCAACTTCTCTAACGGTGATTCGACGATTGGCCAATACCATTTTCTCCACTTCATTAATTTTTTTTTTTTTTTTGTTTTTTTTTTAAGACCCCCGGGCCCCCCACCACTCTTCGTCGTTCACATCTTCTCGGCCTTCTGAAAACATTTTGTACCACCGATAAACGTTGCTTCGGTCCAAGGTAGCTTCTCCGTATGCCACAGTCAACATTCGGAATGCATCCGCGCACTTAATTTCGTTTTTCACACAAAATTTGATACAGGTTCTTTGATCCATTTTTTTGAATACGTAAAAATCGAAGACGATCCAAAACACGTGCAAGCAAAGCAGCTGTCAACAATTAAGTGAACATTCAAAATGGCCGAGCTTGTCGGCATAAGTGAGAGACATGAGTACCAACATAACGCAACAAAAAAATTCCAATTCGAATAACGTAACCCACATATGCATATTGCGTATGTCCCCATATTTGGGCATCGGTGAACATTATACATTGGTGGGGCTTACTTAAGAACACACTCTCACACAGCACTCTACAATGATCAGGGATTCTCCGTCCATTTCTTGAGATTTCTGATATTGCACAAATGATTTTCTTTATATCTCAGGGTGCCGCTGGTCTAAGATCCTAATTAAATTCTTACTAAAATTCCGTAAAATCTCTTTTCATTTCAGGTAAGACTTATTCATCAAGCACTCAAAAATGTATTCTCTGTATAGTGGGTGAGTCCGCAAGCGCTGTTTGCCTAATCGATATTCAAGGCAAACTCCCATTGAACGCTGTTGCCCGCCTATTTTTTTGAAAAGGAAACCTCAGCTGCAGTTTTGGCTCTTCAAGGAATTTTAATTAAGCTGCTGCTGCCCGCACTTTGTGGCATAAATTAGAGCAAACATTTTAGCAGAGCAACTAAGGCTCTTCTTCTACTGGTGTTCTTGGCCTAAACCCTTTAAGCTAGTAAAGTTCTAGGGCCACCACCAAATCGTTTACTTTTTATTGCGCTGAACTGTTGGGGCTGCCAAAAAAGAAAGAAAGAAAGAATGAGAAAACGACAAAAATCCATCGAGGCACAAGGTAAACAGTTTGCATTGCGGTAGGGCTGGCCTGGCCTGGGCGCTGGCATTTTAAAGATATTGTATCTGCACTTGGTACTCGGTACAATGCATGTGCAAAAGGATATCTAGGACTACCAAGCCGTACCAGGCGTAGGCAAAACACAATTGAGAGCAACTCGCCTGTAGTTTGTTGTGTTTTTTTTTTGTTTCTCTTACTGTTGCTGCCGCAGGCTGCAGTTTGTTTCGTCCTTTGCCAAAACTAATAAATTTTGCATTGTGCCCTGGCGTTTACCTGTACACGGGATATTGCCTCCTGGGCATGCCGCTTGGTTGGTTGCCTGACCTGACCCGGCGTATGCGCGTTATTTTATGTATTATTGGCAGACGCCTTTGGTTTTCCTCTTTTTGATATCTTTGCGCAGAATGGAATGATTTTGAAAGTGTGGACTGAACGAGTAGTTGAAGTTTTAATAAAGTTGAGTTGCAAATTTTCAGATTTATCCTTTTTAAACAAAACAGCTATAAAATAACAGAAACAAAACGCAAAAATTCAACCACAATTAGCATAGTTATGTGTTTCGCTTGTCCACTCTCCTCGTTTATGCTCCACAAAATAACTAAAACGGATTTTTGCAAACCATACATTTTAAAATGAATTTGCAAATGCTTTAAATTATTAAATACGATTCAAAGAGGGACTTTTGTTTCTACACAGAGGAAAAATGAAATATTTCGTACTTGGTTTAAGACATTTCGAACTTGACTCAACACTTTCGGTTTTGTTGCATTTCTCTCTGTGTACTTTACATTTATGACAGCTGCTGATTCTGCTAGTTGGGGTAAAACTTTTGTGTCGTTGTTTTTATGTCACAAAAATATCAAAAACTACAGAAAGTTTTGCTGCACCATAAAGAACTCTGTGAGCATATTAAAGGAAGGAGACGACAGCTTCAATAACAAGTGGTGAAGCTAAGAAAATAAATTCATGTGTGTGTGTGTGTAATCATGTGCAAATCCTTTAACTTTATTCTCCTGCAATTTCCTTAAAGGTGTCCCTTTTCTTCTTGTTGTATCCTGACGTACCTTTTTGTTTAGCCCTTAAACTACAGGGGCATAAATAAACGGATATCAGGTGAAAGGGAAAAGGTATTTGATTAGAAAATATGAACAGAACGATGGAGAAATGTGTAAAAGGGATGTGATTTATATTTAATAAGATTCGTGTATCTTGATGGGGTGGCGCCGCAGTAGTCTGTATTTGTATCTTATGTGCGTTGGATAAAAATCATGGATCACCACTTGCCAATGCTTTTTTATGCCCTTGTAGAGGGTATATTAAAATTGTCCTGATCAGCATGACGAGCTGAGTTGATATAGCATGTCCATCTGTACGCTTGATTATATTTGATACTCTTCGTTAAATTTAGAGCTATCCTTAAGAAAATTTTAGCATTTTTCAGAATTTGCCGGATCGGATACAAAGAAGTCATTCAAGCGTACGAAAATCTAGTTTTAGAAAGAAAAACTTCTATGTTATCAATGGAAACGTCTCAAAACTTCATATTTGTTAGTTCTCTATGCTATTTCCTTATTCCGCCTAGTTATACGAAAATCGGACAATTATATACCTCAGTAAACTGATATATGTGCATTAGAGCGGACCTCCTGAGTATAATATATTAAGATCATGGTCTCATCCTCCTATCTGATTCGCTTTGGTTTATAATAAACGTAAGAAAACATTAGGAGAATAAACTGAGTTTTAAAGTTTTAGTCACTCATACGCAGTATTTTCATATATTTGTTTCATTTAAAATAAATGAAAAAGAAATGACTTGGCACTGCTAAACTATGTATGTCTAGGCGAAGCTTAGAAGTATAAAAATTGCCATTAAAAACAACAAAAACACACAAATGACAAATATGCGGCCGACCAACGCTGTATCAACGTTCCGTCGACGATTTTGTGACTGTCGTCGACCCACCCTTATACCCCTCACAATGTGTTCGACTGACGTATTTTGCAAGGCGATGTCCGCTCAATACGTTAACGGCTCTCCAGGCACGCTAGGTCGACGCCATGCCATGCAGAAACCGACATGAGCGACGCTCGGTACACGCAATGTCATGCAGAGAAGCGACGTAAGCTTCAAACGTTATCGGCACGACGCATCACCGTACAAAGAGCATCGATGGGTTGTCGAAAATACTGTGACGGACCGCTGCCGTACTTCCCTCTAACCACTACCATTACAGACATGCACAACTGTGTAGGCTAAAGCTGTGGCTATTAATAGCAACATGGGGATTGTGTTTTTCTGTTCTGTTCTGTCCGTACAATTCTTAAGTTCGAATTCGACCACTTCGAATTCGACCACTTTATATAGGCGATTGCTAATGGCTGTTGATGTGGAAGCGGTTAGCATCTCACTGATGAGTCTACAATGGTAGTAGACGAAACGTGATCATGGCAGGGAAACCTTAACCTGCTGGTGTCCATAAGTTCATATTATTTGTTGTTGATTTCTTCAGAATTATTGAATTATAATTTCTCCCCGACCTTGACACGGCTAAAACCAGCACTTCTGACTAAAATCAAACCAGGTCGCCATGCCACAGAACTTCGAGGGATTTAGCTTGTTCACAAACCTTTTCGAACCTTGACTGCAGAGGGTAGAAACCTCACAAGAGCAAATTAGAGTAATCTTTTTTATGCGTTTGAGTTAATATTTTAAGTTGTAAGATGTTTAGCGTATTTGTATGCTTAATTAACTTAATTTTCCTCATCTAAATTTCATTTTTTCTCAATTTCCAACAAAATCAATCTAATTTACCGCCCCTAGCGGTCGTACGAACTGCAAAACACAAAGTAAACAAAAGAATCGGTTTAATTAAAGAAACGCCTCTTTACGTCCGATGCCAGTTAAATATTTACGGAAAAAGCAAGCGATACAATAGATCGCAGCCAGTTAAATTATCGTGTTGACAAGAGCACTAGAAAAGACATGAATCTGTTTTAGACAAGGCAATCAACAGGCAAAATCCTCTTAATAATGTTACCGCTGCTCGAAAATGATCTTGGGCCCCGCTTTATTCAATTCAAGCTATCGAAAGAAAGGTTTTCCAGATGCAAGGCCAATTAGTACCAAGCTGCAGCCACAGCAACCGTGTCACCCCTTGTGAAATTGTGGGCCGTCCTAATGCTCCTTCATAAAAGACCTGATCTCCTGATCGATGCTTTGCGTTAATAATATAATTAAATATGTACAATTATTTTGTATTTTAGTGGATTTTCGTCTATTTTTTTGCCGCCATATACATATCGCTGTTTACTTTTGGGCTGCGATGCCACTTTATTGAACGCAAATTGGTGCAATCGATTTACAAATTGTACAATAGGCAGTGGCCAAGGCAGTGGCTTAACCCCGACGCTATTCAATCTTTATACTGCTGAACTACACAAATTGAATAGAGCTAACAGTCAACTATTCCAGTATGCAGATGACTTCTTCTTAGTATGTTTCCATCCGACCCTTATCTCTGCCAGAGACATTCTCCAGGATAAAATAGCAGCGTTTAAAGATGAATGTAGGAAAACCTTTCATTCAACCCGTCCAAGTCCAGAATTATTCATTTCAACTTCACAAAGGAGAACAGATTAAGGAGGTAGACCAAATAAAATATTAGGCAGGATCATAGCAGCAAATAACACGGCTTGCTCACACCTAGAACACGCCATAAAACCTGCTCCTTTATCAATCTTATCAGCGGATGTCAATTCGGGGTCAACCCAAAAAGGGGATTACTGCTTTACAAGGCCTTCGTAAGAAGTAGATTGAAAAATGCATGCTCCTCCTTCTATAATGTTTCGAAAACAGCCATAGACAAGGTGAGGGTACACAGTAATATCCACCTTAGAAAAGCACTAGGTCTCATCAACTGTACGCCAGTCCCAATTTTATACCGTCTCGCAGCAGAGCTTCCTCCGAAGCATAGATATAGGTTTATAACAGCAAAAGAACTGGCTAAATCCTTCGCCCATAATCTTCCAGTTTGCAGCACGCTTGTCGCCAACAGTGAACTCAACACGAGCTATGCAAAAATATATACAGAATTCTTAAACGTGTTACACATAGAAGGGGTAAATCCGTTCCCGGTAGCAGGCAAAAAACTAAAGGTAGACACTGACTTCTTCAAAGGGACAGCAAAAAACAAAAAAGAAAGTCGGTCAAGCCCGACTATAACATACTCTGTACCTGTGAATTGCTGCCCATCACTGTTGCGACCGGTGCTGCCCATAATGGTTTGTTTTCCTCATAACTCGACAACCGTTCATCCGATCTTTACTATTTCTTTGGCGGATCGATAAATAATCCTGATTACTAAATATGTCCAGAAGGTTCGAACATTCTATCTATAAGACTGTGGGAGATATGACGATTTTTCCAAATTGCGCGGGGGCGATAGGCGTGACAAAAATTAAAAAATAAACTTGATCTGCCTGCAAGTATAAGAAACTTATGCCCCATACATGTGAAATCTCTTTCCATCTCTGAGATCTGTTTGTTCATACGGACAGACATGGCTAGATCGACTTGGCTGTTGATGCTGATCAAGAATATAAAAACTTAAGAGGGTCGGAGATGCTTCTTTCTGCCTGTTGTCAAAGCCGAAATCCGTTATTTTCATTCCATATTATGTAAAGGGTGATTTCTTAGCTATTATTTTTTGACAACACTTGGTTTAAAAAGCTCACGCACGTTTCGGGTTTTGTTTCACTGTCAAACATCTTCAGTTTGGTCTATAATTTAACCATGAATCGTCTTACAAACGAACAACGCTTGCAAATTATTGAATTTTATTATCAAAATGCGTGCTCTGTTAAGAAAGTTCATCGCTCGCTTCTTCCATTTTATGGTCAGTTTAATCGACCTATTGAACCGGCTATTCAGGCTAATCGGCGGTGTCCCAGAAATCTCTTCCAACCAAATTCCAACCCAAAACCAATTCTCGGTGTCCTGGAAATCTCTTTCGGTTGGTTTCAAATCTCTAGTGATTTGGTTAGAGATTTTGCTAAATTCACCGCTAAAACTATTTTGAAAAGAAAAAGTAGTTTTGGAAATCTAAACTACATTAGTTTACTGGATAGGCTGCATCAAATAAATAACACGATTTATTTGATTTGATATTGAATTTTGCTTTTTAATAATTTTTCGCAAAACCACCGGGCGCCATATCGGCCAAAACCGTCGTACCAGTGGCGCCATCTACCTCCTCAGTAGCGCCGCATGGAAAATTTGTCAACAACAAACGAGCCAAGGGATGGAAAATGTTGCTTTATGATTGGCGCGAAAATAATTTTAAATTTTTCGTTTTAATTTTGGGTAAGGCTTTATTTAAATTATAAATTAGTATGAATCGTAACACTTATGCACAGCTAACAGATTTCCGTTTAACATCATTTTAATTCAAAACTAATAAGGGAAATTTATAAGGGAATTTTTTTTGTGCGTGATGCAACCCTGTTTTGTGAGATGGACAATTATTATGTGCCCAATTGGACCAATTCTCATTCCCACTAAGAAAATGAAATCTCTTGAAGTTCTGGGACACCGACGGATTTTTAGAGAGATTTGCACACCAACCGAAGACAAAATCTCTAGAGATTTCCAGGACACCCCCGATTGTGACTAAATTTCGCACCAAATTTACATTGTTGGACATTAAACCACCAACACGCTTACGTAGAGTGCGAACTGAAGAAAATATCGTTTCCCGTACGCTCGTATCGGCCAGTGTTATTTAGGTCTGAAGCCTTTCAAAATACAGCTGGTGCAAGAATTTTGTTGAATGGGCTCTTGGAAAGTTGGCCGAAGATCCACTTTTTTACCGAAAAATTGTGTTCAGCGACGAAGCTCATTTTTGGCTCATTGGGTACGTAAATAAGCAGAATTGTCGATTTTGGAGTGAGTATCAGCCAGAAGCATTGCAAGAGCTACCAATGCATCCAAAAAAGTCACAGTTTGGTGCGGTTTATGGGCTGGTGGCATCATTGGACCGTACTTCTTCAAAGATGATGCGAATCGTAACGTAACTGTGAATGGTGAGCGCTACCGTGAGATGATATCCAACTTTTTTTTACACAAAATGCAAGAGTTTGACTTGCATGACATGTGGTTTCAAAAAGACGGTGCCACATGCCACACAGCACGCGCAACAATGGACTTATTGAGAGGCGAGTTCGGAGAACCTTTTATTTCAAGTACGGGACCGGTCAATTGGCCGCCTAGATCGTGCGATTTAACGCCTTTAGACTATTTTTTGTGGGGCTATGTTAAAGCTCATGTCAATACAGACAAGCCCGCTTCAAATGACGCATTGGAAGACAACATTAAAGCATTTATTCGAGAAATACCGGCCGAAATGTTGGAAAGAGTATGCCAAAATTGGACTAAGCGGTTGGACCATTTGAGGCGCAGTCACGGTCAACATTTGCATGAAATAATCTGTAAACATTTAATTATATGGACCGTACTATCGATTGAAATAAAGATTTCGTGCATTTTTTTTTTTTTTTTAGCTCCTCAAAAATCACCCTTTATAAAAACCTTTTTTCCCCTACTGGGAAAACCTATCTATTTCCATCCCTGAGATCTGTTTGTTCATACCGACAGACGGACGGACAGACAGACAGAATGACATAGCTATATCGACTCGGCTGTTGATGCTGATCCAGAATATAAAAACTTTATAGGGTCGAAGATGCTTCCATCAGCCTGTTACTTACAGTTGTCACAGCCGAAATCCATTATTTTCATTCCATATTATGTAATCATTAAGCCATTTTTGTTGTCAATTTACGGTTGATGCTTTGCAACATTTTAATAATACAAACATATTTTCCTTTTAAGCAATTTAACAAATTATATGTTAATGTTTACCATTTAGTAATTTAGTTATGCACAATATTTTCATAATACACTTTGACTATCTAGTCATGTGTTCGTTCTAAATCATAAATGTCTATATTTACATATTGCAATTTCCAGCCGAGCACTTACAATAATTTTCAATAGCATTAACGTCATAGGGGTGCCAGTGTTTATGCAGCATAAAATTGCATAATTATTTTTAAACATTGATTGCCATTTAAATGATGTCAATGAAGCGTAATAAAGTGTAAAAAAAAGCTAGCGAGCCTGCTTCCAGCAAAATGTGAAAGCATTCTTTATTTTATAGGTTTTAAATTTAACCTTTAATATGGATTAAATTACACCAACGGTTAAGCTTCAAAAATTGAAACTAATTGGTTACTTAATACCAGAGCTTAGTCATTTTAGGTGTATTAATTTAAATTGAAATAAAAACCAATATTAATTGCTGTAGTTCGGTTTTAAAATTGAAATTTAATTAATTGATCAAATGAGAAACAAAGAAATGTAAAACCAAATAAGAAGCAAATTGCACACAATGCAATGTTCTGTGGCCTGCTTAAAATCAATTTAATTATAGTTGCGGTTACAATTTAAATTTACAACCCACTTGACAGCCTACTTTGGGGACGCAGAGCAAAAGCTCTATAATTTATGTTTGCGTAATTAAACTACAAATAATAATTACAAAAATAGCCCAATTTACCAAACAATGTACGAACAAAATGACAGCACCATAAATCCAGGATATCAAATAGTCAACGGGGTCAAACACACAATCACATACACAAGAAGATAAATTTGAAGGACAGTCAGCCAGAGCGACAGAGGGCATACACATAAATGTAATGTGGAGTTTTGTCAGTTTCGGGTCGCTTGCTAAGCATTTCATGTAGTTTTGTGCCTCCATTTCGTTCTATATTGTGCAAATATTTAACCAGAAATTACAGAAATATTTCAAGTTGCCACAGAGAAGGAAGAAAGCAAGCAATGTGCATGTAGTAATAGGACTATGATTTGGACTTAGATATGTCTGGGTGTGTGTGTGTGCGATTGTGTCATACATTTTGATCTAATCAACATACTTGAAATTCAGAAGCAAACCAAGAAACTGAAATATAAAGCAAGCTCAAATATTTCTATATAGACGGTTGATAAGATTCTCCACAGCGAAAGTGATTCAAATAGAACCTGTCCGATTTCATCAAAGAAGGCTACAATTTCAGAATATTTGCGTTTACACCATCGTCAGAGAAACTCTTTAGAGATATATAAGAGGAGAAAAGTTAAAAAATATGAAATATCTGTCAAAATTCGGTAAGGTTACAATCCACATGATATTCACACTGCAAAATCAAACCAAAAACGCTTTGTTCTATTACTTTTGAAGCATAGAAACAAAGAAACTACAATTAATAAAGAAGGCCAGCATCTTTTTAAAGCAGCGGTGGGCACGAAATTGGATTTTGGGGGCAGTGCAACAACAACAACGGAAAAAACCACCTCTGTCACCGATGCTCGAATCAACAAGCCAGACTTACTCTCCGTGCCCCGATAAGCAATAGAATTGTTGTTGTTTTCGCTTCGAAGCGAAGAAATTACACTTGTCATTCTGTCTGCTTGTGGGCGGCGGCGCCAAGCAGCGAGGCAATTTGTAATGCGTCTGTGTGGCGCCAGTTGCCGAAAAATAACTCGCGAGAGCAATGGTAGCAAGGGCTTGCCCACCGCTAATCTAAAGCACTCAAAAACGAGCTCTACAGCGAGTGCTTTTCATAAGAAATATGAGTATCACACTCGCACTTCGGCAGCAGCAGCGCAGAAATATTACAAAAGTCTTGCAAAAAAATCGATAAACAATCGCTAGCCCTATTTCACTACTGCCATAAACTGACCGATCTTTCCCGTTTCGATTACGAGAGTTTTCTCGAGTTAAGTCCCGCATTTGACTCGCATGCAATATCATTTGCAAGCGTTTGGAGCTTTTTTTTAAACTTAGGCAATAACTAGGCAAGATCTTAAGCGTTTGAGTTTTCTCAGTGGCCAAAAAATAGGCTTCTGAGCAATAGGGGCAAATGCGTACCCACCGCTGGAAAATTGTAAATACTTGTTTTGATAAATCTAATTGAAAGCAAATTTCATTAATGAAGCCCAAGTTAAAGAACGTAAACTTAAAAAATAAAAGGTTTGTTTACTTTGACCCATTTTTCGAACGATCGGTCCTATCGAACCTATAAGCTTTAGTCAACCGATATTTACAGAACTAGGTGAAAGCATATACAATAAAAATATGCCAACATGGTACTGTTAAAAACAAAAAAGGTTTTTTTTCTTATCAAACCTTTTTTTCAAACCCATCTTTTGTATAGAAGCTATACCATATAGTTGTCAGATTTTCATGAAACTTAGTACAGTTATAAAAAAAAATCTTAAAAAACCAATTAATACAAAGGCTGGAGACGTTTCCATTGAAAACAAAAAAGTTTTTCGCACTAAAACTAGATTTTTCACAGATCGTTCCTATGTGATATAGCTATGTGATATAGTCATCCGATCCGGTCGGTTCGGACAAATTAGCAGCGTGCATTAAAAAGAAGAGTGTGCAAAATTTCAGCTCGATAGCTTTAAAACTGCGAGACTAGTTTGCTTTGAAACAGACAGACTGTCGGACAGGGCTAAATCAACTCTGCTCGTCACTCTGATCAAGATTAAATAGTGTTTGGGTTCGGAAATTAATATTTCTATGCGTTGTAAACTTCAAAATTATAATGAACTTTGCAAGGGTATAAAAAATACCCAAAGGACTCAACAACGTGGAAAATTTTGCGGAAGGATTTAAGTGTGAAGCCTTTCAAAATACAGCTGGTGCAAGAATTGAAGCCGAACGACCTACCGCAACGTAGAATTTTTGGTAAATGGGCTCTTGGAAAGTTGGCCGAAGATCCACTTTTTTACCGAAAAATTGTGTTCAGCGACGAAGGTCATTTTTGGCTCAATGGGTACTTAAATAAGCAGAATTGTCGATTTTGGAGTGAATATCAGCCAGAAGCATTGCAAGAGCTTCCAATGCATCCAGAAAGAGTCACAGCTTGGTGCGGTTTATGGGCTGGTGGCATCATTGGACCGTACTTCTTCAAAGATGATGCGAATCGTAAAGTAACTGTGAATGGTGAGCGCCACCGTGAGATGATATCCAACTTTTTGCAAGAGCTTGACTTGCATGACATGTGGTTTCAAGAAGACGGTGCCACATGCCACACAGCAAGCGCAACAATGGACTTATTGAGAGGCGAGTTCGGTGAAATATTATTTCACGTTCGGGACCGGTCAATTGGCAGCCTATTTTTTGTGGGGCTATGTTAAAGCTCATGTCTATACAGACAAGCCCGCTTCAATTAACGCATTGGAAGACAACATTGAAGCATTTATTCGTGAGATACCGGCCGAAATGTTGGAAAGAGTATGCCAAAATTGGACTAAGCGGATGGACCATTTGAGGCACAGTAACGGTCAACATTTGCATGAAATAATCTTCAAACATTTAATTACCGTTGCGACCGGTGCTGCCCATAATTGTTTGTTTTCATTATAACTCGACAACCGTTCCTCCGATCTCTACCATTCCTTTGGCGGATCGATTATTAATCCTAATTACTAAATGTGTCCAAAAGTAACGAACCTTCTATCTATAAAACTGTGGGAGATATGACGTTTCTTCCAATTTGCGGGGGCGGGAGGGGGCGTGGCAAAAATTGAAAATAAACTTGATAAGTCCCATATATGTCAAACCTCTATCTCTTACCATCTCTGAGATCTGTGCGTTCATACGGACAGACAGAAGGACAGACGGACATGGCTTTTGCACAAACTTATTATACTCTATGTACTTTTAGTACAGAGTATAAATATGTTAACTAGGCTCGCCCTGTGGTTGAAATTCGATCTCGAACAAATTAACACTTAACATTAAACGATGTGCACTTATTAAGTCTAAAATAATATGTCAAAAAAGTCTTAAATTTGCATAGGTTTTGGTCCAAAAATATTTGTATCTGAATCGGTTTGAAACCCTGGAAAGCCTGATTAACATACGAGTATATTTCAATTTTGAACAGTCAGCCAACATTTGGTTAACTAACTTGGCATAGTTTGGTCTTTTTATACCCTGTTCCCATTGAAAATGGGAAATGCAATAAATCCAAAGATTCAAAGTAATACCGATTCGATCTCAAGATCACAGCCCAGTCTCCAGTTGTGATCAGTGTATTTAAATGTGATTAATGAATTTGCCATCGAATTGTATGTTTCCTTATAATGTACCTTTCCTGTATCACATCTCTCCCGAACAAGCGTGAAGCGTGTGTGTGTATTGGTACAACTCTTAATTAGTTCTAAAACCATTAATAATTGCAATTAATTTTTTTTTTTTGCAAAGGCGGGTTTTAAATACTCTTACGAACATATGGTATAAATTTCGGTTTAATTGAATCTGATTTACATTGCTAAAAAGGGGGCCGTACATTCGTTTGAAAATTTCTTAGAGTATTAATATAAAGATAGTTTATATACTCAGTTCGCTTGTTTCTTGAGTTCTTGAGGGACGGCCAATAGCTATCAATTTAGTGTAATCTTACCATAACAAAAAATTATAAAATTTTTTGATATCTGGCCACACTATTTCGGTTTTTTTTTTTGCATTTAAAAAAAAAACTGTATGGATGCAGAAAACGTTAGCGAGAAACTATCAAATATTAAGGATTGTCTCGTTCATTTACTCGCTAAAGCATGTTATGACACATTGCAAAGGGTATTCAAATTTTGCTCAGAAGTTTGCAGCGCATTGAAATATTCGGCAGTGTTCCGAATTCCAAGTCGGTTTTCGTGTAAACGTTGCTTTTTCTAATGTAAAGTACACAATTCTATGTGAATAGTAAGCAGAATGTAAGCAGAACGTTTACACAAAAACCGACTCTGAATTCAGAACAGGGCCGATTAATTGCGTTCCCCATAAACTATATATATTCTGGATCACGGCGACGAGCAGAGTCCATTGAGCCTTGTCTGTCCGTTACGGTTAAGGTTAAAAGTATTTCTCGTTGTGTTCTTGTGATGCTGTCTAGGTTTATAAGGTGCTGCAGCACTGAGATTTTTGAATGGAATGTAATGAACACAAAAATTCTTTAACATGTTGGGAAATCCATCAATTGCTACTTCTTGAATTCATATATGAAAATTTTTATCACTAGGACGTGTTGCTCAGTCATGTAACTTGTCATGGTAATTTGGCATAAGAAAACAAAACAAAATGGCTGACCTTCCATGCCACTTTTAAAAGACCTTATTTAGCAAAGCTTTTTGATACCAAAACTATGAAAATCTAGCCATGTCTGTCTTTTGGCTAACGAAATAGTCTTACATTTGTTAAGATTTTTGTATAAGTCTTTGGTACACAGATAACTGTCATATTCTACTTCACGCTACATTAAGGTCAGATGTCTTCAACTTGCATAACTTCCTTATTACAACTAGTTAGTATTTCCCCTCTTACAATTTGAACAAAGTTAAATAGCACATAAATTTCGTCAAGTTTCAACTATATTGACTTTATTTGCCAAAAACTTTTTAAGCCTGAAAGTTTTGCCTACAAAAGCCCAACTCACACTTACTTACCTTTTTGGCCAAAGCTGCACTCGGCCATGTTCACACAAATTATAGCATACTTTTTTGGGTGGGCATGACAAATTTTCGCACACAAACACACACAGAGTTTGGCTCGCATGACATAACGCCCACCGGGTACCAACTTTCTATAGGCACTTCCTAGGCACACGAAGAGAGAGTGAAAGAGAGAGGGAACAAGGCAGTCAAACTCACAGCTTCCGGTTCCGGTGTGCGTATGTCATTTGCTAATAGACGCCCCAAGCTTCATAACCCCTTTCATCTGTTTTTTGGTTTTTTTATTTTTGTTGAGACAAATGCTTTGGCCATTAATTTAGTTTAAGCCTAATTAAATTGTAAACACACACACATACTTGTACACCAAAGCAGCCTCATTTATAAACAGCCACGCCCATAGCTCGGCTAAGGTCCTTGAGGCTGTTTTGTATTTTCATTTTCTTTGGCTCGTCGTTTCGCTTAAAATTCCAGGACCCACTCAAACAAAAAAACTTCCTTTACAAACTTTTCACTTTGCTTGGCTTTGCGCTTTTTTTTTTGTTTTCTTTATACGTGTTTTTGTGCGGGAACATGAGTTTTAAATATTTAATGAGCTTCACCATGTGTGTGTTTGTGTGTGCTTGGAAAGGTTTGAAGGCTGTTGCATTTTTTGTGGCTTTTGAGTATTAAAAGCAGTTGGCATTTTGGCAGTTGTCTTTTTCTGGTTTTTAGGAGACCCAAGAGTTATGTGCATTGTGTATGAAATTTTTGTGCGGGTTTTTAGAATTCCACAAGTGCAGCTAACACAAATAAAAAGTTTTTTGTCATCACTGCCAGTTGTTGTGGGATTTGCTGCATAAATATACATAGTATGAAGTTGGGTGATTGATGATGTGATATATAGTTTCGGTTCAGTTTGTTCATAAGTTGGTTTCAGTCTATTGGGAATCTTTGGTTTAACGAGCAATTTTTGGCGAAATCCCAATTGAGTTTTCTTCAAAAACAACCTTTGGAAAAACTAACTTCTACATTGGGTACCAACGAATTCTTAGTTTAATCGAATACCTAATATATATCTGATAAAACAGCAATTGCTTGTATTATCCAACACAGGGGAAATATATTTATCTTTCAGCATTCCTCGAACCAGCACTCTAAAATGCTTTAACTAGAAGTTCCTCAACTGCTCGGTTTTCAATTCCCCAGATGTCTTTTATCACCACTTCAGATAAACCTTCTCTTATCGTTTACACTTCTCCAAGTTGATATTTTCATTCCATTCCACTCCATTCATTATTATGACTTTACTTTTCCTTTCACATCGCCTTGTTTGTATGCTTTGAAACCTGCTTATCCATAAAAATTCACGCAATGCGCAAAGTACACTAAAGTAAACTTCAAAGTGCAAGTACTATATTTTTTTCTCTCAATCAGCATTTGCACTATTCAAAAATTAATGCGCTACAAAAAATAAAAGTAAAAAGCGCTTGAAGAGCAAAGTAAAGCGACGACTGCAAGATGAGTGCCTTCTGCATAAACGATGCCCACAGGACACACTCTAGCTTTAGCTTTGCTAGCTATTCCCCTAGAGCAGCCAGTTAGCTGAGTATAAAAAATGTAGCAAAATGATTGTAGACAGACCAAAAGGCTACAGCAGTAAAAAAGGTGGAAAGAGAAAATATTTAAGAATTTTTAAGGTTGATAGAAAAAATTTAAGTTTATTCTCATTTTCTATAGTTGTTCTTCACCTTAATTTAATTTTAGCAGGGACAGTTTTTCTCATGCGCTTAATAGGGTGTGTAAGATGCATAGTACGTATTATTTTCTAGCCGTCAATCACCGTTTTCGACGTGCATTCCTAGAACTTATAAACGAATCCTACAAATCATAAATTTTTGGAGGATAAGGATCTTAAAGATTATAAAATTCCAAATTTCCAAGGAGTGCAGAAAATCACATTACGACAGAATCATAATATATCATAGTATGCCTTTATGAACCACTGAACGGAACCGAAGCCGCGGTTCAGTTAGCTCCAAAAACCATGTAATAAACCGAACCGACTATTCAGAAACTGTGTGAACCACTGAACCGAACCAGTACTTATTTACGAGTAGTTTGCATCCCAGCTTCAATTGTATATTGTTGGGGAAATATCGCACCGCGACCAATTTTGATCTGTTGTACCCCTTACTGAGTTTACAAGTCTCCTAGTAGTCCTATCACCTGTACGAATGCCGGGATTTTCGTGGATTCTAGATTACTTATCTTGGTGTAAGCTGTTTTCCCCAAATCTGTTGAGTCTGCGCTTCGCTAGAGTATCGCTGTGTGTCAATATATGTTTAAAGCAGGGATGCAAACCGATTGGAAATAAGGACTGGTTCGGTTCAGTGGTTCACATAGTTTTTGAACCACCGGTTCGGTTTATTACATGGTTTTTGAAACCAACTGAACCGCGGTTTCGGTTCGGTTCAGTGGTTCAGTCTTTATTTATTATAAATTTAATAAAGGCCAGCTTCGGCTTTTGCAAAAAACCCCGATCTTCTCTAAAATCTGCGCAGGCAGGAATTCGAAACGCGCCTTATGTTCTTGGATGCCGAAAATCTGTCAAATCTGAACCCTTAAAGCCCATCCTTATGTTTAACGACCAGATATTTTCATATTTATATTGAAAAAGAATGTCAAAAACTTATTTCTAGGATCGCCCTAGTTCCCGCCGATCGTAAACCCTTAAGGAGAACGACCCGAATCTTGCTTAAATCTGTTCGAAAATCTATTTCTTTCCAGACTTTCGATGATGCAAGTTGTCAAAAACGCATTTCTGTTCAAAGATCGTTTTTATTTTGGCCGAGTCTCAAGCCCTAAGCCATTTCTTAAGTATAAAGACCCTCTTTGCTCTAAAGTCTGCGCGGAAAGACATTTTTCCAAAGTTTCAAAGGAATAGCAGTCCGATAACGTGTTAGAAACTTCATTATTTTGTTGGATTAATATAACCCTATGTCAACTCTTAAAGATTTGTGTTGAGTATAACGTCGCAATTTACACTGAAATCTGCTCGTAAAGTCATTTTTGTAGCCTTTTAAAGTTTCGGCAAGTCCAAAACTTATTTTTGTTCTAAGATTACCCTTCATTCCACCAAACCTTAACCCCTTAAGCCTATTCTGAAGCCTAACATTCAAAAATATCCTTAAATCTGTTCAGAAAGTAATTGTTTTGGACTTTTAAAACCGCAGAAGTTTAAAAAACTATAAACCTAGGTGGGACATACTATTTGATGAAAAATAAAGTTGGATTCGAACACATTTTAAGGTACTAGTTCAGGTTTTAAGAAGTATTACACCCCGGGCTTTTGTTTGAACCAACTCTATTCGGTCTAGTCCTAATCCTTTAAATTTTGAAAATTTTCTCTTCTATTGACAGTATATACAGGGTGGTCCATCGAGTGTTTGGAATTTGAACTATTCATAATTTGATTCTAAAGACGTCAAATGTCATTCGGATAGCGACTTATATTTAGTAAAAAGTTTGACATTTACGAAATGGGTCCAAATTGGATAGTCCTCGACTCAAACTGTGCGAAATTTGAAAATAAAAATAAAAATCATTGCTTTTCGAAGAAGCAGATCAAACTTTTAATTTAGCTAATCTAATACTTAAATCTTCACATATTTGACATGTACAATAAATATTCGAAACCGCCAAAATCATACTTTTCTCCACTCTAACTTTCGTGATCGTTTTTCGGAAACTAGAATGATTGGTGAAATGAAAACCAACTCGACAATTCGTAAGCGAGTTCGTACAGTGTTGGTGGATCAACCGAAAACATTGCTGCGGGTGCTGAAAATGTGCGTGAACAACCATCGACATCAACTCTCGCTACCGCGCAATGTTAAGTGATTGGTTCTTCATAAAAATTGAAGCGGAAGACTTGGATGATATTTGGTTTCAACAAGACTGCGCTACGTGCCACACAGAGCACGCCACAATCGATCTTCTCCGCCCTATCTTCGAAAATCGAATAATCAGCAAATATGGAGATGTGAATTGGCCGCCAAAGCGCTGTGAACTGACACCGTTAGACTATTATCTTTGGGGAGCGGACAAGGACAAATGTTATGAAAACAATTCTGAAACAATTGATGAGTTGAAGTACGAGATTCTAGTTTCTATTGCTGACATACGTGCCGAAACAATTGAAAATTTTCTCAAAAATTGGGTGGATTGAATGGGCTACCGTCAAGTCAGCCTGGTGGTCATTTGACCGAAATTGTTTTTTATAAATAAATGACATGAACCAACATTATCCAATAAATGTTCAACCTTTGAAAAATATCGAGCCGTTTTTTATAGCAAAATTAAAGTTCAATTTTTAAATAGACCATCCTGTACATTATAGAATGTTTGTTGTTCCCAACTTGTACAGGTGACCCCGCAGTCTGCAGTGGCCCAAGTAGAGCCCTGTCATTATTCTGAGGGCATTCTTTCCTTGTTGGATCAATTTCTGGAACTTTTTGAGGTTGTGGTCGTTATTAATGCCTTTGATTGTCTCATTCTCCTTGTGTTTTCCCAGAAAGCTGTTCCTAGCGTACTCTCTTCCTTTTTAAAGAGCTCCCTAATGGTGTGTTGAACTATGCCACAGTAGGGTTTTAGTCCTACCATAGTAGTGGCTGCACCCTTCGTGCCAGTTCGTCGGCCATTTTGTTTCGTAGGATATTGTTGTGTCCCGGTATCCAGCATAGGGACAGTTTGTTCCTGCTGCCTAGTTGGTACAATCGTCTCTGGGTTGGAGGACTATAAAGATTTCCTTCTCCAGCTTATCAGAGTCCCGTAGCCTTACTATGTGTTTCCTACTTACTCCTTCTGCTGTCAGTCTGTGCAGTGTTGCTTTCTTCTTCAGGCAGATGTTATGGTGAAGTGATGGGCGAACGCCACAAGCCATCAAAGCCGTGCGAGATGGAATTTGGCGAAATCCACTGCGCAAGCAGAAATTCATGTCTCGCGAGATGAGTATCAGCAAAGACAGCATGTCACGCATCATAAAACGCGACTTGGGACTAAGTGCTTTCAAGAGACACACCGGCCACTTCCTCACAACGGCATTGAAACAAAACGCAAGACAAAATCCAAAGCATTGCGTCGCCAATGCTCAAAAAATGCCCACAGACGAATTCGGTTTACTGACCGTTCAACAAACAGAACGATAGAGTGTATGCTGTGTCATCAAAACAAGCGTCCGAATTCATTGCGGGATGGTGAGAGGTCACCATCCGGCTTATGTGGTGGTAGGGTCCATTTTTGTTAAATAGGAGTCAAAACTTCGGCAAAAGTGTATCAATCTGACGATTTGGAAAAGGTTGTGAAGCCTCTCAACACGATATTTGCAAACAAGTCTCCACTCCAGCTCACAAGGCAAAAACGACTCAAACATGGCTAAAAAACCATGTTCCGAACTTCATTTCTAGGCATGATTGGCCTGCTGGTAGCCCTGACCTGAATCCATTGGACTACAAACTGTTGTCCGTTCTCGAGGCTATGGCTTGCTCTACCTGACACCCAAATATAGATTCTTTGAAGCGCCGCGCCCTTGTCTGAGCAGTGGACAACTTCCCAATGCATAAGGTGCGCATTGCGATCGATGAGTGGACAGAGAGACTTCGGCGTTGCAGGAAGGCATAAGGAGGCCATTTCGGATAAGCTGTTTTATGATTTGTAGCCATTGAGTTACCGAATAAAAGGAAGAAAAAAGTTTTAAAAACGACTAAATTTTTTCATTTTATGACCAAAAACCGTACTAGGTAATGATGTCTGGGAATTGATTCTATGACTTCGGACTAAATACGAACTACTTGGCGTCTTAGTCTAGGCCATCACAGACCACTTGCGTGACAGTGCGGCAAATCACATTTAAAAGTATGCGGTCATATGTTAAGCACTTAGCATCCACAAGCCCGGCAAGAGGTGCAAGAGATGGCAAGACCGTTGCCTTAGAACGCCTTAGTGCTTTTTTCTAAATTTTATTTGTGGTATTTTAACGTTGTGTTTATATCATTTAAATGCAATTTTGATGCACAAATTGAATTCTTCGGCCACATTTCTTAAAATAAATCTTTGTGTAATCGTCTAAGTTATAGCATCTAAATCATTTGCCCGAAATCGAAGTTTTTAGCTGGATATTTATTGAGAGGCTTGGACAAAAAATTTATCGAGCAAAGAGGAGACTAAAAAGTCACTGACTTATCCAACTTCCGTCGTATTACCAAACCGAATCCTATTTATTTGGCAGCTCTTCTTCGACTAAATTTGAGCACATACCAAAATTTACGAATAACCAAACGTCAAATGCAATTCAAAAAAAAAAAAGAAGAAAATAGAGAAAATAAATAGAAAATGTCAGCCAATGTGCACGGTTTTTCTGTGCCAGAGACTTGCCGACAGATGGGGGCGCATTATTTTTGTTGCTGTTTGATGCGGAAGTTTTTAAATTGTGCAGCAATTTCATTCATTCATGAGAGTACGAGTATTTCTTCGCTTAGTCCTTAGCCCCACCACTACCACCACCAGTAGCAGCCCTCCATCAATGGCTCAGTCAAGGCTCAGCAGTTGGCTTTTGCCACTTGACTTTTCAAGTGATGGGCGCGGGAGGCAGGCAGGCAGAGCATGTGCCTGGCAAAGCAAACAAAGTCATTTGTTTGGTGGGCCAGTAGCGGCAGCATACGAAATGGGTAGCCTGGGGGTGTTGGGTCAAGAGCAATAACGCTGAATAATAAGATTTTGCTGGAGTGTGACAAGGGAGGGCGAAAGGGGGGGAATGTGCAGATGGAGTGAATGAATGGAGTCTGTATGGGTGTGGCAGTTATTGTGTACTTAAGCGCAACGAAAATGCAGTTGGGAAATCCCTGAGTAAGAAGTGAATTACATTAAGGTGTGCGTGAAAAGTGAAAACTTACCATGTCAAAAGGATTCCACTGAGAATATCATACAAACGTGGATGTACTTTAGTATGTGAGCAACATTATGTGGTAACTCGATTTGGACACGACCAGGGGCTAGGGAAATCATGAGTTGGTATCTCGACGTTTTTTGAACAGCTTTTGAAACGCTACCCGCAGAGGTCTTTTTGTTATGGAACTCAAAAGCCTCTTTCGAGTTAAATGGTAACTTTTCTAAGACTCGACGTGGGAAAATAAGAAATCTAGCCCAATGTATCATAGAATACATCGGAAAAGTGCTCATTTAATTAAAGTGCAGAATGTCAATTATAATTTTAAAAATATGCTCTACCCTCACAGAAAGAAAGATTTCAAATAAATAAAAAACGCTTATTCTAATTTTTAGACATTTTCCTTAAAATAAATTTTGTTTCTTAATTTTAAGAAAATTTTTTGTTCTTAGACGGTTTTTCTTAAACTTAGGAAGCATAACCCTAAAATTAAAAGAAACAATTTCTAAAGTTTAGAAATTCGGTTTATTTTTTTTATGATTTCCTTAATTATGTTTTTCTTAAATTTAGCGAAATTTTTCCAGATGTTTTTCTAAAAACATTCTTAAATTAACTGCAAATTTTCAATTGAATTAAGAAAAAAAGACACAAGTTGCACGGATTCTTTAAATATGGAGACATGAATGAGACTGAAATAAGAAATTCACCCAAAAATATACAAAAACTAGCTTATACCCGCGACTTCACCCGCAATTGTGCTTGTAGATGGCGATGGTAGATGGGCGCCAACTACCATCGCCCATCCCCATCTATCATCGCCTTCTACCATCGCCATCTACCATCGCCATCGCCCATTTACCAATTACAGGTCCACTTTCAGGTCAACCTCCAGGTCAAGGTCCAGGTCCCGCACACAACCAAGTACAATGGAAAACGACTGAATATTTCTATAATTTTCCCTGTCAGGTCATGGCCACCTTTATAGTCCAGATATCTTCAACACACTGAGCCTTTACCCACCAATTTCCACCAAGGGGTTAGGTTTTACAGAAGACTGGTATGCAGTCATTGTTGAATTTTCATATAGATATTAGAAAATTAATTTGAGCCCGATCGGATAGAAAACAGAATTTTCCAAAACCGGACCTACTATAAAAATTCAGCTTCCTATCTCTTACGGTTTGCCCTGTACGGCGGTCACCAGTGAGTTAGGACGCATTGTCTATCCGGCGCGCCTGTACGCCGCCAGTCCATACTGGATCAGAAAAGCTGTTAAAAGTCATTATAAATCATCACATAAAACCAATATTGTTTTTCTTTTCCGACCGGTTTTGGATAACATTACGGTTATCGTCATCGTTATCATTATTATTATTGTTATTGATTTCGTTATCGATACCGTTATCGCAATCACTATTGTTATCGTCAACGCTATCGCTATCGTTACTGATTTCGTTATAGTTATTACTTTCTTTATCTTTATCGATTATGTAATCGGTATCGATACCGTTATCGCTATCGTTATTGATTTCTTTTTCGTTATCGATAACGTTAACGTTATTGATTTCGATATTTTTATCGATGCCGTTATCATTAACGTTATCGATAGCGTTGTCGTTATCATTACCGTTATCGCTGCCGTTATCGATGCCGTTATCGCTATTGTAATCGATATCGTAATCGATACCGGTATCGTTATAGTTATAGTTATCGTTATCGATACCTTTATCGTTATCTATCGTTATTGATTTCGTTATCGACACCGTTATCGTTATCGATGCCGTTATCGTTATCGATACCGTTGTCGTTATCGCAACCATTATCGTTACCAATATCGGTATCGTTATCGTTATGGATACCGACATCGTCATCGTTATTTTTTTATACTAACCTTACAAACCGAGTTTGAGGCCAATCGGATGAAAATAGGTGTTTTGCATGCAGAGTTTTCCATGGGTTTTCCGACCCTATGGTCAAATTTTCCAACATCAGAAAATCACATCACAAATTATTGCACTTACTGTCCTTAAAAACTGAATTTCAAGTCAATTGAATGAAAAATAGATATTTGCATTTCGAATTTACCGGGAATTATGCTAGTGGGCTGATTTTCCGGAAAAATATGTGTCCAATTATTTCGTTTACTTTGCTTACAAACCGAGTTTCAAGTCAATCGGATGAAAAAAGTTTACCCATACAAACTTTTCCGACGCTTTTCCGTGAATTTTCCGACCCTACGGTGGAATTTTCCAGCATCGGAAAACCATTTTTTATTTATTTTACTTACTATCCTTACAAACCGCATTTCAAGTCAATCGGATGAAAAATAGATTTTCTCATATCGAATTTCCCGGGTATTTTCCTTGTGGGCGGATTTTCCGAATTAGGGAAAATACGTGTCCAATTATTTCGATTACTTTGCTTACAAACCGAGTTCCAAGTCAGACGATTTTCCGGGATTTTCCTACCCTGCGGTCGGATTTTCCAACATCGGAAAATCACATTTCAATTTACTTCACTTACTATCCTTTCAAACCGAATTTCATGTCAATCGGATGAAAAACAAGATTTTTGCATATCGGATTTTCCTGGAATTTTCCTTGTGGGCGGATTTTCCAAAAATAGGGAAAATACGTGTCCAATTATTTCGAATACTTCGCTTACAATCCGAATTTCAAGTCAATCGGATGATAAATAAAATTCTCCCTATTCAAACTTTCCCGACGCTTCTTCGACTTCTCCGGTTGACATTTCCAAAGCTCCGTCTTAGTATGCACTTTCACCACATAAGGACTCTCCTGTCGAAATTTCAGCCCTCTAGCTCAACAAGATGCATAACGGACATACAAGTGAATGTCAGGAAAATTTGCAGAGAAATTTGCAATGTGGACCTACGATTTTACATATGTTTGCACAGCCGCTTCACATTGAAATTTCCCTTGCCATTCAGTTACATGGTCGTTATTTATCTTTGTCAGCTCTTGGACTTTTGTGTAACCCGAGTAATTTTATTGAACTTACCAATTAAACATTATCTCAGCTCTTTCCTTTAATCAATTTGTATTAATAAGTGATTTTCCTTTCTTCATTCCAGCAATTAGCCAAGTAAATCAGGTAAGATTGAATCTGTTCATTCGTTATTTCCACCATTAACATAATTATGCTAAATGTTGCGTCAACTCAATAAACCTGAGTTTAAATTAGTCACGACATTATTTGATTTTTGCCTCAAACTTCAAAGTTGCGTCTGACTTTTCACATCTTTCCCCCGGCCACCAGATGTAAAAATGACTCATTTAGTAGGGCCGCTCTCTGACAATGCCAAGTCACTTTGATTTATGTACAGAGGCGGTGAAGACTATTTTGGTGCGTGCAAAAAAAAAAAGAAGAGAAAAAATATACTTTAGGCGCCGACAGTTTGACAGGCAAATAAAAAATGAATTCACATAAACGGCAAAGGCAAGTTTTATAGGAAGCCGTTTTTGGTTGAATGTCCTCGTTAACGATCATTCATTTGTATATTAACATTGTTATTGTCATTTTCATTAACCTTAATTAGCAAACCGTTGACATTCGTCAGCAAATGCAACTGACCTGCCTCCCCACTATTTTCACTGCTGTTGTTGTCACCATCATTCGTTCGTTCACTCGTATAAATGAGAGTGACATTTTGTGGCACACGTTTTCTTCTCGTTATGTTTTGTAGCTACAACTGTGGATTGGAGATTGTGACTGAAGTCTGTTTACTGACCATGACTGTTGGCAGTTATTACCATTCAGTAACCAACCCAACACTCCGTTTGCATTTTCCATTTCCCATTCTTCATTCGCCAGCCGCCTGTTTACTTGTCACTGCCACTGCCCCATGTTGGTGTCAATTGCAAATGAGTTTCTGTGCCGTAAAACAAAGTGGGTGAGATGGCGATGACGACTCGAAAATGCTGTAACTATTTTTTAGCAAAATCATCTAAGTTCAGGGGAAAAGTGTTAAAAACGATTGAAAAATTGCAATTAAACAGCGAGATGAGGCAGGGACCAAAAATATTAAAACTAAACATTAAAAGTTATGAAAATATATCTTTCCTTTGTCTGATTTGGGAAAAAAGTTTAACCTTTTAACAAAATAGTATTTACGGTTTTGTCTGGCAACGCTGCATCCGAACGGCAGTTTGAGAAGCTTTTTTATGACTAGTTACTTCAAAGCTGGCTCCAACAGCTAGTGAAGGTTACCGGGTGTATAAGATTTTCAAACAATATAACAATATAACAGTTACATACATAACCGATACAAACTCTTGCATTGAAAATTTTTAAACCATCTTACTTACCAAATAGACTTAAAATCAAAGCTAAACATGTCTACTCAACCGATAATGGACACCATATGGCTAAAATGGTGGAACTATTGGAATAAATAGCTCAGCATTGGTCAATCTTAAGTATGTTTGTTTCAAATTTTAAAAATTTAGTCTGTTTCGAACATTTTTCGAAACTCTCAAACCAAAAAAATATGATTTTTATACTTGGATCAATAATGTTTGAAGTCAGACGGTAAGAAAAAATTCCTGATCCAAGAATGAATTTTTGATCCAGAATTTCTTGATCCAAGAGCTTCATAGCTTGATCCAAGTACGAACTAAGATCTAATCATACTCAAAATCCAGATTGCTTATTTTTGACCCAAGAGCTCGATAAAATCTGTTTCACGCGGTCAAAACTTCTTCATACTCGAAATAATAAACATTGAATGCAGAACCCGGCACGTCGCTAAATACTGGGCATAGGCAAGCTCTCAAAAGCAGCGCAGTCAGCTCACGCACTGATTTAATGGATTGACGGTCATTCGATGACATTTGACAACGACAGAGTTCTGCTCATAAAAACCGATTGCTCTCTCCTCTCAGTAGTTTCCCCATACACCAGTGTTCCCCAGCCATAGCCCCTGGGGGCCGAACCCCGGAGGCAATTCTAGCCGAAGTCGTGCATCACTGAGTGTCCTAGAGAGATAGAGAGCTTCTCTTCTTGGGGAACCTTGCCAAACACTACTCTCCACTAAAAAACGAAGCTGCGAGAGCAGTTTAGGTTCTCTTCTCTCAAAGTTTGCTTGCTCTCTTAGCCTTTGAAAACTAAAACAAGAAGGCTAAGCTAACTTCGGATGTGCCGAAGTTTTAATACCCTTTCAAATGCTCGTTTTGATATAATGATTTCGACCAAATTTTACCAGAGTATGAATTCTAGAATGTTTATAACTTTACAAAGGTTAATTTAATTAATTATGCATTTGATTAAGGTTAAGCGAAGTGACTTATGCCATTTGGCAGAACTTACGAGGAAAAGGCAGGGAAAGTTGCAGAAGAATTTTAGGAGAATTATGCAAATAAGTACACGTCTAGCACACGTTCCAAAAACTCGAACATTTATGCGTCAAAATATAAAATTTTTTATTACATTTAAGTAATAGCAGGATTTAAACAACAGCCAAGCGCGGGGTGCAAGAAAATGGTCACACTAAAATAAAATCAAATTGAAACCAGCCTCGAAGTTGATTTCGTGAAATCAACTACTTTCATTATTTTTTCTGGGCACACTGCCCATTTCGTATGGAGCAGTCGTGAGCAGCTGATGCACGAAATCCAAAGCAAATCAAAATCCAAAGCAAATGACTTTCAGGAATACCACTATTATCAGTGTTTAAATTGCTTCAGTCGAAGCAGCAAGAGTCGCAAAATTTTTTTACTTTTTCAGCTTGAACTTTTTTTAATTGTTCAATATGAATTGTTGCTTTTGCCTTTGCTTCTGAGAAAAATCAGAAGTCGCTGTCGAAGCAAGCACACAAACTGATTTCTGACAAAAAGCAAAGAGCGCCAGAAGTTGTCTGTTAACGTTTCCTTGTCATTTTGCTTTTCGCTGCTTGCGATCAGCAGAGCATGTCGGAGCTGCTGCTTCAGGTCCGCGACGCCAATCGGAGCAGCAGCAAGCGCTCTGAGCTTGCTTTGACAGCGACTTTTGATTTTTCTCACAAGTCAAAAGCAGAGAAAATGAAACTTATTGCAGTTTTTTAAACTCTGACTATTATTATTGATGTCCAAATTAAAAAACTGTAACATTGATAAAAATAAAATGAAAAAAACGTTTTATTTACTTTGGCCCATTTTTAGACCGATCGTTCGTATGGGAGCTATAAGCTGACAAAACCTTGTACAATTATATGAAACCATATAAAAGAAACAAATACCAAGTTTTAAGACGGTACCATTAAAACCAAAAATGTTTTTCTCACTAAGTTTAGTTTTTAGACCCATCTTTTGTATGGGAGTTATACCATATTCACAGAAAAAAAGATCCAAAAAACTATCCATTTGGACTGGATATTACTTTATCCCTTTATCATCCAACGGAGCTGAAAAATCATCCAAGGGATGATCATTTTTCATATCCTTTGGAAGATTTTTCAGCTCCATTGGATGATAAAGGGATATTAAAGACATATCCAGCCCAAATGGATACGGGAAATCATCCAATGGATATTTTTGCATATCCTTTTTTTCTCTGTGTAGTTGTCCGATCGTCACCAAACTTAGTAAAATTATGAAAAAGCATTGCCTAACCAATCATTACAAAGTTTTAAGACGTTTACATTGAAAACAAAAAAGTTTTTCTTACTAAAACTAGTTTTTCGACTAGATATAGTAATCCGATTCGGTCGGTTCCGACTCTGAGAAAAATTTCAGCTCGATAGCTCTAAAACTAAGAGTCTAGCTGGCGTTGAAATTGACAGACAGACGGACAGGGCTAAATCAACTTAGCTCGTCGCCCTGATCAAGAATATATATAGTGTATGAGGTTCGGAAATGAATATTTCTATGCGTTGCAATCTTCTTTTATCTTTATTCTTATTTTATCAGTTACCAGTGGCAACTTCTCTGCCCACATCGCCGACCCCTGCAGTGGACTCTTCGTTCAAATATAGTTAAAAAAATTGTTTTATATTAACTTAAGAGTTAAAAAAGTGTTTGAAACTAAGCCGCCTTTTATTCTGTGAGTCTTTGTAATTTTGAATAATACTCCGGCATATTCAATTGAAGCGAAATCCATATTTAATATATTTAATTTTTATTTCATTTTATTTATTTTAGCTTCGACCAAATCAAAAGACATTGAGCCAAGTCCATGGGAAAGCTAACCTAATCCCTAAAAAAATGTATGCGCTACTAGCAAACAGTTTGTAAAACGTAAACCACCCAATAAGATGACAAGACCACTTGCAACTAAGTTGTGTTTGTGCATTTCCATTAATTATGCTCTGTTGGTTAGGTCTCTCCCCCCTTTTTACTTTGTATGATGCTTTTGCTCTATTTACTTGCCAATGACAGTGACTTCGAAAAGTATGTCGACCTCTCTGCGTATTTACTGTGCCCACATATGCGTCTGAGTTAAGTTAAACTAGTTTGAGTTCTTTTTTTTTTGCCCCATTGCATTGCATGCAATTCACTTGACTTTGATCTCAATAAGCGTTAATTGCTTGGTTTCGATTTTCTAGAATATAGAATGGTGGTCAGACCGGACTGTCACTGATGGTGCTTGCCGCCCGACAGTTGGGCAAAACTTTCACGTAGCTCATTTGTCAATGCAAAAAAGAATTTAGTGTTTTTGTTGTTGTTGTTGAGTTTTCTTCTCTACTTGTCACGTTTTCAGTTTGTTTTGTTTTATTTGTCTCGGCTGGGATTGCTTTGGGTCTCTCAGCCTGTTTAAGTTCTTTCGTTCGGTTTTTTTAAGATTTTGTATTTGCCTGCCAGCTTGAGGCCTGTCAATAAAGTTCTTGACACCTTTACTTCATTTGCTCAGATTTCTCTTTGGCATGACTTTAAGATTTGCACGAAAAGTGCGAGAGTTTTTATAAAGAAAGAAGCATTTTCGAATGTATAATTTATAAATGTATTATTGATCAGCATGACGAAGTGAGTGGCAGATTGGACTAGTTATCTTATACACTTAAAAGGTAAAAGCGGTTGAGAAGGAGATTTATTTGCCACCCTTTTGACGTGAATTGTGTAAGGTTAACATTTTCGTATTTTGTTTTTGTAGCTTTATAATCACAATTAAAACTGTCAAGCCAATGGCCTTATTAAATTTCTTTCGAATAGGCATTCATTGTGCTTATCTCAACTTAACACCAAGCTTGCCTCTTTTCGCTAACCGCTTTATTTTCCCACAAGATTCTCCATAGCAAATAAGAATAAAATATACCACAAAATCCTTACAAAATTGTTTATTATTCATAATTGTTAAATAACTGGCTGATAAAACAAAAGCACAAACAAAATCATTGCCATCAATTTGTTGCAACTAATTGCAAATGTCTAGGCAAACAAAAGGCAACAGCAGCAACGACCTTTACAAATATTTTTGTTGCTTTTATTGTACTGAAATTTAATTGTGCAAGCAAAAGTTACCCAGTTGGCCAGTTGCTACTACATCTCCTCAGTGTTATTTGTTGTATTTGTATTGTTTTTTTGTTGTGTTGTGAACGCTTAATTGCTTTTGACTTTTTGTTACTTGGTTTCCTTGTCTTTGGCTTATTCTTGTTGAACTTTTGAACTTTCAAGGTAACAACATCAGCAACAAGGGGGTCTGGCTATTTAATTTCCACGAAACTCTTCTTATAAGGCCTGTGTGTGTGTGTGTTGAGCTTTTTATCTTTTTAATAATATCTTACACAATCATTCCCAAAACTCGCCAAAGTACAAAACAGAAGGCGAATATAAAAAAAACATCACGAATTTAATTACAACGCACGTAGTAGACAACGCCTAAAATGAAGCGATAAAAGGTGCCAGAGATGGGTACCTAGGATAGGGCGGAATTGAATTACTTTTTATGGTCATGACCAGATCTGATTGTGAGAGAAATCTCCTGCTACTTTGAAATTATGCAAAAAGAAAATATATACTCATAAAACTTGTGTAGGTGTTGGCCAGAGTGCCACCAACTTGACAGCTCATGAACAGAAAGTGGCAGGTGGAGAGTTACGAGGGGTTGGAAAAAAATTTTAAAACAAAGCTGAATAAATTTATGAGATGATAGTCTGCGCTAGATATATTTTCTTATTAAATGTGTAAATGTGAGGTGTATGAATTTTCAAGCAAACGGACTCTGTACTTTGACTATTATTACTTTACACTTGATGCGTTATTTTAAGCTTCTAACTTTGTTGCTAATAAGGATTAGTTTGCATTCGTTAATATGGATAAATTAAAAAGTATGATTTTGGGTATTCACCAAACCTCTAAAGTGGACTTACGAAATGCTGAATAAGGCTTTGTGATTTATCGTAGTAATTGTTGTGGTAAACCACAGTCGGTAAGCATTTCGTGATGCATAACTCATAAGCTGGCGGTATTACACTGCTTCACACATTTTCTAAAATATGCTGACCTACAGCATTTTGAAGTCAATTCTCACGTAAAATTCCTCGCTGAGTCCGAATCAGCTGTCTGATTGTAAGAGAGATTTTCAGACCTAAAAAAAAGTTTACATACTAAACTCTTCATATCTTTGTTTATAGCGCATGGATTTCTGAAATACAATCAAAAGTAAAGACAATTCAGCAACCTTTTGATATTGGGGTCACTTATTGAAATCAAATGAAATTTGGATAAGTTGTAGAACAGGCATCCCCAAAAAAAGCACAGGGCAGAGCACTCACCAATACTCTCAAAGAAAAGCACATTGAAATTGGGTAAGGCAACAACAAAATCACACAAAATTGTTGTTGGACAGTTGGCTTGCGCCAATCAAAGAAAAGACTAAAACAAGTTTTGGTTCTATGCGTCGCACACACACAAAATCGTTTGCCTCTGTGTCGTTTTCTATACCTTGTGCCCTGCACATATACGACCATTGACTTCCTATCTTCGGTGCAATAACAAAAACAAAACGTAGCCAAAGAGCATAAGGCTGGGCATCGCTGTTGTAGAAGGTTTGATCAAATTTTCGTTAAACTAAACAAAATTTCTCAGTTATTGTCTGTTTTGACTTACGATAGACTGTTTAATTGCGAAAATGTCTTCCCTCCCAAACGATAAAATTGGGCAAAAAATGACGTCACTATAAAGGATTCTGCAAACACACCTAATTTTATCATTTCATAAAAATAATAAAATCTTCGGTTCCACTGTCTTGTTAACAATAAAAAATGACTTAGGGCCGTTTTCTTATGTTCCTGTTTTTGCAAATCTAGGTGGATTTGGTGTATTTGAGCTGCTCATTTTTAGCAAGAGCTATGCAAATGCGTAAATTCCACCTGAATTTGCAAAAACAGGAACCAGAAAAACGAACCTTAATACTGTTTGTCCGACTGCGCCTCTAATTCGAATTTGCTGTTTCACGTATCAGGAACCAACAATAGTCACCCATCATCACCTCCTTCCAATGCCCTTGGCATTGATGTTCCATATGTTTGATTTGCTCGTGAAATCGATCACCATGCTCATCACTTTCATCGCCAAGGTTTTCCAAAAAAAAATTTAGATGTGAGTGCAATAGATGAATTTTCGGTGACATAATTGCGCCTGAATTGTAAAAGGTTATAAATTGAAACCCAAGATTCAAAATGGGGAAGCTCACCGCCTCCATTGAAAACAAAAAGTTTTTCTAACTTTGACTTCATTTCGGACTTTACTTTTCTATGTGAGCTATACTATATACATAGATGTCCGATTTCGACTAAACTTAGGGGAATTATGGAAAAGCATAACAAACTAACAATAACGAAATTTGGAGGCGATCCCATTTAAATCAAAAAAGTTTTTTTCACTAGAACTAGTGTTTCGAACGATCATTCCTATGGGAGCTATATGCTATAGTAATCCGATTTTGACCAAACTTTGTAGAATTGAGCGGAAGCATACCAAATAAATAAATGCTAATTTTAAGGACATTTCCATGAAAACAAAAAGGTTTTTCTAACTAAGACTTAATTTCGGACCTTACTTTTCTATGGGAGCTATACTATATATATGTCCGATTTCGACCAAACTTAGTAGAATCATGAAAAAGCATAGAAAACTAAGAAGTACGAAGTTTTTTAGGCGCTTCCATTGAAAACAAAAAAGCTTTTCTCACTAAAACTAGTTTTTCGACCGATCGTTCCTATAACGCTATATGCTTTAATCATCCGATCTGGCCGGTTCCGACAAATGTGCAGCGTATATGAACCAGAAAACTTCGTGCTAAGTTTTGTAAAGATAGCTTTCAAACTGACGGAGGAATATAAATGGGCGTTCCAAGCAAAAAACAATATTTTCAGAGATAAGGTCTTCGAATTGGATGAAAATTAGCAAAAAGGAAGCTTATTATGAGAAAGCTTAGCCCTATCATTTGAGCTTTATTGGAACTCTTTTGCGGAAGCTCTGCGCTTAAAAGGGTCAAATTTTGAAATAAATTTTTTTTTAAAAACTCGAAAACGGTTTAAGATAGAGCTTTCGGATTTTTTCAAATGTTCAGGTTTCAAAAGCCCTTCTGAAAACAAGAAAGAAAGTCGGTCAAGCCCGACTATAACATACTCTGTACCTGTGAAGTGCTGCCCATCACCGCTGCGACCTGTACTGCCCATAATTGTTTGTTTTCCTTATAACTCAACAACCGTTCTCCGATCTTTACCATTACTTTGACGGATCGATAAATAATCCTGATTACTATGTCCAGAAGGAACGAACCTTCTATCTATAAAACTGTGTGAGATATGACGTTTTTACCGATTTCGGGGTGCGCGAGGGAAATAACTTGATCGCCGCAAGTATAAAAGCTTGTCCCATCAATATCTCTACCACCTAATCTCGTCAACGCCCGACACGACAACACCGCTGCATGCTATCGAATATATATACTTTATGGTTGCTTCCTTCTGGTTTTACTACTTTGCACACTATACTCTAGTACCTTTGGTACAGAGTATAATAATTTTGAAAAACTTTTTTCCTACCTTTCTTTGTTAAAAAATCGATTTCTTCAAAAAACTTAGCCTTGCCAAAAGACCCATCCTTCAAAAATTTTCAAGCTACCGACATGTTCAGCCACTCAAAATGTTTAAAAAAGATGTGGCTATTACATATATTTTTTCAAAATTATTGAAGGATGGGTCTTTTTTGCTAGGATAAGTTTTTTGAAAAAATTAACTTTTTTGCAAAGAAATTTTCAGAATGGCTTTTGAAACCTGAACATTTGAAAAGAAAACCCCAAGCCTCTGTCTAAAGCCGTGTTAGAGTTATTGTAAATGTTAAAATTCAAAATTTGACCCTTTCAAGCCAAGAACTTCCGCAAAAGAGTTCAAATAAAGCTCATATTTTGGGGTTAAGCTTTTCTCATAATAAGCTTCCTTTTGTCCAATTTTCATCCGATTCGAAGACATCATCTCAGAAAATATTGTTTTTTTGCTTGGAACGCCCCATATATACCTTAAGAGGTCGGAGATGCTTCTTTCTATGAGTTACAAACATCCGGACAATTTAATAAATAATACCCTCTGCAAGGGTATACAAAGAGTGCTCAAAACCAACTTGCAAAGGAAGTGAAGAAATCCGGCTGGGTAAGAGGTAATACTCCATTTCAGGACATGTCCACAACTTTTAAAATTCTGACAGAATTACACAAACTGTATATAGCAGTGACAGTTGGACATGTCAAAAACGAAAGTGGTACCTCGATTAAAAGTCTAAAATAAATGGTCTGAAAAATTTCGCGGAATTTTGTAGGTAACGACTTATTTTTTTATTAATCCGAAAAATTGTTCTGGAGGAGTGTCGGCATGCCAGATTTGGCCATACAAATTTTTGAATTTTTTTAATGGCTACTTGACCCAAAAATGGGCTTGTGAAGGAAATTATAAAAACCGTTGTTAAAAATTCAGGGTTAGTACTAGAAGTTTAAAAAAATCCCAAAATTTCTTTAGGTTGATGATCTTTAAAACTGCATAATTGAAATATAAATAGGAGCGCGGCCGATTCCCCTAAAAACCCGTCTATGCCCTTTACCACCTTTTTTTTTTGTACTACACAGAGTATATTAAGTTAGTGCAAAAGTGTCTGACTGTCTGTCTGTCCGTCTGTCCGTATGAACAAACAGATCTCAGAGATGGTAAGAGATAGAGGTTTGACATGTATTTATACGTGCAGGCAGGTCAAGTTTATTTTCAATTTTGGCCACGCCCCCTCCCGCCCCCGCAATATCGAAAAAACGTCATATCTCCCACAGTTTTATAGATAAAAGGTTCGAACAGTCTAGACATATTAAGTATTCGGGATTCTTTATCGATCCGCTGAAATTTTATGGAAATTTTATAAACCGGATGAACGATACTCGAGTTATAAGGAAAACAACCAATTTTAGGCACCACCGGTCGCAACGTTGACGGGCAGCACTTCACAGGTACAGAATATGTTATAGTCGGGCTTGACCGACTATCTTTCTTGTTGTATGCATAAATAGTTAAGTTAACCATACATAAAAAGCAATGAAATAGTCATTTTATCTTAATAAAAAAACTTTAAAAAGATATTAAAATCGTTCAATTGTACTATAACATCTACAATTGAACAATGTGGTGGAAAAACGTTTCCACCTAAACCAGGTCGCAGCATCTGAACAGCATGTGGAAATGTGCAGCATAGAATCGCACTTAATGGACATGTTCTCAATGCGATGCTGCAGCGCAAAGTCAAATTCTGTAAATTTATAAGTGCAACATTGTGACAGTTTTATCGGCTTTTTGTTTCACAAAAGCTCGTTCATTGTTTCAGTGCGTGAGAAAAAGTGAAAGATAGCATATGTGTGACAAAATGAATTTATGAAAAACGAATAAACAATAAACGCTACATTGAACGTCAATGTGGGAAGTCAAATCCCAAGATACTTTAAACCGCGATGTCAAAGAAAGGCAGTGTGATACTTTGTTTAAAACAAACAAGAAAAATTCTAAGATGGAAAAGAAAATTCATACGTTGCAATCCAATTACAAGCGAGAATCGCGACGCCTAGCAATCCATAAGAAGAATTCAGGTCGGAACAAACAGAATACAGCACACAAAATGTTGCAGTGTGTTTGCCAAATTGTGAATGCACAACGATACGAATGCTGCTGTGCTGCTGCGGTTTTGTATAGGTAATGCATTAGTTTTTAAAGTGTTTTTGAGATGAGATGACCGCGTGAAACTTTTCTAGTACGACATGTACACAATCAGGACATGTACGCAAGAAGTGACTCAACTACTAGAATCTAAATAGAAGCATTGTACAATTAAGCAGCAACAAAGATACAGCATCCTTTCATACACGAGTTATGGAAGAGTCGTGAACTTCGAAAACACCTCGACTCGGGTAGCTTTAAATCAAAAAGTAAACTGTCTTGTTTCAAATAATAAAATTGATTACTTCTGCCAATATAAATGCAACAAAAAACTTCTCCTTAAAGCATACACTTACATATACTTAATGTATGCACTTCCCATATTCCCGACCTTATAAATCTACATATGAAATATACATTAATTTCGAATCCCTAAAAAAAAATCAATTTGCTGCCATTTTGTGGCAAATGTAGTTTGCCGCATGCCTGCATATCAAGGGGCATGTCTTCTCTGTCCTCTTCGCGCTTTGCTCCAAATATTTTCATGGTCCCAATGAGGATGACGTGCAGTTATTTAGTTGCTGAAAATCTCTTCTATCGCAAACGTGATGTTACACTTTACGAATAAACAAAACAAAAGGCCAGACAAAACCTCACTAAAAATAGCTGCCAAATATCAAAATGAAATTCTCATTTGATACATCTAAAAATATACAAATAAAATGAAACGAATGAAAAACAATGGCTGAAAACTACAAAGAAATTTCAATTTTCAAGTAAATCAAAATGTCTCGGAAAAGTTCTTGAATTTAATTTTGCCAAAACAAATCAAAATTATAATCAAATTCTTTTAGATTGTGGCTCTTAACTTCTTGAATGTATAACCAAAATGTAAAAAATTAAATCAAGTTTCTTTGACTTTTGCTTGAGTTTTCTAACGCATGCTTCCACCTTCAGCAGTTTGTATATATGGCGCTGGTTCCTGTCCCTGTTGTTGATGCATTGGTTGGGCATATGCCGGTTTCTGTTGTTGATAGCCTTCAGTAACATTATTTTCCTCTGTCTGTTGTGGTTCTGCTCCTGCTGGTGACTCGTACGCCTGCTCATGCTCCTGCAAGTTTTGTATTGCTTCATTGGGCACAATTGGCGTTGGTTCTGGTACTTCGATTCGTTGCTGATATATTTCTGGGCGTTCAATTGGTTTCTTGAGCAAAAAACGCTTATGTGGATGCTGCTTAGTTTCTAACTCCAAGCGATCTATTAGCCAACCCTTCTCTGCATTATTGGTAGCCCAAAAGTATACAACACCCTTGTCCTTAGTGCCTCGAACTGACACCTGGAACTGAGCTTTTTCCTTGTCACACACATTCTTAACATTCCAAAGGTTAAAACCAGTCTCTTTAATGGGTTCTCCTAACAATCCAACGGCTCCCCTATGCTGTCGAAGCGACTGTATGGCCAGCTTGTAATAGTCCGCCTGACGCACATTATCCTGCAGTCTCCAGTGCATATACACCGCTGCCGAAATGGAGGCAATGGCTCCCCAGATGGATAAATTTCGCAACAATTGCCTGGAGGGCATGACCATACGCATTTTTAGGCTCGGCATATTTTGGAAATATATTCATAAAAATTTAGAACTAACAATTTTGTTCGAAACTATTGAGGCTGAGCTAACCTCAATACTGAAATGCTGAGAAAAGCCTGAAAGGTTCAGGGAAATAAGTGACAGATTTCTCAAATGTGATGGGAAACAAAAAATTATAAGAAAAAAAAACACATTCACCCGTTCTGCCAGGTGTTTCATGTTGTGTGTTAAAAATCTAAACTTTAAAGTAATGAAGACATTTTAAATGAAATAAACTGAGAATTTCTTTGTCTATGAACCAATCTTAATACTAAAAAATTGAATAATTAATTTGATTTGATACTAATTCAGATAGCTTTTCGACCCGAAACCCCACTGTGCGACGCCTTTTGCTAATTGCAGTGAAGCTTCTTTAACTTGGCCAACTTAAAAATTGCCTTTGTGGTAGCCACTCAGCCTGTTGACTGCCGTTCAATTTGGTAGCCACCGCCCGAAAGGCGTAGACAACAACAACAATAGCAAAAACTATGCTGTTGTGCCAAAAGAATCCAGAACCAAGAACAAAAACTCGTTTCTATAGCTGTACATAGTTTTCATTTTGTTTGTGGGCCAAACAAGCGGCGCCATTAATGACAGCCTCAGAAACTGACCCGTCCAGTGGACAGGCCATCGCATTTGTTGTGTTTACCAAAGTGGGAATTGTACAAAATAATAAGTTATTTTTTGTGACGAGTTTCCAAAAATAAATATTTATTTTCCGAATTTCTTCTAAATTCTTATCGCTTTTAGCGCAAAACATGAACACTTCGAGGGAAGAGAGAACAATATTGTGCAGAGACTAAAACCCGTAACCCTGAACCGGTATTAAGGTCTGGTTCACAGTTTTTAAACCACCAGTTTGGTTCATTACTTTCCACCAGAAGACCAACCGCTCTAAAAGTACTAGTTAAACGTTAAAAAAAAGCAGTGAAGCGCTCCAGTCTGTAACTAGTGCTCCATTTAACATTGGCATGTCATTGGATAAATTGTCAAAGGGAAAGCATCGATCAGAAAACCAGAGAGAAATTTTCTTGCCGCTTATGAAGGTTCATAAGGACTTGGTCCGCAAATTTACAAGTGGCGACAGACAAATTGACCTTGCATCTGGCCAACCTTTCCGCTTGCTTGAATTTTATAAAGCGGGGAGCATCACTCAAAGAGTTTTAGCAACTGACTGCCCCAATAAAGACAGATCCACGTCATTTCCTATGACTCTATGGAATCAAGTATCTTTAAATTGCTAATGTCAGTGTTGCCGGATCCGCTTTTTTCCCGTTATTTCTAGCTTTTTTAAGCCGGGAAAAATTTGGAAACTGCGGGCATCGGAAATACTGTCTTTTTTAAAAACTATTTCGCCTTTTTATCAGCTTTATTTTAAATTTCTAGTCATTTCAGTCAAAACCTATAAGAAAATCGAAAGTTTGTCAACTCTATCAGTCATTTAAAGACCCTAATTGCAACCTCTAACATTTAGCAAGCTGTCAATTCTAAGTGCGTGCCGAGTTTACAGATCGATTGACAAAAATGCTAAAAGTTTTCAAAAAAAAACGTCATGAAATCTGGCTGCAGGGCCCGAGGACCGATCAGATGGATGGAATTCATAGCTCAAATGGACTATTTTACCATATTTATTGATATACAGCCACGCTCCCATTTTCTCCCATTTTGCGATTTGAAACCGGTTTTTCGACCAAGTTTCAACCGGTTGCTCTCCAAATCGCAAAACTTTTGCGAATACGAAAATGGGAGCATAGCTGATAATACAAGTAGGCGACTTAGAAAAATTTGGTGCCAAAAATGTATCAGGCCTGTTCTGGTTTTTACTTTCACTAAATTTGCTCGAATTTAATTTGGTTACCTGTTCCGGTTTTCACAATTCGATAGATTTACTCGATTTGAATTCACATTGCTTGGTGCCGATGAATTCATAAATAAATGCGATTTGGTACCTAAAGGTGTCAAAATAATGGCATTACATTCCCTTATTAAAATGATTTTTAATAAAAAAATTAATAATTTTATAAAAGAATAGCTTCAATTTTGCAATGTGCCATCCAAATCGAATTCACATATTTTGTTCAAGGTGTTCTGGTTTTCACTTGTTTATGAATAGAAACGACATTTTAAACACCTATATTCAACTACTATCGACTATTTTGAGTGATTATTTATTGGATTGTTTTGATTCACCAGTGGATTAAGGTGAAAGTGTAGTCAAGGGAAACAATTTGGAAATGAAACATTCGAATTGCAAATCGTTCGAATACCAGACCAGCAAAAACCAAATCGTTCGATTTTGTTTTCATTTGAAATCGAAGAAATATGTGAAATCAGGAACAGGCCTAAATATCAAGAATATGAGTTCAAAAAGCAGACTAAAATGCTTCAGCTGGATAGTAATTTGGATAGTAAGCTTTTCAAAACTGTTGCATAAATTACTTAGTTTTCATAGAATACATTGTAATAAGCAATTCAATTGTTTTTAGAGTACCTGACAATCTTCAGCCTTCTTCAACAAATTGACATATTTTCGGTTTTCAAAATTTGCGTGGCGTGGCAAAAATTAAAAATAAACTTGATCTGCCTGCAAGTATAAGAAGCATAAGTCCCATACATGTCAAACCTCTATCTCTTACCATCTCTGAGATCTGTGCGTTCATCGGACGACACGACGGACGGCTTTGCACAAACTTTTATACCTTGACTTTGCTACAAAGTATAAAAACAAAGCATTGTTGCCATTTTGGAAAAAGTAATATCTTTCAGAGGCTCTTGAGGTAATCAACGATCTTTAGAGTTAGCCTCATTCGCGACTTAGATGTTGTCCTTGCCATGGTCCAACGCAGAAGTTGAGCGTGTCTTTAAAAAAAATCAAAATTCAGAAATCGAATGGAAGTGAGAACGCTCAACTTAATACTATGTATAAGGTAGTGGACGTTAGTGTATCTGTACTTAAGTAATAATATTATAAATATAATATGTGATTTTTTTCCAGTTTATTTGGCGACCTTTTTAATGTATAATTGGTAACGAGTTAGCTGGCTCGAGGTCAAGAAGCAAACAACTTATGCATTGATAAACCAAAAAGAGCTTAGACAAACCTTTACGCTGTTTTGGATATCAACAACGTAAAAGGCGTTTCGCTAAATGACTCCTGATCGTTGAGCCAATTCCATGCAATCAGAGCTTTCTTAAGAGAAGAAAATCAGAAACTTTAATCTTTGTGGTTGCAAAAGGGCTGACAATGAAAGCGAAGTTTCAAAAATTAGGAGCTGCCTCTCTCATTGTTCCATTTTTGATTGAGAATTGGCTCAACGAGAAACGCCTCTAATACATAAAGGCACTTAGACTAAAAAAACAAAACACCTCACAGTAACTCGTTACTAATATATTTTTATTACAGGACATGCGAAAAATAGGCACAAATACTTCTAAATATAACAACTTTATCCAGAGATATTAAAAAATTTTATATATTACTTATAACTCTTTTTCAGCTTTTTCATTAGCTTTTTTGCTCCTCTCCGTCCAGTCAAAAATTTTTGCGACAAAAGATGGCAACGCTGCCTATTAACATAGAGTCCACGTAAGTGATGTTAAGCGCTGTTAAGCGCAAAAATACTTTCTTAACTCCAGCGGGGAAAATGTTAAGTGCAAGGAAATCGTTACGCCTGCTTCTTCTTCACTCAATTTTTGTTTGAAACTTCTCGTTACGTCGTGAGTCCGTCTGGGCCTTTAGGGCATACAAACTCCGACCTAAGTTGGTCACGCTTCAATGGAATTATTGTAGTTTAGTGTTAAAAGTTATTGAGCAGTGAGCTGAACAGACGTATTTCTTTATTTTATTTATCATGCAAATTGAATTGGACTAAGTGTTGTCGAGGCGACCGACTGTTGCATTGACAATGTATCCTCCAGTTTAGCCTATAGTTTCTTTTTCTGAAATCCAAATTGCACTATTTCTAATGTCAGTGTTTATGTCTTCCAACGATTGATTGTGACAACGTCGGAAACATTTTGTCCCGTATATGTAGGTATGTAGAAATGATTTGAATGATTCATTGCTTAAAAACCTTGGAAATTTTTTATTGACACTAAGGTCTTGCATAAGTCTGTGTAGAATATGATTTCCCTGTTATCATTGGGGTCTACAGCATTTTTGTTTGATTCTCGGTTACAACGTGCTGTAAAAGCTGCGTCTTTCGATCCAAACCTTTTTTTATACTTTTGCAAGGTATTAAAATGTTGGGCTTGTAACGCAAGTATAGAGCTTTCCCTTACATTTCAAACCTCTCTCACCATCCTAGTTGTTTGTTCACGACACGACGCCCACGCTGGCTAAATCCTTTTGATCAAATATAAACAATAGTTATGCTTCCTCTCTTATACTTACAAACTATATCCTGACCTTTGGACTAAATTTAAAAAATTATCATTTTTTTTTTTTTTCTAAAAACAGATGCCTATCTTATTTATCTGGATATTAATTTAAATCCCTTGATCGAATTCCCCACTTCACGGCGCACGGGTTACTTCACCCACCTTAAAACAAACTTTCGGTACAGAATATATTACAGCCGGGCTTCAACTCACCGACTTTCTTAATTGTTATACACTTGAAAAGTGTATTTTAACTTTGCCCAACAGTTGGTAACGCTTAGAATGAATCATCTCCGGCTACATAAGGTATATATATTCTTGATCAGCATGAGGAACTGAGTCTATTGAGCTTTGTCCGTCTGTCTGTTTCCAACGCAAACTAGACCCTCAGTTTTGAAGCTATCCAGGTGAAGTTTTGCACAGAGGTATCTTTTAGCTGCACACTGCACATATGTCGGAACCGCGCGGATCAGATGGTTACTTCCTGCCATTGTTTTAAGTGTATTAAAACTTCGACACAGACGTAGATAGCTTTGCTTTCTGTTTACAGTTCAAGAAAAAACAGGATAACTCTACTTTTGTGAACGAGTGGGCTTGATTTCGATAAATTGAAATTTTTTTTTCTGAGTGCATGAATTTATATTTTCTCAGAACTATAAAATGTATGCAATACACAGTCCTGTTTAAAGAGCCCATCTGCAGACTTTAGCAATAACTTTATTCTTTTTTTTAATTACCCACGATTTCCCATTCGTTTCTATTGATACCAAAATTTTTAACTGTGCAACGTTATTCTTTCCAGAATGAGTTTCCTTAGCATTGGTACACAATTTAGTTAACCTTCACTTGACTTCCCTGTAAGTAATGTTTCTTTTTTTGCTTTTTTTGATTGGTTCCACCCTACAAAAATCTTTACAACTTGCAATTAAGCATAAGTGAGTTGGTCTTAAACTCTGGCTCCTTCGTCTGTAAGTTTTTTAGTTTTTTTTTTCACTCTGTCTCTACTTTGCGACCAACTATTTATGGCGCTAGCATAACAGAGATCCGAAGCCGGCGCATGTACTTGAAGTCAGCCATAAACAAGTTGACTACAAAAACCACAACCTTGGCTTTGATGCTCAGAGCTTTAGGCTCTTCTTTGGCATTGCGTGTTGCGCATGCGCATTGCGTTTGGTATTAATTTTGGTGTGTTGTGTTGCTTTTTTTAGCAGCCGCCGGCTGCTAATGTTATCCACTTCAATTTGCCATATTTATTTTGCCTTTTATTGAAAATAATGACTGTGAGTGAATGAGCGATTGAACGGCTGACTGACTTGGCTCCATTTGTTTAAGTTGAATTTTCGTTTATAATTTAGTTAGTGAGCCTTGAAGGCTGAAGGTTTTCATCAAGTTTTTGATTTTTAATAGAGGAAGCTCGCTGATAACCTTGCCAATGATAAGCCAACTCATCAAGAACTTTATGCTAATTAGAAAATAAGCAACCATAAATATATTTAGTTTTTTTATAGAATGACGACATTGAAAAATCATTTATTAAATAATGAAAATAATTTGCAATGAGTAAATCATCTTCGAATTGCAATTGCTCATCATGGCGTATGGGCAACCAGTTTTTTTTCTTTCTTAAGCTAAACACCCCTGGGCTCGCTGACTTCTCTTAATTTATGCTACGCTTCATTTACTCGTTTTGTAGCATAAAAGTAATTAAAAAAGCCTTGACGCTTGTTAATTAAGAAGAAGAGAAGAAAAATCATCTTTAGTTTTACGGCAGACAAAAATTAAATAAATTGTTGTTTCTTGACGCCTAGTCATAAGCTTACAAGAATGCCTAATGTAAAATATGGTGATTAATTAATGTATATGACTGAAAACAAAGTATGAAGTTGTTGTTTGAAGTACCAGCCTCATAAAGCTAAAGTCTGATGTCTGACTGTTTTTAATGAATCGAGAACTTGTAAAGTTGATCATCATTTCCTCAGTAGAACTAATTTATAGGTGGCTGCGACCCCAGTCCTCATCAGGAGGAGGCCGTAGCCATAAAAAAAGAATCTCTCACTTTGCCATTCAGAATCAGCATTAAATTGTCGGTGCTAAATTTAAATGCACACATGCCAAGCCATAAATATTTAAACTCTTTAAATTCCCACAAATTCATAAAATTTTATTGAAATGAATTGAATCAAGCCTTAATAGCATTTTATTTTCCGTAATTTTATATAATAAAAGTTTTTTACCCACAGATTAGTCATGAATTGCGCTCCTCCTACCCACCACACTTTAGTTAGCATATTTGAAGAGATAATAACCATTAAAAAAAGAGCATAAAATCTAGCCAAGTGTGGAACACCTGCAGTCTACCCCCAATCAACTATGAGTCTTAAAGCCAAACCACTTTTATAGAATTACTTAAGCTCTGCGAACCACAAAAAAGCAGTTTTAAATTTCTTCCTTTTCCCCTCTCTCTGGTAAAATCATTTTGATTTATTGAAGACCTTGCCAAGTACATCAAAATCATGTTAAAACACATGGCGCACTTAACGTTGAAGATGCGGAGATGGAGGAAGCTTACACACACACGCGCCAGCTGTGGAGGCACAGATAAGCGCACCAAAATGGGCTTAAAGTGACAGAAATAAAACCTTAATGAGACTGGGGAACAGGCAAACGAAGAACACAAAAATTGTCACATTTCCAATAGGCGGAAGAGTAACTCTTTTTTTTTTTCTACGAGCATTAAAATAAAGTAGACAGACACACGCAAGAGGCCACTTAGGCCAAAAATGTAACATCGCCTGGACTAGAGATATTCAACTTGCAGATTCTTTGATAGATTAGAGCAGACCATGGCTTCAGCCATTCGAGACTCTCTTTCTTTCTATCTCAGATGCAATTCTCGCGCATGACAGGCGTTGCGAGACTATCGATTACCATCGCGCATAGCTTTCTGTGGGTATTTTTTTAAAAATAACTATGCGCCCTTAAATGGACACTCATTAGGCGGCCTCAAGTTTCACATTCCCCATCGATGATGTTGATGATGATAATAATGATGGGAGGATACATTTAAAATATCCCAATAATGCCATAATGAATGGCCATATGAAATAGCACAGCAAGTTATTCGCATTCTTAAATCAACATTTGCCATGACTCTTTAGCATTAATGTGGTTAAAAAATTGTATTAATAATATTAATAAAGAATAAATGTGGCTGAAAAATTCTTATGTATAAATAGAAGATCTAATGAGTCTGAAGAAGCTGCCTTCGGCCAAAAATGAGTACAAAACTGAAAATTAGTTTGAGATCTAGTATTGCCAGTTCTGTTCAAAGTTTGTTGCTTAATATCTTAACTTAACTAATAACTTAAGGAAAATATTAAAGATGCATCACATTGCTAACATTTGACAGCAATTAAATTAATATCATTTATGGTTTGGCTGCAAATGAATAAAAACCAAAAAAATCACGATTTTTACATCAAAAAAGTATTGGGACCAATATTATATTCAATGTTTTATGATTTTTGATCTTTTAATGTTTGGTAAAGCCTCCTTAAGCCTTTATTACGCCTTCCAAGCGTCTACGCATTCTTGCTACCAAGTTGGCAGTCTCGTCTGAGCTTATGTTTGCCCATTCTGTCAGTAGAGCTTGTTTCAGAGAATCCTTGGATGTTATATGATGTTTCCGAACATTTCTTTCCAGCAGGTGCCAAATATGTTGTAAGGGTTTCATGTCTGGTGATTGCGGAGGCGTTTTTAATTGCTTGCAATGATAGATAAGCCATTTCTGAACCAAATACGACGAATGTCTTGAATCATTATTTAGTTGAAACAGTCATTGCTGTCCATTTAACCCCAACACTGGGACACTGGAAGCCAAGTTTTCCATTTAAAGGTTCATATAAACCATACCAAAACATTTCCTACGCTGTGCTTCACTGTGATAAGAAGCACAAATCGTATGCGAATTGGGAAGTTTTTGGATCAGAAGCGATTTGTAGAACACATAGAAATATTCCAAATATAATTTACTGTGAAGTAAAATTCCATTTCGAGCATATGAAAAATACTACCAATATTATGATAAGCTCTTGTTTTGAAAATCATTTAATAAGCTTTGGAAGGAGTTATTCTACAAGTTATAAGTATAAGAATTCGCTAGACCGTTGGTCATATTTTTCACTTCTGATTTTTGTTGATCCGAACCGAAATTGTAGGTTCGGAACGGGTTGAGCTTTTATTATACCCTGTTCCCATTGAAAATGGGAAAAGGGGGATCATTAAGTTGTGTAAAAGTATGTAACAGGTAGAAGGAAGCATTTGCGACCCTATAAAGTATATATATTCTACATCAGCATCAACAGCCGAGTCGATTTAGCCCTGTCCGTCTGTCCGTGTGAACGCGTCGATCTCAGAGACTATAAGAGCTAGAGCCACAAATTTTTGCATGTAGGTAGGTGTATACCCGATTAAAATCGAGTTTGTTTCAGATTTGGAAAATTCCTCCCCCTCTCCCCTTTAAGCGAAAAAACTGTCATAGCCACAATTTTTAAGTTAGACCTTCCAAACTTTATATATATCAAGTAAGGTCCAATATCTATCTATTCTGAAAAGATCAATAAGATCGGACGAAAAACACCGAATTTATATACGAATCAATTTTGCTTGTGGGAGAGAGGGGGGTCTTGCATTGTCAGTTACCGCGTTTGCGCTACGTATGTAAGAGTGTGTGAGTGTATGTGTGAGTGTGTGTATATGTGTATGAAAACACAAGAAGTCAAGGGAACAGGTCCCTTACTTGTTTTTAAATAGGTTCGGTTCATGGCTCGGTTCATAGCAAGCCCTGGTAAGAATACGCTGTAGAAAGCTTCTTTTAATTACCAAATTTCTGTCTAACGTTTAGGTCTAATCGATACTCCTTGGTCATCTTTGATGTCTTCGGTTACAGCAGTGATATTCTCAGCAGAACTGCTGTTTTGGGATCAACCAGTCTCCTTAATGCCCATACAAAACGATTTTAGAAACGGATTTTGTGGTACGTCGGTTATTTCAAAACAGTTTACCTAGACTGACGAATCATTAAATAGCGAAAAATAACAAAGACGGTCTAAAATAGTAAGAATGCAAACAAAACGTTACTGCCAATCCATTGGTAGTTCTCAGCTATGAAATTTCCATGGTAATAAGACTGCTAAATACTTACAATACTGATTTTCAAGATAACAAATGACCACACTTCATAGCCATGATTATGATATGCTGAGGTCGGAACTTTAATTTTGTATTCAAACCCAGCTCAGAACTTTTGGTTGTTTCTATTGGTTACATTTCTCTTGTAGAAAGTGGAATTAACCCGAGGAAATTGTAGTGCAATGATAGATTTACGATTTTTGCCACAGTAAGACAGAATTGAGTAGATCAATCGTGAAACTTCCTTCGCTTAAGGTCGTTCTATGATTCTGTGCCATAAACACTACTACTAAATGCCTTGACCGAAACCAAAAATCGTTTCGGTGTTAATCTTTGATCTTAAGTCTAATCCAATTATTCTTTTAGTAAGCTCAAAATATTCTTTGTTGAAGTCAAAATAGACCCAATACATACAAATTCATTGAAACAAAATAAGAGTACATCAAACAAGTACAAAATGATATTGGTTTGAGCCCATTAAAGGCTGGTCCATAGAAGGCAACAACGAGAAAGCAATGATAACTTCGTCTGTGCCGAAGTTTAAATACACTTGAAACTTTTGTGACCAATGACTTCATTTATAAGCTTTATGTCTTGTGCCATTGGAATACTAAAATTTTTTTCTTTTTAATTTGTATGGCATCTACAAGAAGTGACATATGTGCAGTTTGCAGCTAAAAGATATTTCTGTGTAAAATTTCAGCTCGATAGCTTCAAAACTGAGGTACTAGTTTACGTAGAAACAGACAGACGGACGGACAAAGCCAAATCGACTTAGCTCGTCATGCTGATTAAGAATATATACTATATACTTTTTATTTATATACATAGATTATGACTTTGACTCGGAGATTCCTTCTATGCGTTCCAAACTTCTGGGCAAAATTATAATACATTTTTCAAGTGTATAAAAATTCAAGAGCCATAAAGACCAAGAAACTATTGCTGCAGGACAGAAATAAAGGGTACGATCACTCCATAAGAAAAATGTTAAAACTAGCTGGAAATTTGAAAAACAGATTCTGTTAAAACTAGGGATTAATATCGAAACGAATTTCTGTTACGGTACCGGTTCCGGTACGTCCCGAAATGAATGTTTCGGTTAAAGATTCCGTTTCGGTTTTCAATTTATACGATATCCGGTTTTTTTTATTTCGGTATACCGGTACGTACCGGAACAAGTAGAAATGTTTAACTATTAAAATAATTAAATTCCAAATCATTTTATTCCTTTGTAACACACTATGACACTTAAAAAAACCCGGGATGAGACCCTTAAATTCCGATAGAAGGGGCTTTTGTAAGCACCACCTCATACCCAGTTTTAAATCTGTACCCTAAGTTCGCGTTCTATGGGCACTTTTGTTCTAGCAACACAAAGCGACAACAATTTTAACTTTATTATTAATGGTTCAAGATAAAAATCTACAAAATTCAGCAAACAAGGACAGGGTCATTGGGAACGTAATATCGAAAATCGCTTTTATCGTACAATTGGTTAAGGCACCTCCAGAAGGGGTCAAACCTACTTTCTTGAATATCTTTAAAGCCGCACGGTAGATTTTTATTAAAAAATAAATTAATGATGGCATATTGGGCTATTGCATGTCCCTAAGATAAGGTACTCCTCAACCAAAAAACTATTTGTTGTCGAAAAATGAAAATAGAGCTATACCAGTCACTTAATATCCCAGTCCTGCAATATGGCGCAGTGACATTGACATTACCAGCAGCGGATAAGGCGGCGATCGGCGAGTTCGAGAAAAAAATACTTCGGAGGATCTATGGACCTCTAAAAGAAGGCGATAGACACTGATCTAGTCAAGCGCATATGACAACAACGGCAGATAAAACTGATATGTTTCTATCGTCTAGTTTCTTTTCTTGCAACATCATATATGCATCAACTTCGTCGGCGCTTTAGTGTATCCAAATGGGAAAAAAACCCCCCAAAACTAGATTTTTGGCTTGAAGCTTAGCTGTGGTCACCTCAGCTGGTTCTAATATGCGTACTATTTCGCAAACGAAGTCCCACTCTTTCCGATGTAGAAGAATGTCGTTATCCGCTACCGCAAAATTAAAGATATTTGAAGATGTCTTCTGCCTGACGTTTTACACCTTCTTAGAAAATTGACCAGAAAATTTGACATCGAGTAAATTACGCCTTATGATTCCTTCTTCGCGTTACAAACATCTGAATAAAATTACGATGCGCTCTGTAAAAGTTTAAAAAAAAAAAACGGAAACAGTACCGGTACCAACGTTTCGGTTTCGATCCGGTTCCGGTTCTGGTACCGGTATTAATCCCTGGATAAAACTAGTCAGCATTTTGCGTTGACCTCTATTTGGAGCTCAATTTTTGTATTCAACCCAATTGGCTTCGTTTCCAAGTTAATAAGTCTCAAAACAAAAATCCAGTTTTGATGCAGTTTATAATTCTTAATGAAAATTTCTGTGAAATAGTTTTCAAAAAAATTATTTTATGGAATTTAATTGACATTTTCCAAATTTAGGGAAAGTTTGTAGTGTGATATTGAAAGTAATACTTTGTGTTGCTATGAAATTCTCTTACGTCGAGTATGCGTTGTAAATCGAAAGCGGGGCGACTTAGACGCATGGTCTAAAAGAAAAAAGTATTTCTATTGATAAAAGCTATCATGTTTTAAAGTTCTGACGAAAAGTTTCAGGACACCCTGTATACCTTAAGTGGATATGTGTGCGTTGCGAACTTCTGGAAAAAATTATAATACATTTTTCAAATTTATTAAAATAATAGTTATATGTTTTGTTTAGTTTGACTAACTTTCATTTGCATATATCAGGTTTATTGCAGCATAGAATTTAAAATAAAATGTATATTATTGTGTTGCATAGGGTAGTCTGTGTGCCTGCTGCACAAGAGGTCGTGGGTTCGGTCCTGATTCGGGACATCTAATGAAAATTTTTTTTCTTTAAAAGAACTTTTCACACCCGGTGACCTTCACTAGCTATTGGCGCCAGCTTTGAAGTAACAAGCCATGAAACAGTTTCTCAAACTGCCGTTAGAAGCACACAAGCCAAGAGATTATGAGAAGCTCGGCTTGGCCCTTTGGGGCGTTTAAAGGCAAATATTTATTTTATTTATTTTAATATAATTGAAATTATTTGTTTGCTTCCCCGCTAGACCGGCATCCAGGCCGGCCATTTCAATTGCCCAATCTGACCATCATTTCAAATGAATATCAGTCACTTCAACTACGATGGGGGGCGGGCGGCTCTTATCAACAGATGCGCAGACTTTTCACTGGGGATAATATAAGCAAACACACAATGGCAACTGATAAATGACAGCCAAAGAGTAGCAAAACCAGACAACAACAAACATAAGTTTGGATGCACTCGCCTGTGAAATGAAAGTAGCCGAGACAAAACAAGGCAACAAAGCAATCCCAAGTTACAACTTTGTCCAATGGAACACTGCAGCTGGCAACTGGCAACCGGCAACAACTGCATCAGCATCTGCATTTCCCTCGTTCTGAGGGTTTTATCACCGAATGTCAGGCAAGCGGCGAGACAAGCGCATCAAATGCTCTTTAGAAAATTTCACTATCACATTTCCTGTTACACAGTAAAAGCGGGTTCTTTGCTTTGATATTATTATTTGCAACAAGTTAATTGTTTTCATTGTACTTATGTAATGGCAGACACGAGACTCTGACTCCAAAAAGCAGGCGGCAGGCAACAGGCGTTCAGTCTGTAGTCAAGGTAAGAACGAGCGAGCCGAGAGGCTGCAGTCAAAGATGCAGACGCGGGATTAGATGACAGATTAGTTAAATGCGCATGAAATGAGCGGCAGCAGCAGCAGCCGAAGCACTAACCTCGCGTTTTGAAGGCCTTGCCTCCAACTTTATAGAATGCTTCCTACTTGGCTATACAGCCTGGCCTTATGACCATATGGAGGAGGTAACAGCAGCAGCAGAGGTAGCTTCTTCTTCTACTTCAGGTGTTGCCGTAATGTCTTCATTTCATAATCAGGCGTAGCAATTACCCAGACAGGCAACAGCCCGACTTGAAGTTGAGCAAATTGCTTTTATTAATAGGCGTTGGTAATTGTCAGTTACATGCAGGTGATTAGCTAATGTCCAGGTTAAGGTTAATTGTGTGGGAGGGGATAGAACTCTTAAATATTTTTATGCTCAAAAAATTAAATCAAGTGCAAATGGTGTCCAAAGTAGTAAAATTACTTTACCAAAGTTAATAGTTCTCATTGAAGTACGTTTTTTATAAATACTGAAATACTAGCTTTCAGATCTTTTCGTATGTAGTGCTTGAATCTAGTAACAACCAACTTTTGATCAAAGTTCAAAATTCTCGTTCAAAGTTGTTTATATTTTAATGCTGATGGGATTTTGGAGTATTTTAAGAACTTGAAGACCTTACTTTTACGTCGTAATAATTCTTAATTCGAATCCCACTTGTTCTTAAAACAAAAAATTGTATTCTTAAATTAAGTACAGAATAATCTGCATCTTGATCTACCAATTTGTTTAATAAATCACAATTTATGCTTGAAATAAAACTAAAATACAATAAATAAGTCAAAAATGTTCTAGATTTAAGCACAGAAAATTCTTAAACTAGTCTTGATATGTTCTTGAATTCGATTCTCTGTATTGAAAACTCCAAAGGCCATGTCTTAACCAAAAACATGTACAGAACCAGATACAGTAAACATCGTATTTATGACGAACCGCTTGAATGCAAATACCGCTTGTATGCGAAAATTCCACATTAGAGAGCAATATGCGCAAATTCAATATCAGAGTTTAATTACTTGTGTGAAAATCGCTTATACCACCAAAATTAAACTTTCTGCTTAGTATTTTAATCGGTTGTAAGCAAATTTTCCAAAACTGTTCAATAGCTAAACATATGACTCTGAATAATAGCAGCAGCAATGTCGCGACATACTATAACAGCTAAACAAAATATCTAAAAACAACAATCAATAGATGCTTGTTGAGAAGCATAAAGGAAGCGTCAGCACCATTTCGCGCATTAAAAACAATGTAATTGACGTAAGTGCTGTCACCGATCCTGGCAAGAAAAGGGATACAAAACGCTCAAATGCTCAATTGGTCCAACCAAATCCTTTCTCAAAACGTATTTATTAATGGACCTGTCTTGTTCGCTAAGGCGCGGGAGCTCGGCAAAAAGCTAAATAGAGACTATGCACCAGATCGGAGCTGGCTTCAGCGTTGGTGCAAGCGAAATTCTATTAACTACGCAAAGACTCCCTGAAATTTAATAAAAGCCACCTTTATTTTGTTTAAAAAAATAGAGGAAAGTTAAATTCGGCTCGGCCGAAGTTTTGTATACCCTTGCAGTTTGTTTTTCTAAATAAAATTTTCGGAAAAGCATAAAAAACTGTTAATTACGAAATCCCAATTAAAACAAAAAAGTTTTTCTCACTAGAACTTCCTTTTCGACCTATCATTCATACTGCAGCTATATGCTATAGTCATCCGATTTTGACAAAACTTTGTGAAATTGTGTAAAAATATTTGAAATAAATATTTCCCAACGTAAGGGACTTTTCCATTCCATTCGACCGATCGTTCCTATGGCAGCTATATGCTATAGTCATCCGATTTTGACCAAGCTTTGTAGTATCGTGTGGGAGCATATAAAACAACTGCATGCCAATTTTGAGGCCATTTTCATTGAAAATAAAAAAGTTTTTCTAACTAAGACTACTTCTCAGATAACCAAATTTGATGGAATCATGGAAAAGCATAGTAAACTAAGAAATAAAGTTTGGAGGCGTTTTAATTGAAAACAAAAAAGTTTTTCTCACTAAAACTAGTTTTTCGACCGATCGTTCCTATCGCAGCTATATGCTATAGTCAAGCGATCTGGCCGGTTTCGACAAATGTGCAGCGTATTTGTACCAAAAGACTTCGTGCAAAGTTTGGTGAGGATAGCTTTAAAACTGACGGAGGAGATAGCATAGAAACAGACGGACAGACGGACAGGGCTAAATCAACTCAGCTCGTCATGCTGATCATGAATATATATACTTAATGTGGTCGGAGATGCTTCCTTCTATGCGTTACAAACAAATCAACTCAGCTCGTCATGCTGATCAAGAATATATATACTTTATGTGGTCGGAGATGCGACCTTCTATGCGTTACAAACATCCGGACAATTTTATAATACCCTCTGCAAGGGTATAAAACCGGTAAGGCATCAAGCAAGTCATCTTTTGGAACTCTGAATCCGGTATTTTGACCCATTCCTCGGTAACAGCTTTTCGAGGCTCCTCAGTCGAGTTGAACTTGTGTCCGCCAGAATAAACACGAAAAGCAAGGTTACCCCACATGATTTCAATGGGATACATGTCCGGAGAAAGCGCTGGCCATTTTAAAAGCTTGAATTTTTTGTCACTGAACCACTCACGACTGGCTCTTGACACGTGTATGGAAGCATTATATTGCTAACAGATAGAGTCCGGGTTCGGCTCTGGCTTCAAAAAGACTTTCAAGATCTCATCCAATGAGTGTTGGTAGCCTTCCAGATTCATGCGACCTGTAATCATGTTCCGGTTGTTAGAGCTGAAAGCAGACCCAACCATCATCAAAGATTCGGGAGGTCGAAATGGGCTCAAACGTCTTAATGTCGTGCCACCACTTATTAAAAACATTTGGCCCATCCAGGTTAAACATTTTCTCATTCGAGAACACCACATTTTCCAGTCCTCCCTCCATGACATAAAACGTTTCGTCAAATTTATTCTGGCTTAATTATGAGATGTCGTCAAGTTAGGGTTTTTCTACTTTTTTCTCCAAACCAATCGTCCACCTCTAACCAAAATTTTTTAAACGCGACGTTAAGATAAAGCTAATTGCAGATCCTACTTAATTTTGTAAGCAGTGGCATTTTTTTTTGTAAGCCAAATCGAAAAATATCTGCTTTCTGATGTTTCGAACTTATCTTTTTGTTTTGGTTTGACCAGTTTTTTATGTAACTGCTTTAATTTGCACACATTGTTGATAGCTGCACGTGAGTTTTAATTCTTTCCGTTATTGGCCAATCTGACATGCCAGTGTCCTTGTACGCAATAATTTTAGACCCTTTTTTGGGTGACAAACTATTTCCTTTTCTCATGATGATCAATCGTGTTGGATAAAGTAAAATCCCTGTGGTAATTAACTAATTTTGATTGTATTATCAAAATAAATCACCTAAATAAAACAAGAAAGAAAGTTGGTCAAGCCCGACTGTAACATACTCTGTACCTGTGAAGTGCTGCCCATCACCTTTGCGACCGGTGCTGCCCATAATGGTTTGTTTTCCCTATAACTCGACAACCGTTCATCCGATCTTACGATTGCTTTGGCGGATCGATAAATAGTCCCATTTACTAAATATGTCCATAAGGTTCTATCTATAAAACTGTGGGAGAAATGACTTTTATACAATTTGCGTGGGTGGGAAGTGGCGTGGCGAAAATTGGAAATAAACTTGATCTGCCTGCAAGTATAAGAATCATATGTCCCATACATGTCAAACCTTTATCTTTTACCATCTCTGACATCTGTTTGTTTATACGGACAGACTGACAGGCAGACGGACATGGCTAGATCGACTCGGCTGTTGATGCTGATCAAGAATATATAATCAAGAATATAGCATGAAAATCCAAAAGGATTTAAAACCAGAAGCAACGACTCACATTGCTTTTCCTGTGCAATGCAACTGGTACATTCAAAAGAGTTAATTGTATTGGATAGTCAGCCAAAATCCGGCCCTTTAAATGAAGAGAGGTGCCAGATACAGAAACGGAATGCTCAAACATAAAGGCCAGTATCCAGATGTGAATTAATTCGATGTAAAGTAAAATTTTCATATAAAAATGACAGCAGAAAAGGAGAAATAAAATGTTGCTTCAAAATTTGCATGAAAGTTTTACTTTACATCGACTTAATTCACATCTGGAAACAGCCCTTAAGAATTCAATTTTTGCCGCCAAATACTACTGCTATAATACAGTCACTTGGTCAAGGTATTATCAACTCCTATGATATGGAATATCGAACAGTTCTAAAAAAAGACAAATTGTAGCTGTGGAAATGGAATTTAAAGCTGATTTCTTATATGCAATTTGTTTACAACCGATAGATTGCTTGTAAGCAAATGGCTTGCATATAACCGATATACGCTTATATGCAAATATCGCTTATATGCAAAAATATTGCTGCATATAAGTGATCTTCACTGTAACTCTTTTTAATGTACTCCTTAATGTCATAGAAAAAACGATTAAACTAGTTGGGAATTTTATGAAAATTTCACCTTTCCCATTTTGCACATAAGTTCTTAAACTATGAACGCATTATCTAGAATATTTTGACTTACAGTTAGTTCTTAGAATTCCTGATTCAAGAATTTTTTATATGAGAATTTAGGAATGGTTCATACTCAAGTCCCAATAACGAAACATAGTTGAAAATTCAAGTACATTTACTCCATCCCGTTTTTATTAGAACTCTTAGCAGGTTTTTTCTAAGTGTGCGATTTTCACAGCTTATTTCCCGTCTTATTACACTTAAGAGCCATTGAAGTTTACAAAATATAAACATTAAATTTTATTTCAATTAAAAATTGAGCTAAATAACAATAAAAAGTTTTATTAGAGCCACAGAAATAAATTTCTAAATGTTGTAGCTTAAATTCAATTCAAACCAAAAAACCAATTTGTGGCTGCAATTTGCGGCTTTTACAATTCCCTGACCTTTGTCTTTTGTAATGACTTCTAGCATAAATTTATTATAATGACTGCTAACCCATTATATTGGTCCAACACTCACTTTTCTTTCACCCAACAACCCCCACCTACCTGCACCATTCTTAATCGAGTTTCCTGCTTGGGCAAATAAACCGCAAGAGAAGCAAATTCCTTGCCATGAGAAACCTCTGGAATTTTTCAGCTAACGTCTTGCGTCTGATCAAAGTGGCAATTTGCCATAAAATGCAAGTGGCAATTGAATTGTATTATTCGGATTAGTTTTCTTTCTTGGCGATCTTCTCAGGCCTCTGGCTAACGCTCACGCATGGGGTCTGGTCTTTTGGTATGTTTGAAGTGTGTGAAGCTTGTAAATGAGATCTTTGGATAATGCAGATATTGCAATTTTCCGCTGAATTATGTGGAAAATTATTGTTGATTTCATTTTACTTCACGACTTGCCGTAATTTGAGTGGCGAGAGAAAAGCCATTGCTAATAGAAATGGAATATTATTATAACTTTTCTATTGCCTGGAAGCTGTGAAATATAATACAATTGTTTTGGATTTTGGTATATAAAATTGACTTAAATTTGAAGCAGTTGAAAGCTAAGGCAGGGAATAGAGATAAGAGTACTCATAAATACTACTACAGTGACTTAAGTTCTTCAAAAGTGTCTGCTCTCATTATAATTATTTAAAATTTTTACAAAATATTTAAGTACCCAAAATTTTAAGTCAAAAATCTTATGGGTATTTTCAATTTACATCTCTGCCATGACCTAAAAACTCAAATGTATTTTAATAAAATTCAATTTAATAAATGCAAAGCACACACTCTCTTACAATACTTGTGTCAATAAAATGCAACTAAATACAAAACACTTCTGTTAAAATATTCTAGTCGCTTGTATGTTAAATTTGTATAACATTTTGTGCACATTGTTCATCCTGTTGTTCTTTACGGTGCTTTGGTTTTCCGGTTACCACAAAACACAACGCACAAACAAAATACAAAATCGCATATTTTTTTCTTGTTTTTTCCCTTTTTTGGTGGATTTTCGTTTTGGTTTGTGATGCCATTGTATTTTTGTGTTTCGTATTAATCCTATCAGCAAAGGATTTTCATTGAGAAGAAGAGCAAATATATAGATAGTATTGTCACAATGCGGCAACAAACAAATCAATGAAGTGGAAGACAAATCCCTCGAGTTGTAGTGTTTTTTTGTATATAAATGTAAAGATAAATATTTGTGGAATTGTGCATAATATTGGTTTGTGTTTATTTGAATCTAATGAAGTGTAAGCGAATCACATTAAAAGATAAATATTTTTATTGCCGAAAAGGGATAGAAAGAGGATAAGAACAGAATATGCAAAACGAGTTGATACGAATGGGTTGTTTGATGGTAGGGTAAAACAAATATATAGTATATGGTATCGGTGGTGACAAAACACGGCGCAATCAGTTGAAAACTTCACCCACATCGTTATGTATAAAGAGCATGTGAACAGAAACAAGGTTAAACAAGAAAGAAAGTCGGTCAAGCCAGACTATAACATACTCTGTACCTGTGAAGTGCTGCCCATCACCGTTGCGGCCGGTGCTGCCCATAAAACTGTTTGTTTTTCTCGACTATCGCTCATCCGATCTTTACCATCCCTTTTGGAGGATCGATAAATAATCCTATTTACTAATTGTATCCAAAAGAAATCAACCTTCTATCTGTAAAACTGTGGAAGATATGACTTTTTTCAACCATCACCGCACCACTTATTAAATATAAAAACATTAAAACAACATCCATTTCGACCAAGTGAACATGGGAAAGGCCAAAATTTAAAATAAAGTTCGAACTTGCCTGCACGTCATAATGGAAATTATTTATATAGAAACAATCTGTGATTTTACCCGCAAAGTGAATAAAACTTCGGGCTTTTTTTTTTAAACTGGGCTGCAAACTGTTTTTGATTAAACTTTGAACCAAACCAATTGCGAGAAAGTTTATGAAACTGATCTTGTTTAGGAACCTAAATTTCCAGTTCGTTTCGAAAAAATTGATAGACATTCTATCAACTTTTTTGTTCTCTAGTCAATATTGGGCAACAAAAAATGTAGTTTTATTAAAAAGAAGTTAAGATTCTTGATAACAAATTCTTTCAAATGACCCACAAATGCGAGAAACTAAAAGACAGATTTCTATTATTTTTTTATATAAAAAATAAACAAAGATTAAGAATGGCCTTTTAGTGTTTTTTGAGGAAATCTCAGTTAATTGGGCTTTATCACCCTTGTTGTGTTCTATTTTCAAAAATATTCGTTACGACTCGTAAACATGGCCGAACCCAGGTTCGAACCGAAACCTTCTCTCAGAAATCTCGAACCTCATAATTCCGAATATTAATCATTGGTACAGAAAACGATTTAATCAAATGTATAATCGATGCCAACGAAGAGAATTGCCCTCTTAGCAAATCGAGAAAAGAAAACGACGCTCCCTGGTGAAATCCCACCTAGGAGGCACGCAGGAAGAAGACCCGAATTCTTTTTAATGAAGCCAAAGGAACAGGGAACGGGAAAAATTACAAGCAAACCCTGACACTATACAATAGTGAAATTAGGAAAGCTAAAAAGAAGAATTACAGGAAATTTTGCGAGTCCATTGAGGACACGAAAGAAGGAGCTATATTACACAGAGTTCTGTCCCGGAAAATCCCGGACGGCAATATCTCGCTCAAAAAGGCTAAAGGCAATACAGCGAACATCGAGAAGAGAGCATGTCTCTTGTTAGACACTCACTTCCCGGGAAACATCCCGATGAAGGACTACCAAAAGGCTTACTATCGACGGCGTAGTTCCGAATGGACAGCAGCCAAGAAAATTGTTTCCGAAGGGGGAAATTAAACATTCCAGTGCAATCGGAACATTCCAGTCCTTCAAGTCTCCCGGGCCAGATAACATTTATCCACTATTCCTGCAGAAAGGAAAGGACACACTCCTACCATTCCTCAGGAAAATCATGTGCTTGTAATGCTTGTCTGGCAACTGGGTATATCCCACGTGCTTGGCGCAGAGCAAAGGTAGTCTTTATCCCCAAGACAGGAACGAAGGATATAACTAACCCATCACGATAGAAAAGCTAGTGGACAATAGAATACGCAATATGCTGCTTAGGGAGGCACCCCTCCAGCCAACACAGCACGCGTACAGAACAGGCCGTTCAACAGACACGGCACTTTATCAACTCGGGAAAATGGTCGAGAAAACAATAGAAGATAAGGCCTTATGCGAATTCCTAGACATTGAGGGAGCATTTGACAACACATCCCACAGTGCTGTCAAAAATGCTTTAATCAGAAGAGGAATAAACCCCACAATAGGCAGATGGATAGATTCACTTCTACGATGCAGGGAAGCCTCTGCAGTAGCCGGTGGAAAACCATCACTGTAACCACAACTAGAGGATGCCCTCAGGGAGGAGAACTCTCCCCACTGCTGTGGAGCCTACTTGTGGATGAACTCATAGAAAGGCTCGAGTCCCAAGGTTTAACATGCCAGGGATACGCAGACGACATCATAGTCCTCGCAAGAGGAAAATACGAAGAAACCTTATGCGATATAGTCCAGAGGGGATTGAAAGTGACGTCCGATTGGTGCAAGGAGGTTGGGCTCAACCTAAAGTAGGAGTAGGCAACAAACATATAGTAATCTTACGGGACTCTGGAAAGCTAGGAAGGAAATCCCTATCATCCTCCAACCCAGTGATGAGATGGTGGCAGAGTTCCACTTCGACAGGAATTTTACTGTATACATAAGTAACAAGAGAGAATGGATCTCACTAGAAGAAACTTATAAAATCAACCTCACACATACAGACTGGTCTCTGACACCCCAAGGAACTGGACTTGGGGTGGCAGGACCTGGAACGAAAAGGTTTGAGTAAATGGGAGAATGTACAAGCATATTTTAAGCCGAAGTATGTGCCATCTCCCAATGCGCAGACCTTAATATGATAGAAAAACTACCATAATAGAGATAATTTGCTATTCTCTCAGATAGTCAAGCAGCGCTCAATGTGTATAGCAGTAATAAGTTCACCTCTAAGCTGGTCTTAGAGACAAAATTGGACCAACTAGGCCGCCCTGGGTAAGCACTAGGGGCATGAGACAAGCAAAAGCATTAATAGTGAACCACAACCTCAAAAGGTTCCAGAAATTGATCCAACAAGGAAAGAATGCCCTCAGTATCCTGACAGGGCTCTATACGGGCCACTGCAAACTGCAGAGTCACCTGTACAAATTAGGAATAACAAACACCCAATTATGCAGATTCTGTGAAGAGAAGGAGGAGTCCTCTGAACATATACTAGCACAATGCGGTGCTCTATCGAGGCGCAGATTCAACAGATTTGGGGAACACAGCTTACACTTACACCCCAACAAGATAAGTAACCTAGAACCCACGATAATTCTGAACTTCGTACAGGACATAGGGCTGCTAGGACTCAGTAGGGGGCACAATAAACCAGGATTGGTCGCAATGCGTTATCTCCCCAACAACACACATCATTGGTTACTTTAGTTTCGAACCTCTCTTCGGAGTTCTGAATAAATTTATTCCAGCTCTGATGGAAAGGCAATTGCTCAAACGGAATCGATTCAAAGTCTGCTGATGATAGAACCGGGAGTTTTCTGTATAGTCGATGTCTTTTTTCTAACTATAAGTAAACACAATTATTCCGATATACTGTGTCAGAGATAAAACACTTCTTTAACTAAAATTATTTTATCAATCAAACGATTTCCTCATTTTATTTACATCTTCAATTTACCAGCCGTGACATCTATTTGATTAAAGCTCAAAACTTTCCCAATCCAATGCAAACCTTCTTCCTCCTTCTTACTAGATTCAAAATGTGCTTTCCATTTTCATTACAATCAACATGACCCAACAAATCGTCCTTTAAAAGTGGCCTGCCACACTCACAAACTTGCTGACTCTCTTCCCTCAATTGCTTTCCACCAGCAGACACGACCAACAAGTGATATTAAATGTAGCTATTAAATGGAACAGGGCTCAGCCTCAGTGCAGTCAGTTTGAGCATTTCTGTCAGGAAATATACACAAAATTGAAGGCAGCGAAATTTTGCGCGCATTCTGCACGTGTTGCTGCCATTTGCCATTTGGTTTACCTTTTGCATAAATAAATACGTATGTAGGGGGGCCGTATGTGTATTTTCTTGTGTGTGAGTTAAGTGACTTTTAGCGTTTGCTTTTTGTTGCCTACTTTAAGACTTCGTCTTCGCTGCCATCAGCATCATCATCGTCTTCTTGGCTGTCTTTTTGCCTGGCCTGCTGTCATCTACATTGTTTTGTAAACGCACTTGCTGTACTTCTCATATTATATTCACGTTGCGTGTAAGAAATACAAATTGTTTCAAACTTTCACTTTAAGAATACATTACATAAGGCAAATATGAAAATCTTAGTTAAAGTCAAAGAAGAAGTTCAAAATATAGGTCAATATTACACTGTTAATTCACTTAAAAGTATGCTTATGTTTTTTTTCTAGACACTTCACTATTTAAGCCAGACAATGCACTAAAGAAAATTTTCCCAATTATTGAGCAAAACTCGGGTTTCAAAAGTGATCAAAACATAAAAATTGTCATTAGGTCACAAATATATCAATCTTCAATGTGGCATACCATAAATCTTGATATCGCAAAACCCTATTAGTACACCAACTATTAAAGTCAGCTTTCGTTAACTAACGGTTGTTGAAAATTAAGATCATACTTATCTGCTGCGATTCTTACAATTGCGAAAAACCAATTATAACAATAGTTTTAATTAACTATTTTTGTTGGAATCTAAACATTGTGGTATGTACTATGTAGTAGTACCTACAGAAGATAACCGTGGTGTCCTCTTAATTACGGGTCTAAGTAAGGCATCCAAAAAATGAAAATTTTATGAACAAAACTTCAACTTAGCAAAGACCTACCAAATTTTGCTTAGATTGGTTTTTGCACCTTGTAGAGCAGAGGTGTCCAAATACCTCTTATGTGAGCGTTTTTACACACACAGATAAAAAATCCAAAATTAGAAACAACTATCACAACCCAGCAAACTTTTTTATCGCGGAAGATAAGAATGCGATTCGCCTAGTAGGTATCGCTTTATTTAGCCATATCGCACTATTATCGAATTCTTATCTTCCTACGGGAAGAAATGTGGCTCTATGCGATAACTTCTAGGCGATAGAAAAGCGTTAATTTTGAGGGATTGGAAAAAGTTTCTTCTAAGCGGTAAAAAAAGCGATACGAAAAATAACCAAACTTCGATTCGAACCCTGGACCCTCGGACTAAACACGATTGAAATGCCGTTTCAGCCAGTTGCACTATCGCACTCGTTGGTTGCTACACGCCTAATATACTACTTATATTGAATTGCCTAAAAGTATTCACCAATTTATTTCTGGCATATTGCAAAGATAACACCACTTGTAATTCTCAAATTTTTATTCCGTTGTCTCTTAAGGGGCAGCTTAGTGGCAGCTTCGGGCCTGCTTAGTGAAGTATCTCCAATTTCCCGATTGGATGAAAAAAAATGCGATACCACATATCGCTTTTTTATCCCTTGAAGATGAAAATGCGATACCTTATGTAATTTGTTTGTGTAAATCGTCAAAAATCTCCAAATTATCTCCTCAAACTATCGACAAAATCGACAATACGACAAAATGATTGCAGGAAAGAAAACAAACGAGAAAACCGGTTGTGTGTGTGTGTGAGCATGTGGCTCGACTACAAAAACAAAATTGCCAATACAGCGCTGCCTGCACGTATTGTTGTTGCCTTCTCAAGCATAGAAGAGAAAGAGAAGAGAGACACATTCGAAGTTATTGCTTCAATAAGCTTTCGCGCTAACCAACAACAAATGCGCCCCATGCGCATTTAGCGCGGGCACACCTGTTGTAGAGACATCAATTCCGCTTCTGTTTCACTTTGCCTCAAAGTGCACTTTTGCGCACTATTTGAGAAATTTTGACTTTTATGAGATAACCCTAATTTTGGCAAGGTAGCGGGATAACTAAGAACATTCTGATTGTGACAATCGGTTTTCTGATTGTCTTATAGTTGTTTTAATAATTCAATTTCATTCCGTTTCAAATAAAGTCCACTATGTGCTTTAAATCTTGCAAACTTACATATTAAAATTTTCCAAAAACACTTCCTAATCACCTTTAGATACTGTTACAGCAAACTATACCCAAAAACTTTGGTCAATTCTGAAGATATTAATTAATGCCTCAAAAATTGAACAATTTCCAGGGACTGTAATCATTATAAGTTTTATAGTAAAAATTATAAAATAATGATTAATTTATTTTCATTGATTTATTCCAAAATAATGATTAATTTTAATTTTCATTGATTTATTCACAAAATAATGATTAATTTTGAGTTATACTTTACAACTCAACCAATAATCATTATTTTTGAGCAAAAAAATAAAACTCATGAAAAAATTCCGTGACACACAATTACTCTTTCGACCCATATTAACAACGCGATAAGAATGATCAAATCAAACGATTCTGTAATGAACAGTTCTGCTTGGCATACTTTGATGACACTGAGAAAATAGGATACGTTGCAACGTAACGCTATTTGAATCCCATTTAAACGAGTTACAACTGTCAAGTTTTCCAGTTCTCAAACTCAAGTTTTTGCTGACCAAGGCTTTGAACGACTTGTTATTTCTTATAGCGTACTTTTCCGCATGAACCATCCACCCAGCTAGACGTGATCAATTTTAAATCAAAAATGGATTATATTGGTTGGTCTTGGGTTACTGATTAGGAATATACAAAAAATGTTCACTTTTAGAATTTTTTTTTGTTTGTTTTTTTTTTCATTTTGATAATAAAATTCAATAATTTGCAAGCGTTGTTCGTTTGTAAGATGATTCATGGTTAAATTATAGACCAAACTGAAGATGTTTGACAGTGAAACAAAACACAAAACGTGCGTGAGCTGTTTAAACCAGTGTTGCCAAAAAGATAATAGCTAAAAAATCACCCTTTAGTTACATATATTAAACTGAATCCACCATCTGCCTAAAAGTATTCTTCTATTTCTACTTTATGTATCTTTTATTCTCAAGTTTGCTTGCACTCTCAATATTAAAGGGTCAACTGAAATTCGGGCTTACTTAGTGATTGTTAAGCCATGTGTCGCCAATTTCCCGATGGGATGAATAAAAGCGATTCCACATATCGCCTTGTATGATGAAAATACAGTACCAAATGTAATTTGTTCGTGTAAATTGCCAAATTCTTCCCTCAAACTATCGCCAATCTCTCTCTTTGACGAAAGAGATAAGAAACGCGACAAAAGGGCTGCAGGGGAGTTTAAAAAATAATTAAGTCAAAATCTAAAATAAACATTTTCCCTAACAACTTTAGCGAAGCATAATTTGAAGTGCATTTATCATGATATATTTTTTTAATATGTCCAAGTCATGTAAGAAATTCTCTCAGTCGTTACTGTTTGAGAGTATATATGTATGTGTTGTTAACGGCAGCTGGAAGGGCTATGCTCTTAATTTTAGAAATTGTACCTATATAATATAACACTTTTAATGCCCATCTTTTCTGCAATTCATTTCTAAAAATAAACCTAATTTGTTCTTCAATTCTTGTTCCAGGTATGCCCACTACTAGAACACCTCACTATCTGCCAATTAGTAGCTCTAATTAAGTGCTAATCATGTAAGTCAATACTTGGAACAAGAAATTTCATTATGCCCAGTATCTCAAGTATCTGCAATTGATCCTTTACCCTTCTCCTTTTCCCTCTACGAATCGACCCAGCCCCAGATGCCTGCTTGATTGCGTCATTGTCCGGAGAGCTGGGGCCCAATCAATTAATGACCAAATCACATAATGCATGTAAACGATAATGAAAATGACATTAGCCAGGGCCACCACCAAACAACAACAACAACAGCAAGAGTCACAGATGCAAATACATTCCACAGGGAAAGCGATAAAAAAAAACGAACGTAATTAATGAAATTACAGTCAGCGTGTGTCTGTGCGAGTTTCGTGTTATATTTTCCAGCTACTATTTTGCATGTTCTTCTTTCTTCTTCTCTTTTTTTTTTGTTGTTGTGCGGGCCACCAGATAATCGATTCAAAACGCACACCTGCCCTCAACACGCCCCCAATATTGAAGGGGGCGTGGCATTTGCGCCTAGTTTCCGTTTTTGTCATGTTGTCGCTCATTATGCGCATTAATGTCGCGGCATTTGCATTTGACATGGCCCAATGAGTATTACGGTTGGGGTCCCCACGTGGGGCGCCAAAAATATTTATGGTTGTGTGATGATAGCTAATTTTTATGGGACTTAACGCAGCATATAATATGGAGTATTGATTGATAACAAATCAATGGAGACAATTTTATTGATAGTCTTGGTTGGACACAAAAAAAAATCGTTGATTAAAATAAGAAGAAAGAAGGATATAGTAAGACTATTAAGTGAATCTATATTTTTTAAATTTACGGAAATTCATTACTTATGAATTTATTTCTTAAACTTTAATTTTTAAACAGCTTAGAAAAAATCATTTAAAAGTTAACTTTAACTACATAATTCTTAGGAATGCCCCAAAATCAGTTTTCAACATTATTTTCATTTAATATTTTTATCTATTCCATTTCATCATGTTTTCTTCATTTTAATTTTCCTAATTTTGGGTCTTGCGCTGAATTTATTGGGTTTTGGGCTTCATTTCTTTATTTTCGGTCTGGTCGCGTGTCACAAGCGTCCTTAAATAGGCAGCACAAAACAAAAAAAAAAGTGGAGAACCAGAAATGGAATTGGGTAGTACCTCTACACCCTCGTAGTACTTTATGGCGTGTTTGTTTGCCTTTCGCTTTTGTCGCCGCCTGTGTTTTTTTCATTCGCTTTCGTTTGGGCCTTTTTCTTTGGCTTAGGCTGCCGCTTCATTAGTGCCAATGCACTTCGCGTCCGCATATCGAGAGACAAGTTGGCAGTTGGCAGTCACCTAATGCCGCAGAGCTCCCAAATGTGTTACGCGTCTATGAGGTCAAAACCAATCGATTTTCCCTTTTTTTCCCCATTTCCATTTCGTTTTCTTGCTGTTCTGGTTTGGTTTTGTAGAACTCACGTGCTGCTACTAAAGAAATGTATGAAAACATTTCTTAAAAATTGGCTTTAATAACAAACTTAATCTGCATCAAACGTGGCGTATGAGTAATGGATGATTGTATTGCGGTTGCTTGCTGGGCAATTTTATTTTGTATTAGTGACTTTTTATATGGGATTTTGTTTTGACATCATAATTTTAAGGCCGAATTAAACCCCAGGGAAATGAAGGCTGGAATGAATTGTAACTTATAAAATTTTTAATTAAAGGGGAAACTGTGAGTCAGTCTAGAATGGGAAAAAAATAATTAATATTGCGATTGTAATAAAAAAGATATTAAATATCGTTTGTATTATTTAACGATAATTTTTAGTGCTAGTCAAGTCTACGTATGTATGAGTACTAGAGTTGGGCAAATAGTTTATTTTTCGGTAACTGTTAAAACTGTCTAAAACAGGGATTAAGACCAAAATGATTTTCGGTTCCGGTACAGCTACCGGTACGAACCGAAATAAATGTTTCGGTAAAAGGTTACATTTCGGTTTTTAATTTATTTCGGTTTCGATTCGGTACCGTTTTTTATTTCGGTATACCGGTACGTACCGGTATAAATAAAATATTTTTTAAATATTGTAAAAAGCAAAGTCTGAGCTAAGTCCAAATCATTTTCTTCCTTTTTAATATAAACAAGAAACAATATTCAACATAAAAGTTTCAGTCGTTTGACATTTAAAGTGAAATAATAATCGATTTTCACATTTCGTATTATTATAAGGAAAGTTCTTACTTTTGAAATCTCATAGAATTCTGGGAACACATAAAATGTTTCTTCAGATTGTATGGCAGGCAAAAGGCTTTAGTGCAGTAAGAACATTGTAAAGGTCGTTCTCCTTCTTGTGGCATGTAGTTGTTTGAAGTTCTTAAAACACAACAACGAGTAGAGTGTCGAAAGGGCTTGGACATTGCTGGCAAAAAGCACATTTTGACGCGTGGTATGAAAAGCCTGTTCTTATTATTACTCGTGCGAAACAAAGAGCTTTCTCATTCTGACTCAATGTGCTTGCGATAATTTCGAGGCTTGTTGCAAGTTCAGAGTCTTTTTGTAAAAAAGGTTTCGAGCACTGAGAGCAGTTAAAGAGTCGCTGCCCGGTATGAGTAATTAGGTGTTTATATAGAATGCTTTTTCGGCCAAAAGACATTGAGTATTCTGTATATGAAAGTTGGTGTTGCTCCGAATTGCGCTAATTACGAAAGGTCTTCGAGCAGTGGGAGCACTCGAAGTGTTTCTGTCTCTCGCGAGGATGAGTACGTAGGAGTTGACTTAGATTGCTTCTTGTGTAAAAGGTCCTCGAGCACTGCGAACATTGGAAGGGCCGCTCACCAGTATGAGTACGCAGGTGTGCCTTTAGAGAGCTCCTCAGGGGATAAGACTGTGGGCACTGGGTACATTTAAAAGGGCGTTCGCCAGTATGCGTGTGCAGGTGGGGCTCCGGAGCGGGGCTCCGGAGTGACCAGAATGACAACATCATAGTGATTGCTTGATATTATGTTAGAATTAAAGAACTAGACATATTATTTGCAATTTAAACAATCCTCGTCTTAGTAGTCAGATGGGTATCGGGCGATATATTTGTCCCGCGACCATCTCTTATTTCTCTCTCTCAATATTGTGTATGTGGGAAATGGAAGGGGAAAAATGAGAGCGTCCCAGTTAGCTGCAAGAATCCAATTGGATCTAATGAGCTAGACATAGCTGTAAGGTTTTGTATAGGATTTCGTTGTTAGAATTACTCAGACAATATATTTGCAGGCTTAATTCATTTAAAAGGTGGAATTTTTGGCGGGGCGGCGTCATCACATCAATATGAATCGTTAAATAAAAATTTGTCCTAAAATATTGTTGGCTATCACTTTGCTGTGTAGTCGTTGCTCATATATACATACATCTACTTACATACGTATGTGTTTTGCTGCTGCAGGAGCAGCCCAGATATATTGAATTTTCGTTTGCTCATATCTTTATTACCGTTCATCCGATCTTTACCATTCCTTTGGCGGATCGATAAATAATCCTGATTACTAAATATGTCCTGAAGGAACGAACCTTCTATCTATAAAACTCTGGGAGATATTACGATTTTTTTCAATTTGCGGGGGCGGGAGGGGGCGTGGCAAACATTGAAAATAAATTTGATCTGCCTGCAAGTATAAAAAGCATAAGTCCCATACATTTCAAACCTCTATCTCTTACCATCTCTGAGATCTGTGCGTTCATACGGACAGACAGACGGACATGGCTATATTGACTCGGCTGTTGATGCTGATCAAGAATATATATACTTTATGGGGTCGGAGATGCTTCCTTCTGGCTGTTACATACTTTTGCACAAACTTATTATTCTCTTTGTACCTTTGGTACAGAGTATAAATATTACCTGGGAACTGCATTTTAGTCCATTAACGCGATGAAATTAATGGAATGTGCAATACATCCAAAATGTTCCCTATTCATTTTGTGCTCTAGAGCAAGTTTTATATTTGCCGCGTTATCTGACTCCCCATTTATTTGTTATATTGCATAATTCATTTGAGAGAATTTGGCCAGTATGGGATTGACTCATGGAAAAACATTCCAATAAAATTGAACGCAGTTCAAATCTTGAGTTGACATAATGGATTGTCACGCCCATATAACTATCGTTATTTACTGATGTCCATATATCTGTCGTTAAGCAAGCCGTTTGTGCTTCTTCAAGCCTAGTACGGAGAACGCAAAAAAATCTTCATATAAAAATAACTCTGTGAAACCGCTCGCCAAATTTTTGACACAAAACGTTTTACAACTAGTATGCTGACAAGCAAGCGGGGGTGGTAAAATCCACACGGGCTTCATCGCGTTGCCAACTCTCGCAACGTTTGGATTTTATTGAACAGCTTATCGAGTTTTGTTATTTATTTTGACGGTCGGCAGAGCAAAAATATGTCAAAAAAATTAAAATTCTATTGAAGCTCTTTCATGAGGATGAAAAAAAGCTAATTATTTGGGGCCTCATTAATTGAGAGTATTTTGATTCAGTTGCCGTAGACAGCATCGAAGTCCAGAAAGAGCAGCATTAAATTTGTTGCTTGCACGGGCCAATGCCGATAAAGAGAAACCACTGTAATATATACTTACTTTTATGAAATAAAAACAAATAAATAATAAAAATGTGTTATATTTATTATTGATCTCGGACGCCAGCAGATTCTTATCGAGGCTGGACCTTTTGCTTCGTTTCGGAGCCCAATTTACTTCCAACAACTAAAACTGTTGGCGCTCATTTGGAAGTTTTGAATGTACACTTCTGGGACTCGAACTATTGGGTGAAATCACATTAGATCTTACAATCTCTCTTAGCTTTGTCGATATACTCATGTCGTTAGCAAATTTTTCAAATATGGCAGCTGAGACGCTAGCGTCTGCTTCTTGTATACTCTGCCTTCCTCATCCAAGACAACTTGTGTGGCATAAATGAAAACTAGAAAACTAGGAGGACAACTGTCTCCTGTCTTCGCATTAGACATTACTGATCTGCATTTATCATTAAATTGTTTGAAAGCCTGGGGAAAGTGTGACCGTACTTTTAAAAATACCAATAACGCCTTATTTGGAACCGTTGACTTAATTGAGAGTCTTGAAGCACATATCTTGCATTTGAAAATCGGACATCATCATCTCTTTTTTAAAAACTGCCACTAGCACTATTGTTTTTTTTTTTTTTTTTTTTCGAAATTCGATTTTGATAATTTTTACCAATAAGTGCTGATATAAGTGTACGTTCACTGATTCTAAATTTTTTTTATAAACGTATCTAGCCTCTGTCACAGAACATACTGAAACGACTACTATGTAATAGCAGACCGGACCCAACGTTGTGATAGAAATATCGGGCAAATAAGAGAAGAACGCAAAACTAACCGTACTTAACGAGCACAGAGCGACAGTTATTGAATATTTTGATCATCCCTAATGTGTACTTTAATTGTATTATTTTAAAGTTGGAGCGAGTTTTTTAATTTTATATTCACACCCATGCTATTGTTCAATGAGTTATTGCTTATATTTCAAGTCAGTTATTCATATTTTATATGAATGTTTTTATTATTTTTTTTGTTCATTTTTTGTAGTTGGGTGTAATGTGACTCAAGCTAATTTTATGATAAGTAGAAAAAACCCGTTCTCTTTCTTGGTGTCAGACACGTTTTTAAGCTTAAGCTTTTAACAAATATTGTGCTATATTTAGTTATCAGCTCAGCAAAACTACAGACTACGAACTATTCAAGGCTGTAAGCGATTGCCAAAATTCTCTTAGACCCTTCAAATCTTGACCGAGCTCCTTTTTTGTTTATAAAGCAAAGAATTTGTAAGGTAGTTTGTCCAGTCAATCGACTGAAGATACTTATGTAAGATTTTAATTAACTATTTTCCAGTCGAACTATTCAAAACCTGGTTCCCAAAGAAATTTCGTTTTCCTTATCTAACGTATCTCATTTTTATTCATTAGTCATTTTAATCAGATTGTACCCCCATACAATTCTGAGAATACTTACGGAGTGACTGTAATGCATCAAACTTCGACAGTGTTCAGCTAATGGAAAAATAACTTATTTGTGTATAAAAAATTAATTATTAAATCATTTTTTCAAATTCTACCACACACTCAATATCGCCTCTCTTAAAACATTTCATTCCTCAAGGGAACTCTGGCAAACATGACTCAAAACATCCAATTGCTTTCAAATTTCTCAAACAGCTCACGAAATTTTTGCACAAGCATTTGGGTAACTAAATCCCTCCCCCAGCAACAGCAAACTTTTAATTTCACTTTTTTTTTCGGTGCGGCCTTTTCACCCATGATAATTTTAATTTATGCAAAAGGAAATTTAAAAATTACCTCCAACTCGCGTGTCCGTAGTGGAGGCCTAAACAAACAAGAGGAGTTTTATTTTCATTAAAATTTATTTCAAGTTTTAATTCAAACTTTGTTAGATGAGAGTTCAGCTTGATTTGATATTTCCGTGACCGAAAGTCATTAAAATAATTGCGTATTTGTATTTGACTAGCTCATATTACAGTGGCCATGACGAATAGCTATCAGAATAATAAAATAAAAGTTGATATAGCTAGAACATATATATATATGTAGCTAATTTCGATTAGACCAAATCAATTGTATTTTGTCTGGGAGTTCTAATTTGAGGATTTCTATTTTAAGCCTGATTTTCTTTAAATACAATTTTTAACCATTTCATGTCGCGTGAGACAATATCCTACTTAATGTGTGTTGTTATCTGCTTTAAGTGGCTTTCACCCTTGCCCATTTCTTTCAGTCATTCGCTTGATTTATTCACTAGGAAGGCCACTTTACTGGTTACTCTGATGTTTACCCCTAAATGTGTGTTTTGTGTTTTGGCTACAGTCATTAATTAAAGGCATTTCCCTTGTAGCTGTCATTTAAGTTGTGGTTAATTTTAGTCACAGTCATTGGCGATGCTCTACATATTTCGTATATGTAAGTATGATTTGTTGGCAGAAATGTCTGGTTAATTATTGATAAGAGAACTTTGAATGGTTTGATTCTAGGGCTTAAGCTACGCTTTCAATTTAAAGATTTTTAAATGACTTAAGAAAGCTTTTTACGAGGGCGGTCCCAGAAATAGCCGACCTAACTACTAAAACACAAAAATTTATCATTTTTATACCCTTGCAAAGGGTATTATAAAATTGTCCGGATGTTTGTAGCGCATAGAAGGAAGCATCTCCGACTACAGAAAGTATATGTATTCTTGATCAGCACGACGAGCTGAGTTGATTTAGCCCTGTCCGTTTGTCCGTCTGTTTCTATGCTATCTCCTCCGTCAGTTTTAAAGCTATCCTCACCAAAGTTTGCACGAAGTCTTTTGGTACAAATTCGCTGCACATTTGTCGGAACCGGCCGGATCGGATAACTATAGCATATAGCTGCCATAGGAACGATCGGTTGAAAAAGTAGTCTTAAAGAGAAAAAATTTTTTGTTTTTAATGGAAATTCCTCCAAAGTACGTATTTCTTAGTTTACTATCCCTTCCTATGATTTCTCTAAGTTTGGTCGAAATCGGATGACTATAGCATATAGCTGCCATAGGAACGATCGGTCGAAAAATTAGTTCTAGTGAGAAAAACTTTTTTGTTTTTAATGAAAACGTCCTCATCATTGGCATACACTTATTTTATATTTTTTTACCCAATTCTACAAAGTTTGGTCGAAATCGGATGACTATAGCATATAGCTCCCATAGGAACGATCGGACGAAAAACTAGTTCGAGTGAGGAAAACTTTTTGGTTTTTAATGAAAAGGTACAAAGTTTGGTCAAAATCGGATGACTATAGCATATAGCTGCCATAGAAACGATTGGTCGAAAAACTTGTTCTAGTGAAAAAAACTTTTTTGTTTTTAATGGAAACGTCCCTTACGTTGGCAAATACTTATTTTAAATACTTTTACACAATTTTACAAAGTTTTGTCAAAATCGGATGACTATAGCATATAGCTTCAGTAGGAATGATCGGTCGAAAAGGAAGTTCTAGTGAGAAATACTTTTTTGTTTTAATTGGGATCGCCTCCAAATTTCGAAATTTACAGTTTGTTTTGCTTTTCCATGATTGCACTAAGTTTTGTCGAAATCGTACATCTATATAGTATAGCTCCCATAAAAAAGTAAGGTCCGAAAAGTAGTCTTATTTAGAAAAACAAACTGCAAGGGTATACAAAACTTCGGACGAGCCGAAGTTAACTTTCCCCTATTTTTTTTTCTTATTCATTAAGTCTTAATTTCGTCACTGTGGATCGAAATATTTTTATGGTTCTGCATAATAAGAAGCTTCTATTGTGGTTTATTTTTTTCGAAACGGAAGGTGATTAAGATTTGTTTATTGCTGATGACGTGTCTGTGTCCCATCCAGTGTTTTGTAGTAAAGTTTCTCCAGTTATTTATTTTTGCATATTTTGTTCAAGGTAATTGAAATGTCGCTCATTTTGTACAGTGACACTGAGAGTGAGACAAATACTGAACTTGGCTCACTGGAAGAGAAAACTTGCGTTGGAAAAACGAGGCTATAAAAACAGAAGAAAAATGCCACAATTTCAAAAGGCGCCAAGACAATTGTCCAACCCAATCCTTCTGAGGAAGGAATGAAGACTGATGAAATCAGTATTAAGAAGTATGACGACAGAAGTCGAAAACTTCTAAAAACGGTGCTATAATTGCCTTGTAAATATGCACTTTGTTACGGAGTGAGAGTTTATTCCTACTGGCGAGCAGCAATCCCAGTTTCTTCACTCTGCCGTAAAGTGATCTTACAAGCGTGTTGATATGGGTTCCGAATGTAAGGCGCTTGTCCAGATATACTCCTAAGTATTTATGTCCAGGCAAGTGCCGTAATAGCTGCTCATTGTGAAAGACGCCAGGGCACTCATCGCGACGAAGTGTATATGTTACACTGGCACATTTATCCAGGTTTAGCCCAATGTTCCATCGTTTAGCCCATCTGCTGAAGTGAAACAAATATTGCTGAACGACATCGGGTCTCTCGCCATAAAAGCAGTATCGTTAGCAAATGTTGCAGTGAGTAAGTCTTGGGAGTCTTCAATGGGTATTGTTTCTCCTGCAGGCATGTCATAAGTGTATAGAGAGTATAGGGTTGGTCCGAGGACACTTCCTTGTGGCACACCAGCGCGTATTAACCTAACACTGGGAACAGCTCCTTCCAAGATTACTGAGAAGGTCCGGTCCGTGAGGAAGCTTTTCACAAGAGAGTAAAGCTGAGGTGGAAGGATGCCACACTCTATCAAAAGCCTGTTTAATGTCAAGGTAAACCGCAACCACGTATTCCTTCGCCTGAAATCCGTCGAGAATAGAATTAGTCACCCTATTCAGCTGCTCAGGGTCCCATGAGACTTTCTAAACCCGAACTGAAAGGGAGCTATCCTGCCACACACCCCATCGATAGCCATAATTCGGGCTAGTAGGCCTCTCGAAAATTTTTCGATATTGTGGATAGGAGACTGATTGGACGGTATGACCCGACCTCCGACGGGCTTTTGCCAGCTTTATGGATCAGAACGATTTGAGCCTTTTTCCACACTGTAGGAAAGTGACCCAGTCGCAATGCCGCGTTGAAAATTAAGACCAGGAAGAGCACCGCTTTTAGTGGGAGGGCTTTGATAACCCTATTGTCAAGGCCATCCTCGCCTGGGGCTTTTTTATTGTTTAAGTTTTTGATTTGGCCCTGAACCTCCTCCAGAGTAATTGGTGGAACTGGGGGCGTTAGCTGCCCTGGGGTGATAAGGACATGCTCTACATGTCTCCTGCGGCTTACTGAAGCTGTTTCAAGTGACTTAAATCTCTCCTCTAAATTTTCCGCAAATGCTTCCGCCCTTTCCTGTGGAGATTTCGCCCAAGTACCGTCTGCTTTGCGGATTCTTGTACCTGCTGGTGAGAGACCAGAGTGCATAATTTGTACTGGCATCAGAGGTAATACCTTCTAGGAAGCGGTCTGTGGCATCCTGTCTGAAACTCGCGAGCAGCTTTTTAACCCTGTTAGCCACTCTTTTATATACCCTATCCACATTGGGATCTCTTGTGCGAGTAAACTGCCTCCTCAGTCTCCTTTTGATGAGCAGTAGAGCATCGAGAGCAGGCGGAAGGCAAGAGTGTGGTCTGCGATCCTGAAGGGTTTCCTTTGAACGTGCTTTGAAGGCTGCCGCATGCACCTTATTCACGAATTAACTAAAATGGAGAAACTTATTAAAAGTACTAACAGTTTTTTTAATTTTCAAAAGTCGACTTCTTTTTCCAATTTTCGGTTTCTTTTATTTCTCAACTTCAACGTTTTTACTACCCAACCCCTCATAATTAATGCCGCTAGTAAAAATTTAAACCAAAATTTAACAACAATCTGCGGTATAGGTTTCTCTTTTTAGCACTCAATCGACCAATTTTAATGAGTTAATTTTAGCTTCAGTTGCTTTGCGACGTTGTCAAGATGACCAAGTGCCGTTAGAAATAAAACCTGACAACCTGGAGATAGGATCACATTAAGCTATTGTTTTATGAGAGGACATAAATCAACTGAATACCACCTCATACTTTCGTAGTAACCAGCACACCCATTCGACTGGGGTGGCGCATTACACAGTTATAATTCATTTCATTGGCATTTCCGATATAAATTCTGACATTTTATGAGTGTCTGTGTGTGCTGTTTTTTGTTCTCTCCTTCGCACAACATAAACAAACTAAAGAGTAAACACAGTTTGACAGGCATTTAGGGCATTCATCAATTGCTCTTTGTTTCCTTGGCATTGTTTGTTCGCCTTGTCTGCTGTGAAATGTGTGGCTAATGTGACAGGCCCACTAGCCGATGACCTGGCCATTAGTCGCACAACATGCCAAAAAGTATCATCATTAAATGCACATAAAGCTGTGGGATATCTTGAAGTCTTCTGCTTGCTTGGCCGCATTATATTTATTAATGTGCAATTATCGATAATTATGTGCTCATCTACTACTTCTGTATTGAATGTCGGTTACGGTCTTTTGTCTTCTCAATAGTATAGATTTGTATTTGTGTTTAGTTTTGCGAATTGTGCAAATTATTGTGTTAATTGAAAGTCATGGGCCGTTAGTTAATTGGGTGCCGAGCTATATGCAAAGTTTCGCTGATGATTTCTATTGTTAATTCGTTTTATATGGCTGTCTAAGTTTAAGGAAAGGATAAATGAAATTGAAATTCTTGAAGTATCTTTAAGATACTTTTGCATATTTAAAAATTCATAATAAACCTTTCCAAAATTACATTATTTTCCATTTACTTATTTATCCATCATACACTTTAGCCAACTCCCAGCTTACGTCCATCCAACCAATCACTTCATCAATTGCCGCAGCACAAAAAACTTTAAGCAACTGTTTTTCGCCCATCCTTAATTTCCAAAGGAAAAGTTCGTCCCAGAAAATACCGAATACTAAAATATGCACATAATAAGACATTCCACTAACCCACCTCTCTCTCTCTCTCTCTGTGTCTCTATCAGTTGCTTGGACTCTCTACCCAACATCAGGCCAGCGCCATCTAATTAGACATAATAAGGCAGCAGGCAGGCACACAGAGAGAAAGAGGGGGCGCAACATTTTTGACCAAAAGGTCTGCAATCCACTCCCCACTTTGTTGTTGCCAACTGCTGACCAAAACGACAACCCAAACGATCTCACTGCAGACTTGAGTTTTTCCGGCCTCGCTTCTCTATGCTATTAAAATATATTACAGCAGCAATTTCACTCGACTTTATTTTTGCGCTTTAGCCAGGCCAGCAGCAACTTTGCCTCTGCCTGGTTCTCTGGCTTGGTGTATATAACTTAATTTTTATGGTCATGCAAGTCAATTGCAGTTTGGCATTTCTTCGATGAATTTTTTTTTCTCTTTTTTTCTGCTTCTTTTCTACATCATTGTGGACGTCTCCCTCTCGTCATCTGTTTCGAGTTGTGTCGGTTTGTTATGGTTGGAGATCTTTTTTTTGTAGTGGAACGAAAAGTCGTAACATGAGACGCAGCAAATTGTTTGCACAAATGGCAAATGACTTTGACTAGGGGGGGAATTGGGAAAACTATTGTTGGCGAACCGGAGCAAAGCTAAGTAAAGTAAGTAGAAGCGAAGGCGTTGACTTAATGTGAGAAGGGAAACAGGAATAAGGAAGTCATAGCGCAAACAAAATTCACATGTGAAATTAAAATTCTTGCAAATGTTTGCAAAAGTTTCATCGAGTTAATTTGCTTGCAACGGAAATCAACGAAGTAAAGAAGAAGAAAACGGAGATAAGGATATACCAAGTCAACAGATTTAAGTAGAATAAGTTGAAAAACCAAATACTGAATCAATGAAGGGAAGAAACTAACAAGTGCAAAAGAAAATAGATAAAATATCTAAGAGTCATAGATAAGTTTCATTAATAAAAGGAAGTGTTAATAGTGTGCTTTCTATACTCCGTATTAAAGGTAACTACACACAGAAAAAATCAGGGAGTCTTCGACTCCTTAGTGGTTAGACTGATAATTTGTGTGGTGTTATGAGCCACACGTTTAAGCGTTTAAAGTTCGTGTTTTTAGCAATTATTCTTTATTAAATCAATAAATAATAATTTTTCTCATATTCTGGATTAAAAATATCAATGAAAAGTCTGCAACGCTTGTTTTCTTCTAATTACGAGCTCGATTTGCTGGTGTCTGATGTTTTGTTATTTTCTTTTTTAATGTTATTTTTGTCCTCTTTGAAGCGTTTTTCTTCTGCCTCTTAGCGTATCATTGCCACATTCTTTTCGGAAGTCAAAACCGATTTTTTGGCAAAGTAGGTCCCATATATCACTTTTTTTGACGCCACAAACCCAAAGCAAATTTATTTTTTTTCAGATATTCATATTCGGTCAAAAAGGGAATTGACCACAGATATTTCTTTCAATCTTACTTCGGGTGGCTTACATTACCCGACGTCTCTGAACACCCCAGCTTCCCCTATATTTTTACTTACATTTAAGATTAAATTAACGTTGTCCGATATCGTAGTTGACCTTATCGCGTGTTTAGTAATTAAATCAGTCGTTTAAAAGTTCTTTGTTTAATTGTTTAAAGCCCATTTAACGTATAGTCGCATTTTAATGTCTAATTTACAGTTAATCCATTGGAGATATGGAGTTTCTAAAGCCAGATTCGGGTTCATCATGAAAAATTTGTCTAAAATCAATCAATAAAATCAATCTTTTAGCATTCGAGGTCCAGTGCCGAGAATAAATCAATTTTGAAATCTTCACAAAATAATTATGCCAACCCCTTTTTTGACAGTTCGATTAATATTTTCTAATCCAAGCAGCTGATTGTGGACTACTTATGATTTATTGAAAGCTTTCTTTTATACTAGTACTAGCTGAATACCCGGCGTCGCCGGGTCTTATGATTCTTAAGAGAGGGATTATATTCAATCTAGTGCAGGCTGCTTGTCGGTATAAACATTTTGGACCGTTCCATCTTTTTCTCTATATAAACGTCTTCATGATAATCTAAAATCAAGAATATGTTGCAAATTTCGTGACTTTTTTGATCGTTTGGCTAATACTTCCTATTTACCCGTCTACAATTACTTTCTATCAAATCTTCACAATAATCCAGTCTCAAATCAAAAATTTGCAAATTTCGCAATATTTTGGACCGTGTAATCTACAGCTTCCATTTACCAACGCTGGCATTGTAATATAAGCACTAAGCCCTTTCATACATACTCGTAATGTTATTTTGCAAATTTCGAGATTTTTGGACCTTAGAAACCTTTGCGGGCAAGCGTTGCCCAAAGTTTTATGGCAATCGGATGAACGGTAAAGTTTGTGAAATTTCGCGGTGTTGTGACCATTTCCTGCCCATTTCTTCAATCCATTTCTTCAAGCGTACAACCATTCGTCAAAGCTTCATCTAAATCGAACATTTTGCAAATTTCGCGGTTCTTGGTCCATTTCCCGTCCATATCTTCTACTTGGAAACCTTTCTGGGCAAGCGTCGAACCACTATCCAAAGATTTACCGAAACCGCAAATTTTTTAATTTTCGCAGTTTTTTGACAATTTTCTACAAATTTCTTCAACTTAGAAACCCTCCCGAGCAAGCTTTCAATTCATTCCCCAAAGATTGATTGCAATCGGATGGACGGTATAATTTTGCGAATTTCGCGATTTTTGGACCTTAGAAACCTTCGCGGCCAAGCGTCTAACCATTGACCAAAATTTCATCGCAATCAGATGAATGGTTTATTTTTTGAGTTATCGCTGTTTTTTGACTATTTCCCGCCCATTTCTTGAAATCAGAATCCTCCAAAGCTTTATAACAAACGAACATTTTGGAAATTTCGCGATTTCTTCTACTTGGAAACCTTTCTGGGCAAGCGTCGATCAATTTCCCAAAGTTTTTGCGAAAAATTAAATTTTGCAATTTTCGCGGTTTTTGGACCGTTTTCTGCAAATTTTTTCAACTTAGAAACCTTCCGGGGCAAGCGTTCAACCATTCCCACATTTTCATTGCAATCGGATGAACGGTATAATTTTGCAAATTTCGCGGTTTTTTGACCATTTCACAGACATGAGACATAGCCTATGACACTTTCCTGATCGACCTGAACTTACTGTGAAAAATTCGTGAAGATAGGTTCAGCGCCCATAAGGGACAAACATACAAATATACAAACATACAAACATACTTTCACTTTTATATAGATGTATAGATTTGATAAGAATTTCAAAATTTTAGGATTTTTTGATTAAATGATATAATGGTTTAATTATGCAAATTTTTTTTGTCAAAATAATTCTGCCGACTAGTGTATGTGCCATCTTGACGCCTATCTCAACCAAATTTTCCGGCAAAATTACAGAAATTTGCATCGCTATCTAGTTCTGAAATATATCATCCGAAGCTGTATTACAATAACAGCTTGAAAGAGATTATATCATTCCGCTCTCAGCAGCAAAGCATACGCAACTGAGCAAGTCCAGCTAAGTGTCAGCTCAAAGGGTCTTTTTTGTTGTTGTTATTGCGGTAAGGTATTGTTTTGCGTAAGAAAAACACTAGCACGCATACACACTTGCAGTTAGCTGTGGCACATACGCAGCGCACATTCATGCGTTAAGTGACCCATTAATGCAAAGCTAAGTAACAAATTAACAAAGTGGGCGAAAAAAACTGCTTGGTTGAGCAGAGAGAAAGTCATTTCGGTTCTCTTTTTTCATGGTGTCCTAGTGCAACTGTTTTTTTCTGACTGTCTGTAAATGGGGACCACTTTTTGATGCCTCATTAATGAACCTTTATTATTACGATAATAAGCTTGTGAAATTTTTATTCGATTTTTCCAGAGTTTTTTTGATTAAGCAAAAAAAAAAATGTAAAGCATTTCTTAACAGTGATGCAATCTACGCTAGGGGTTCGGTTTCACTACAGCTTCCCTTTAAATTGATTTCTTGCGTTTCGGTTAGTGTTCGTAGTTCCTTTTTATTTTCAATCCCGAGTGGAGCATAGGTCAACTGTTGTTAGCCGTCGTTTTGAGTTTTCCCCAACTTTCCCCGATGCTTTCCGCTTCTCTACCGACAGTCCTCCTCCAAATTTCTTTGGGTCTGCCAGTTGTTTGCCCGACTCCGTCCAACGGTTTCCATTCCATTGCCATTCTTGCGATGTTGTTCTTATTTTTTCGCAATGTATTTCCTGTGTGGCCGGGTATGGCTCAGCGGCTAGTGTGTGCTCCCGCTGTGCAAGATGTCGTATGTTCGATCCCGCCTCGCGAAATCTAATGAAAAAGTTTTTCCCACCCGGTCACCTTCACTAGCGGTTGATGCCAGCTTTGAAGTAACTAGTCATGAAAAAGCTTCTCAAGCTGCCGCTTGGTCCCTTTGTCTTGTGCGAAAATTAGAAGCACACGAGCCAAGAGATTGTCTTAGTCTTAGTAGCTCGGAGTTCCGTATTCTGTTAGGCGAAAATATGCAGAAGATGCGTCACAGGCAACGGTTTACAAATGTTTGGAGTTCTGACTCTATAAAAATTGTAATTTCTAAGTGGAAGAACCGTATTGGAGCACTGACATTACGTTAGACTTAAAGGTCCTGTTTTTGAGCCAGTGTGGATATGACGAGCAGTCAAACAGCATCCCAAAGGCGCCTTTAGCCTCTTGAAGGTGCGAATCTACATCGAGTTTCGTCCCTCCATCCACAGTGACTACGTTTCCAAGGAAGCTGAATTGGCTATTCGTCCAAAACCAGAGCCTGGGATTGTACGGAACGGATGCTGAGCGCTTTCGTCGTGTTGATTTTGATGCGTGCCGATTTAGCTGAGGTGTCCAGGTTGGCTAGTGCATTTGTCAGGTCGCTTAGCATATTTGCCTGGAGGCATATATCGTCTGCATAGTCCAAATGCCCTTGTAGTCATTGACCATATTATGCCGCTGTTGTTAGGAGCAGGTCGAAAGGCTGCGAAAGCATTCCATCGTGAAGCACTCTACTCTGGGCGCTGTCGTATGTCGCTCTGCTCGCAACCCCTGTCATATGCAATCCCTTTGGCGAGGTTCACAAAGGCCATGTGCAGGTCTGTAATCAGTGCATTTCTCAATCAGGATGCTCACAGTCTGTTGCCTCGTGTTATTAAACGTACGAAATATTGCCAAATACCACTATTCATTTGGGTGATATTTCATGACATTTTACTTTAAGATCAAGGCCATTTCGACTAATTACTAATAAACTACAAAACTTATAATTCGTTCAAGCAATTATAAACTACCCACTCGTGTGTCCATCGTACAGATATCTTTTTTTAATATCTGCTCTCCATTATTCTTACTGGCAGAACAAACAATTCATGTCAGAATGTGTGTCGCACTTCATGCCCAATAACAGAAAACTACACTTCAAACTGGCAAATTGAAAACTCATAAAAATTCTCACGTTTTGCTCCAAATTTTCATACACACACACACACACACAACTTTTGAGTGTTGTTTTGCATAATCACCAGACTCGAGACTCAACCATCAAATCAAAAGCCCAAGCAACCAAACTGGCAGCCATTGAACTCTCTGCACACGATTATGATGCCAAATGTGACCATAAAAAGAGACGAAGTGAAGCTCAAGACTTGTTGCTGAGCAGCGCGAGAATAGCGCGCGAGTTTTTGAAAGATTTTTATCAAATTGCCCGCCGGCCAGACCGCAGATTTGTGATGCTGCTGCGGCGGCTTCGGTTGCTGGTTTCCTGTGTGCGTGCGCGGATTATTTTTGTACTTGTTGGAGTCGGATAGGCCCGGCGGCTATGCAAATTCATCACACATATAAATATATATGTATGTTTGAACGTTGCCCCAGAAACACACAAAAACCGGTGGCACTTTTCGGTCCTCTCAAGGAGTTGTTGGGTAGTGAACGGTGCAATGAACTTCATCTACCCAATCCATCAAAAAAATAGCGCGTGTGGCCCCCCTAGGGTGAAATATGTCCACTAATGAATGAACCTGCCGTAGCTTGAGCTGAAATTTGTATTCTAAAGAAATCTCTGCGCAAAACAATATTTTGTTGGGAATTTTTTCTGTAGGTGAGGCCACTTCTCTCTCTCTTAATTGCTCTTTTTGTGAAAGTGTCCAAAATCGCGAAAATTTATTTTTGGGCTTCGTCACTTTTGTTTATTTAACGGCTGCTGCGTGTTTTGCAAATTATATTTTTGAGGTTGATGTTGTTTCGTATTTTTGGTACTTGGTGCTTGGTGCTTGATTAATTACATTGTTGACATTGTTTTCAGTGCAGCTATCCCTCAAATATAAGATTTGTCAGGCCTAAAGAGTGAATGCAAAACTGTAAGAACTGTCTGTTATGTGTCGGAAGTGCTCAGTTGGACTTGACTGAATGCCAGAGCACATCCCGTATACAACTTTTGCTACTTAAAAGTAGTTGCTAAAACCTGCAATCTTGCTTTCGCTTTTATATAGGGGCGAAACGCAGCAGGAGCTGTTCTAATGAAGCGTAAAAACGCTCGACACTCTCTGATCCATGCCACATTCGTGCCATTAGAAGGAATGTTTTCATGCTATGCAGATGTTATGCCTTCCAACATACGGCAAAAAGAACATGTTTGAATATAACCAATGGTCGTCAATCGTTTAGGCCTTTCCAAAAGCTCGGTTGCTGCATGCGTGCCATTAGAAGGGACGTTTGCATGTTGTGCAGACTTCTTCGCTTCTAACCTACTGCCAAAAGGAACGAGCATCAGTTTTTATACAGATTACACAGTTCTACAAATTGAGACCTTTTGTGAGTATCCCGAGCATCTTTAACTAATTCTTGTAGACAAACTTATCCTGATCACGAGTTAGAAGGTCAAAGTCAAAACTTAGTTTCCGTTTCTGAGATAATGGCGGAAAACAATTTTACCGACTTTGGACCGTTTTAGAATTTTTGTAGGCCGTTCTGTTACATAACAGAAATATTGCACCTTCAATTCCTATTTGTCACTCTGTTCATATGAAAGTGTCATTTGAAAATATGTTAAATCTTTTGCTTTATATCAAGTATAATGAACACCAATGGCTAATTTGAGGAGACTTGAAAGTCGTAGCTCTTCTTCTAGGACTGCAATTAGCATACACGAAGTTTTTTGCTTTGGAAAAGAGCATTATAAAAAAAGGTGTGGCCTATTCGCAATTCACTTGAAACTGGTCAAAAAAATGTTCAAAATGAACCATTAGTTGACCCAAAAAAGGTTTTACTTCCACCATTACACATAAAACTCTGTCTGATGAAGAATTTCGTAAAAGCAATGGACAAAAATGGCGCTGCTTTGGAAAATCTATGCCAGAAATTTTCAAGACTAAGACTAAGCTTCGGTCAAGGAAAATATTTTTGTCAGTTCCTCAACTTAAAATTTATTTAATGATGCTAACTTTGACTCTATCACTAACTGTAAGGAAAATGTGCCTTTGCATTCCTGCTAGCTTATTCGGAAGAGATATTATTAGGCAATGCTATGTCGATCCCTGACCACCAGACTATAACGGACTCCCGAGTCAATCACCATCGCTATTGGAGAGCCTCCTACCAGGCAATGAATCGTCACATCTTTCTCTGCATCGCTTACCACCTAAAACTAATCAGCTTGATTCTCCTCCTCTTGCTCTAACGATGACAGGTCTCAGGGCAATCGTTTTCGACCAGGGTTCACTCCATCGCTACAGGTCTCTACAGAGGTCAAGGCGATGTACCTAGAATCCTCGCGCAGAGAGGACAATCTGTAGCAATTGGAGAGTACAACTTTCTTCTTCTTCTTCTTTGGCCATCACAACCGTTTTACGGTCTCGGCCGCTGCCACTAATGCCCGCCACTCGCCTCTGTCCCGAGCGACATTCCACCAGAAGGACACTCCCAGGTTCGCAATGTCTCCCTGCACCTGGTCACGCCATCTCCGCTTTGGTCGACCAGGCGGGGGAGTACAACTTTAAGGTTGTTAATGATTTGGTGTACTTAGGAACTATGAAAATCAGCGACAACAACAGATTGATGTTATCTGAAGAAGAATTACTCGTGCAAACCGAGTTCAAGAGCTAACTCTGTTGTAAACTCAAAACGAAAATAGCGCATTTTATCCCAGTCCTGCAATGCGGCGCAGAAGCATGGAAATGTGTTGTGCGTGTTCGTGAGAGAAGCTTTGAATTTCGCACCCGAATGAATCATTAACTGTATAAGCTCTATAAGTTCAAGTGCATAAAACAACAGCGACTAAGCTGGATAGGACATGTTATTCATATAAATGAACAAGCAACAGTAAAACAGATGTACAAACGGAATGCCAAAGGTTTTGGAAGAATAGTAAGGAAGGTACAACCGAAACTGAGATGGAAAAACTAGGTGCGTAAACACATTACCCAGCTTAGTGTCAGTGCCAGCTCGTAAAAAACAGAAACGACTTGCGGGTTATAATAACAGACTGTTAGGCGGTTGTGATTTACATGTCGGGACAAAGAGGAGAAAAAGAACAAATATTACCGTTAAAGCTTATAGCATTCCATGAGTGTTTTTATTGCACATTTCAATAAGCATTTAGTGACGCCAATGTTATATCAAGTAGCCTTTTTAACACTCCTTTAAAAATTTTTGGTGGAGATCTAGTTATCCTCACATAAATTTGCTAATGTTCCTTACAAAAATTGAAAATTTTTTACATAATTAGTGCATATGTTAACCTATATTAGAGGCATGCAAAAAATACATTTACATTTATGCATTGGTGTGTTTGAGAGCAGCGCAAAAATTGTTCTCAGTTTCAGTAGCAACGACTGCGTCACGGCGTAGGAAAGCAAGCAACGCAGCTGCGCTTGTGCAGCTTATACTGTGTGTGTCGGAACAGCGCTGCTTTTAGAAAGTGCCTGTCCTTGATCTATATGATCAGATGGCTTACATGAATGTCCGACAAAACCATTGGCTTGTAGCAGGTGGTTTGTAAATGTAAAATGGCTTGACACAGCGCCAAAGCCGAGCCTCTCTCAATCTCTTGGCTTGTGCGCTCCGAACGCCGAACCGAACGGCAGTTTGAGAAGCTTTCCATGGCTAATTACTACAAAGCTGGCGCTAACAGCAGAGAGGGGTGACCGGGTATAAAGTTTATTCAAAGAAAAAACTTTTTTCATTAGATGTTCCAAGGCGGGATCGAACTCACGACCTCTTGCACAGCGGTCGCGCACACTAGCCGCGGAGCCACCCGGCCACAGCATCAAATCAAGTAAAATTTGACTTTGAAGGCCAATTTCGACACCATTGGCATTGCTTATACCGCATGTTTAATTTTTCTCAGCTGCATTGATATGTTGACTATCCTAGAGGCTTTATAAAATCACAAATTAATGCTTGGTGTGGCCTACAAAAATTCTAACACGGTCCAAAGTCAGTAAAATGGTTTTCCGCGATTATCTCGGAAACAGAAACTAAGTTTTGTCTTTGACCTTCAAAATCGTATTCAGGATGGTTTTGTCTACTGGAATTAGTTAAAGATCCTCGGGATATTTATTACTGTAGAACAGTTTTATATGCCTTCAATCATACTGCAAAAGTTGGTAGTGCATTCTTCCTAGTATAAAAAAGTGTGCTAGAAGGCATTCTTTTGGGAACCACGTTCCGACAAAACCGACTGGGCTAGCTAAGCAAAATTTATTATCAAAGTTTGTGTATAAATGTGCGTAAATTCTCAATGGAATTTAACAGATAAAATTTGTTGAAAAAAGAAACAATTTTTTTTATAACCAAACGCCCAAGATAACACTATTAATTATAAAATAAGTTTTAATCAGACGTCTGACAGATAAAGTTTATATTCAAATCATACAAAATGAAAATTTTAATTATTTTATTATCAAAATAACACCTGATAAAGTCATCTTTTTAATAAGTATTTGCCACATTTTTGGAGTGTGAATTAAGCCCCTTGTTCTCGCCCCCTTTTAAACCCACCAACCCTGCACCGAAACAATTAGAACTTTTCGCTTTAATTCTCCGTTTTTTAATTAAATTTTAGCTGGCACTTTCAAGGCAATAAACAACAAGAACTAATTTCGCGCTTTCCAGTCTGCTTGTTGGATCTGTGTTCATTCGTTCGTTCGGTTGATTATGTTCTTCTCTGACTAATGCTGATAACATTGTTAGCCGTAAGTCGTTGCTTTCGCATTTTGTTGGGGAGTTAAAACCCGTTTTGTGGTTATGTTTTAGCATGAACTGCACTTTAAATGTCATAAACTGGTCCAAAATATTACAAAATTAATTGTTCATCAACGCTTCCAAAACTGTAATCATTTGCATACGTAGGCACACTTCCTTTGCGACATTTGCCTATGCCATAATGATAACAATTTATCGCACACAGCTAAAACAAACACTTGTATTATTCGCCCACGCGGACAACCTTTCTCTCAAAAGATAAGCAATTTAAACAATCCACCTGGTAAATATGTACGTAAGGGGGACAAACGTACGTAAAACCCAGAGGCACTGCGAAAACTGTAACAGTTCTAAGTTTAGCGTGTCAAGTATCAGATCGTTAAATGGGGAAAATGGAATCAACAAAAGGGTAGGAAGAAAGAAATAATTTAAAAGTTAATATTGAAAAAATAATGACTCATAAAAATGTAGAAAACAAAAGTGAACATAAAATAAATATAATTAGCAGTGCAATTAAATTTTAACGTGTGAAAAACCATGAAGTTATTTAATTTAAATTCTACTAAACATTACATAAGAAACCGGAATTGATTTTATTTATGAAAAGAAACAGGGATGCAAACCGTTTCTAAACCGACGGTCGGTCCTTTCGGCACTATTAATGGTACCATACAAATTGAAAATAAATATGGGTCTATCATGTCATCAAACTTTTGCCTGCATCTGATGAGACTTCTTCAGTAAGGCCTAACAATTTGTTGACTTGCGTTTTTTGAAACACTCCGAAACATGCTTTGAGGGCGTCCAACGTTTTCGGAAGATGATCTTTCCATAGCAAAGCGGCATATCTAGCCATTCCTGGTTACTGTTTTCGAAGAAAGCCTTATTTCTTCCACAGTTTTTCCACTTAACTATTACCTACTATTAAAATTTCTCAGCTTTTTTGCCAATCTCGCACTGCTCCTCCTGAGTATAATTAGGGTTTTTGAGAACAGTGCCAAATACTAAGTTTTCGTTGGTGAGAAACCTCTTGGTTGTGATCGCTTTTTCGTGCCATACTAAAAAAGTGTCCGTTTTGCTATTGACATTGTGCCTGAAACGCACAATGATTCACACTTCCAGTTAAAATAAGAGTTAGACTGAATCCAGGTGAATCTGGTATGTTTTACACCGCGAAAGACAGGTGCACCCTACTGTGGGCTCGTTGTTAATACACAGAATCACTAATACGTTTTATAAGCAACACATTTATAGACTGGTCACAAACACTGATTTTCTATGTAATACATACCTTGAAGTTAATAAAAAACCAAACTTTTAATAAAATAAGTAAAGATTGTTGATTTGCCAGGGACTCGAAATCAATGCTCACAACAAAGAAACAATTCAACAAATCGCTTCGCTGAAACATATTGTATGGAAGCTCCTAGGCCGGGGGTACAAATCTCAGTCGTGCCTAGAGTCCACTTACAAGAAATTTGTAAGAAATGTCTGAGACACCTGAGGGTTAAGGCTCTTGGGATATAAGTCACCAAGTAATTTAACAGAAGAGGGAATGTACGGTCTCGCCACCGCTCCTAACCAGAGCGGAAGGTATCCTCGTCTGAACGTAGGCGTAAGAGAAACTAGTGAGAGCGGGAAAGAATCCTCGTCTCTCGAAAGGGTAGAAAGGAAGGAAGGAAAGGGTGGAATACTCCAAGCGGGAATAGATCCACGCCTGGGAGCAATTACCTGCTAGGGTTGGGCGGGAAATGATTCACGATCCCAAGAAGGACACAGGGAGGGGCGGGGTGACTGGAACGGGAAGTGATCCACGTTTCCAAGGAGGGCGTCTATAGGAAGGGGTGGAAACCTGGAGCGGGAAATGATCCACGACTCCAAGGTAGGTATAGAAAGAAAAGACAGAGGTACTAGAGCGGGAAGTGATCCGCGGCTCCAAGGTAGGCACAGAGGGAGGGGGCAAGGGGCTCGGAACGGGAAATAATCCACGCCTCTAGGGATAGAATGAAAAGGAGGATAAAGGTTACTAAGGCGGGAAGTGATCCACGCCTTAGGCTATTTGGGTACTGGGCTTAGAGAGGAAGTGATCCTCGTCTCCGATAGGAAGGGAAGTAAAGGGTCTTAACTAAAAAAAAAAGAAAATTAGAACACAACGCGGCGTGGTTTTTATTAGTTTCTTTTTATTTGTTTTTTTTTCACTTTGCTTCTTTTCCAAAAAGGTCTCACTGCACCGTTATCTTTTTTTATTTTTTTTTCCTTCCTCACCTCCTCTGTTCTCAATGCACTTCCAGAGTCTTTCTAAATTTATTTTTATTTCCTTGATCCGTGAACGTGTGATCTTACCCGCTGCGTGTGACTCACTGATCCAGGTTTTGCGGCAGCGTCAGCGTCGCCAAATTCCCGGTGGGTTTCTTTAGTCCCACACGGACGCGTTATGCTTTTTGGCATTTTTCTTCGACGTCAGGCGGGACTTTTGAATTTTAGAGCGACCGTTACCTTCAAAAGTCAACGACTTGCTGCCGTCTCTAAACTTAATTTTATTACGACTTCTTGTCGACTTAACTACAATATTCTTACAGATTAACAAAAATTATATATTATTGAGGCGTAGCGGCTCTCACAATATGTTGTGTTTGACAGCTCACAGCTGATGATCTGCTGATCGGAGAGCTTATAAAAAACCGATAAAAATCTAATCAAAGTATGTGTTATCCATTTTGTGGAAAAAATCAACACTTTTTCAAATTTGAAAATTTGAATTAAATGCCGCCCAATGCCAAGGCCCAATCGCCCACTGTGCGGCGTACTATGGTCCCAAATCCCAAAAAGGCCAAAAGTCGAAAAAATTTTTTTTTTGGGACTTTAAGTGGTTGCAATATTTGTAGAGGTACATCTAGTTTGTATTGTGACCGTTTATAAGGGGGAAGTGTCCCTACCTGGCTCAGGAATGAACTCTGTTCGTGAGCGTCGAGCGTGCCTCATCGTTTAATCGTCACGCATCGTAAATAACACATCGTTCGTTATAGAATCTCGAAAAGTTGACCGATTTGGATTCTACAAAATGGATTCTATTCCAGAAAGTACATAGAATTGGAATGTATAGCTCAAAACTATTATTAACAATGCAGGAAATAGTGAGTCAATAATAAAAGTAGAGGTTTTTTCTTAATTACATTCTGAAAAGTCGTGTTAGAAAAAGCAGTAAGTCAAGAGTCCCATCAGATCCCTCTCTCAAACAAAATAGAAATTGTTTATACAACACTTCTTCAAAACATATCCAAAAATAAGCTGCTAATAGCTGCTAATTCAGTCGCGGTGATGATTTTTGTCCGATAATGTCTGAATTTCCTGCAGTTTTTTGTAATTGTTGCGATATAACATATATACACTGCTCGACAGTCCTCTCTCCCAAATTCACTTTTTCTAAAGTACTTTGGCCCGCTGAGCACGAAAATCGAGATGAAAACAAGAAAGAAGTCGGTCAATCTTGGTAATAACATAATCTGTACCTGTGAAGTGCTGCCCATCACCGTTGCGACCGCTGCTGCATATAATTGTTTGTTTTCCTATAACTCGACTATCGTTCACCCGATCTTTACCATTCTTTTGGCGGATCGATAAATAATCGTGATTACTAAATATGTCCAGAAGGTACGAACCTTCTATCTATAAAAATGTGGGAGATATGACGTTTTTTCGATATTGCGGGGGCGGGAGGGGCGTTGCAAAAATTGAAAATAAACTTAATCTGCCTGCAAGTATAAGAAGCATTTGTCCCATACATGTCAAACCTCTATCTCTTACCATCTCTGAGATGTGCTTGCTCATACGGACAGACGGACACTTTTGCACAAACTTAATATACTCTGTGTACCTCTGGTAAAGTAAAAGTAAAATTAGCTTGTCAAGATGACATAGCCCCAAAGGGCCAAAGCCGAGCCTCTCTCAATCTCTTGGCTTTTGCGCTTCTAATTTTAGCACAAGAGAAAGGGACCTACAGTTTAACGCCGAATCCGAACGGCAGTTTGAGAAGCTTTTCATTGCTAATTACTGCAATGCTGGCGCCAACAGCAAAGAGGTGTGGCCGGGTGTAAAGTACCTCTGGTACAGAGTCTGGTACAGAATTTCTTTATTTATAAATTTCTTGCTATTTGAAATGATTTACTTAATCTGCTAAGAGCTGCAACTGACGACATCTATCGACAAACTTTCGAAGCTTCAAACTGCTCCCAAACTGTACAGTTTATTACTCATCCAAATGATAGGGCCCTCTACCGTTTGGCTTCGGTTACTCTCTATTGCTCTCAAACTGTGCTGGCGCCCTCTAGCGCAGAGTTAAAGTATAAAGAGCGCAGCATAGAGGACGCCACCGATTCGCTTATGTGCGCTCGCCGTGGCTCTAAAACTGTATATTTTGTGTTGGGAACTAAGAAACACTATTTTAATGGCATTTTAAATGCTGTACAAAGTAATAAAATTTTAATTTCATTGCCAAAATATGGCGCTTTAATAAACCAGGTGTGAAGAGCTTCAAAACTCTTTTCTATAAGTCCACATCACGTTCGAAGAGCTATCCACTCTCCTTGCAAATATTGAAGCCTGCCTCAATTCAAGGCCCATCTCTCCAATGTCAAAAGACCCTACTGACTTTCTGGCTATGACTGTAGTAAGCTAATTTTTCTTCCTTCTGCTTAATATCCATTTCGCTTAAGCTACTCCCCCATAATCATCCTTTGTCATCCGCTATTAAAGTAATATTTACAAATGCTTAACCAATTTACAAAAACCAATTTCACATTTTGATCAATTATAATGAATAATTACTCACTGTTTTACTACTTTGGCATTATGAATCCTCCCAATAATGTGTGAGAATTGTGGAACTGCCTTATGTAGTACACTTTACGTTACAAACATCAGCTCAAAAGTTCCTTAAGATGATCTTTTCAAATTTTTGGCACACCGAATAATACGTTTTATAGTTGCCCAACTTTCATAAATTCATCAGCATATTTTCATTTTACAAATAAAAATTTTAAGTCTACCATAAAGATGATCTCCTAAGTCAATGTAACCATAAAATTTAATGATCGTCCTTTAGGGACAGATTTTAAATAAACTTTCATAAATTCATTCAGGCATATTTTCAATCCGGAATTGATTCAGTTTCTCGCAACGAAAGCGTTCTAAAGCGGTTTAAAAAGTTATGTTTGTTGACCGGTAAAATGAAAAGTAATTGAGAAATTTCGCTCTCGTGCGGTTGACAAATGTACATTAAGTTAATTTTCCTTAATTCTGTGATCTTTAACTGAATTAAAAATAATTGTTGGTTTAGTGTCTCTAGCGATAGCCAAACCGAAAATTAAAACATAAAAGTCTGCCCCTCTCATCCTCATGTTCCATTTTCGATCGTTTCGCTTGATTCTATCGTGCCGATTTCATTTGGCCCGTGGCTTGCCAAAAGTAAAACGTAAGCAATTTCATTCGGAATTGAGAAGAGCAAAGCGAAACCGAAACGGAATTACGTTCTGTTTACTTATCAAAACGTTGAGGAATTGAGAACATGCATGATTATTCTCTGATTCTAGCAACAGATCGATGTAAATAAGTGGCAGTTCTGTTAATAAATCTTTTGGCTACTGATATACTGAACTCCTCCTTTTATATTTTTCTCATAATTGGATTCAATTCGAATAAAATTATCAACAATATTTGGACTTCGTACAATCTTTTGAACCTACATGTTCAGTAGAGCTGCATTGTAAGACTAAAATGTTAAAGATCCAAAAGGTCTCGCTGGATCGAACTTTGGAGGGAACCCCTCCTGAGTTTTAAAAGGTTTTGCCCGGTTAAACTCTACTCTCCCAGACTTAAGCGAATATCAAAGCCGGGCACGGTTCGGCCTGGTTAACTTAAGAAATTAAGACTTGGCTAAAATGAATTTCTTATAATATTTACATATAACTATGGCATAATTAACTAATTTACCTTTTCTTCCTTTCTCATTTTCAGAATGCGCTTTGAGCCTTTGGGCCAGAAAATGTTCACTCGACGAAATTGGCTGCTTCGGTGCAGCATTCTCATCAATGTGGCAGTCATCTTATACATAGGTAGCCAATTAATGATTGGAGGAGGGAATAATTTTACCAGCGGTGGAGGATTTTTGTTGCAAGAGCAGCAACAGCCTGTGGTGGCAGCCTTACAGGCGGCCTCCTCCTCTTCATCATCGTCCCCACAGGGGCCACAGCAACAACTGCAGCAGCAGCCAACGCCAAAAAATTTGAATGTAAGTTGGAAAATTGAATCACTTTTAAATTAACTGTTAAGTAACTTAATGTCTTTATGCGTAATTCCAGCCTGTGGAGATTTTTGAGTCTGAGGAAAAATTATTGGCCCAGGCGGTCATAGCCAATGGCAATTCCGAGTCTTCGGGCGCTGCCGGCGCCCCTTTAGCAGAGGCAGCTCCGCCACCCATGGCCAATGATAGTGGGGGTGTTGTGGCAGCTGTAAATGATCCCAGCCAAGTGATTGGTAATATTGGAGTCCCACCGGCTGCTGCTGTTGCTGCACCCGGCAGTAGTATCGCAGCCACCGAACTGAATAACACACAATCAGATGGCTATATCGTCACCGGCGATGAAAAAGACCTGGAAGAGCGTGTGAGATCGCTGCTCAACTGCTTTGATCATGACTACAATCAAGAGACCTTGCAACGCGGTGATTTCTGGGTACTCCAGAACTATGTCAAGGCCGAGCATGGCGAGGTCAAATGCCATGAGTCCATCACCTATACCACACATGCAGATTATACATTCCTGGATAATCTAATTCCACTGCTGGAGCGTTGGAATGCTCCTGTCAGCATAGCCATGCATGCTCCAGGTACAGACTTTCAACCCACCATAGATGCCATTCGATATCTGAGAGATTGTTTGCCCGGAAGTCATTTGGTGCGTGCCTATACCACGTTTCACATATACTTTGGCACCAAGCACATACCCAAATCGATACCCAAGGCGCAGGATGTTTTGAAAACGGGCTATAATTGTTCACTTCCTGCGCCCTTTTTCAATGTCAGTTCGGGGCATTTGTATAAGGCGCAGAAGAAGCTGCTGTATCCAGTTAATGTGGGACGAAATATAGCACGCGATGCGGCCTTGACACATTTTATACTTGCCTCTGATATAGAACTATATCCAAATCCGGGTTTGGTTAAGAAGTTTCTGGAAATGATTGCACGCAATGAGCCATATTTGCGGCGCAAAGCTCCAAGGTGAGTTCTGTAATAAAAATTTGGAAAATATACTTTAATTCTTAATTTCAACCACAGAGTATTTCCACTGGCCATATTCGAGGTAGAGGAAAGTTCACCCGTACCTCACGATAAAACCGAATTGCAGGAGTTTCTGCGTAGCGGCAAAGCCATACCCTTCCACAAACGCGTCTGTGCCAGTTGTCATGGCGTGCCCAAGTCCAAGGAATGGATGGCGGCAAATGAAACAGACGAGCTGAGTGTGTTTCATATAGGTAAGCTAATCAAATTACTTGGATAATTGCATTTCTAACTAAAACCCTTACTTATCCGCAGGCAAGCGTACCGGTTACTATGTGCACTGGGAGCCCATCTATATAGGAACCCATGCGGATCCGCATTACGATGAGCGGCTCAGTTGGGAGGGCAAGAGTGATAAAATGCCACAGGTAAAGTTTATAATAAAAATTTTCCTTCAATGTTTATTAATTTCCTTTTTTCAATTTCTCAGGGCTATGCACTCTGCGTTTTAGATTACGAGTTCCACATACTGGACAATGCATTTTTGGTCCATAAACCTGGCATTAAAGTGCTGAAAAAGGACAATCGACGTGCCATGTTGTCGAGCAAAACGAATCAGCTGATCAAAAAGATTATCTATCCGGAATTGAAAATTATGTACGGCATGCGCAAGGGATGTGCGATATAGTAACTAATTCTGAATGCAAGTTGAGCTCAGACACAGCTGAGCGAGAGGCGTGAAGCGAAAAGACTACAACAACAAACTACACTATTACTATTTGCAATGCTATAGGATCGATAGACATATATCGATCGATTTCCCCCTTTTCTAAACATATGGCATTGGATGCGCACTGTAAGTGTGTGTTTTACAAGTTAGCTAAAGACTTAGCCTTAGATTTAGCATATTACGATAGTTAGTTTTTGTCTTAGGTTCAAGGCAGAATTTTTGGATAGAGGGCGGGACTTTTTCTACTCTATAGTGTAAGGGTAATTATGTCAGCAGCCTTAGGAGCACGGCTTAAGTACGTTTAACGTAGCTAGTTGTTGTTTAATTTCTTTAATGAAATGGCTGTATCGTGTTGGGCAGGGTTATACGAAGAGAAGTTTAAAAAATTTGTTTGAAATCGAATAAATTGACTTGATTGTGAATTTATCGATATGTTGAACTATTGAATCTCAAATTAGGAATTGAAATAAATGTCGATAATTGGTACTATAATTTGATAAAAGAGAGAATTTTTGGTTAACGATATTTAAATTAAAAAAATCGATATATCAAAGACGATAGCCGATTGAAAGTTTGGTTATTTAAAGCAAAAGGAAAGAAGAAAATATCTCTATCGGAAATGTTGTCAGAAAACTAAAACCAATTGATCAATATTTGCGACCTATATTTGAAAGCTGATGTTTTAAAGTATATCAATGCAAAACAATCGATTGCTGTTATAAACAAGGCTGCAAGGCTGAAAAATGTTACTAAAGTTTAGGACCAGGAGTTCGACCCTCTCTATAAAGTCTATGATTTGGTTCACGGACAGGACTTCTGTACTTATCGAACCCAAGGTTTTGGTGCGAGTCTTAGTTCTTAGATTTTTAGATATTTAACAGATTTTTTGTTTAGGAGAACATTATAGGTCCTCTACAACAGCTTTCAATTAGGCTTTCAATTCTGTATTTGAAATTGGAAAAAGCCTCAACTACGAGGTTTCCTTTGTCGTTGTTCGGCCTGACTCATGCCTTCTAAAACGCATCATAATTTTAATTTCCCCGTCATTGATTTAAGGAAACCAAAAGTAATTGTTTGAACCGTGCCTCATTTCATATATAGGGTTTCCGGCTCGGGTTCTAAGTATGCGGCCTTGATAATAACTACACAGAGAAAAAAAAGGATATTAAAAAATATGCATTTATGTTTTTCGTATTCATTTGGAATGGATTTGTCTTTAATAGCTGAGAATCGTCCAAAGGAAGAGCATTTTTCATATCCTTTGGACGATTTTCAGCTCCGTTGGATGACTGAAAGGATATTAAAGATGATTAAAAGAATATTTAAGACATATCCATTCCAAATGAATCTTTTTTGTATATTGTTTTATCTGTGTACTAAAAGGGCCTAGCCGAATGAGCATACAAAAACTGCCCCCTCTCTTATCAGCACCAAGTTTAAATATAAGATAACTATCGATGAGAAACTCACTCCCCTAAATTTGTAGTCTGATAGTCGCTATTGGAGTGGAGTTATGAAGGTGGAAAGTTCAATAAAAAACCAGATTGGAATGGGTTTATTATATGTGGTAATTCTTCGGCCCAAAAAGTTTTATTGAAGTTTCAAAATATTTTTTTTTAGTGTTAATCTATTGCGACACCAACCGTTTTTTTGGTGATTTTTCCATTAAGAGGTCCCTAATAATGTATAATTTTGTCAATCATTTCGGAAGACTATGTCATGGTAAAATCCATAAAACATTAAAAAGAACCGCTTAAACGATTGGAATGAGTTAAATATATGTTTTAAGTGTCCACAATACAATATTTTTATTGCCAATTCTGAGGCCCAAATAATTTTCATGAATTTTTAAACGAAATTTCTTAAGATGTCGATCAATTGCGACACCCACAGTTTTTTCCTGTGTTTTCCATTAATTGTATTGTGGACTCTTAAAAAATATATTTAGTTTATCCCAATCGGTTAGGCGGTTCTTCAGAAAAACCAGTTTTTTGGATTTTGTTTTAATGTTCAATTATTTTTCACCATGATGTGAATTTGGAATGTCTCTGCAAAAATTATATGTTGTAAGAGACCTCTTAATGATCAATCCAGCAAACAACTGTAGGCGTCCCAATAGGTTAACACCTTAAGAAAATTAATTGATAATTTCAATAGTATTTCTTGGGCCTAAGAATTGGTGAATAATTGATGTCCTCATCCAAATCAGTTAAACGGTTCTTGAGAAAAACTAGTTATTAATTTAACTTTCCGCCCTCATAAGTCCTCTCCAACAGCGACTATCAGACTAAAAATTTAGTGGAGTGAGTTTCTCATCTCTTATTTAAATTTGGTGCTGATAAGAGCGGGGCAGTTTTTGTATGCTTATTCGGCTTGGCCTTTTTCTTTTTAAAAGTAAGTCGTTTAGGTTTTTGACCGCAGATTTTTCAAAATCGTTGATAATTACTAGCGATGTATCAATATCGTGGTTCTGACTATCGATAAAACTGAACAACTAATTCGTTTTTCGCCTGTCCTAAGTTCTAATCAATACCGAAACACGCAATCGATAACTGTACGGTTCATTTTATCAATGTTTTCTATTGCTTAAACCCAAAGAAATCACTCTAATCGTCAAAGCCGTTCCCATCCACAGAATGAAATATTGCTCGAACCTCACATCAGGGATGCAAACCTAACCGGTTCGTACCCGGATTTCCGAAATATTTTCGGTACTACAAAGATCCCTGTAGTTTAGCTGGTGTCAAGGCACTACCAGGCCTAACGACCTGATGCATCACTGAGCGTCAGTTGCGTCGTTAACGGCAGGTATTTAATCACAGCGCTAGTCTAGTACTTGAACTATAGTGTGCACCCATCACCACACTAACGATTGGTAATGCATGGTCGTACCGATCGGTACGTTTTCCGGACATTCCCAATCAAAACCCTTTAGGCAAATACATGGCTGGTGGTTGGTCTGAAAGCGAATGCTCACTACGAAGAGCTAGGGGGTTCGTTAGTGCCGCACCTGTGCAGATGAACTACTGGGACTTTACATTTAAATTTAGGCAAGCATAAGGCCACGACGCACTTTCTAAATCAGCGGTGGGCACGAAATTTGAGATTGGGAACTAAAACAGAAAAACAACACTTAGTAGCGAGGCTCAATTTGACAAGCGAGAACACATTGCACAAGTTTGTTTTTACAAACGTCTCGATCGAGCACACAGCACCTGTTTCGGGGAGTGCGTGTGTGACAACCGCCGATACGCAATGGATTTGTTAATTTAACTCACTTTGAAACGAGGCAATTGGCCTTGCTGCGATGACAGCTTTTTTTCTCGACTCCTGGAAGCGAGCCAAGTTGTACGGCTTCTCAGAGACGCCATTTGCCAAAAAACCTTTCGGAGCAATGGGAGCAAGGGCGTGCCCACCGCTGTTCTATATCTTCATCGTGACAAATCTAAGTTATTTGCAATATATAGAAGCGGCCCGAACTAAGGCTCGAACCGAAAAGTTCACCCAAAAACCTGAGTATCCGTCAGCCCGTGTAAACAGGAGTCTGAGCCTACTCAGCTGAGCGCTCAGGTGTAATAGAACCGGCTCAAATTAAACTGGCCGCAGAGCAGAACGCTCAATGAACCATTGGTTTTGCAACTGAGTCAACTAAGCTTCTCAGATGTGTGTAAATGCTGAACTAAGTTGCTCAGCTGAGTGTTTTTGAAACTCAGCTGAGCGATCAGGTCGTGTAAATTGAGCTTAACTTTCGTCATCTAATCTAGTACCCGAACATATTTTGGGCACTTCTCAAATAAAGGCAAACAGTATTATTGAGAAATGCGAGAAAATTTCTAGTTATTTAAGGGACACCCCAAAATAGCTTTCCGAATTAGATAAATGCCAGAAACCTCTATAAATCAAAATAGCCAAACGACTTTCATCGGATTTCTGTCGATATATTGCAAGATTTTTTAGGAAAAATTGTTCCTATTCCTCAAAATCGATAACAAAAAGGAAATAGATCGATATTTATAACAACAATGTATCGATATTATTCATATATGGTTTAAATCTCCAAATCTCAGCCTGAAAATATTTTCCAAACTCTCAAAGCTTCCACATTCTTCCTGTAAATAAAAAAAAAAGGATTTTAAACCATATATTCGCAGCTTCACTTCTTTAACTCTCAACCCCCAACTATCGACAGCCTCTTCGCAGTCCTTTTTAGACATAGGCAGTCATTATGATTTACTTACTTTTAATTTTAGACCCTTAACTTATCTCCATTTAAGTTTATATTATTAAGCTAGCTGAATTTCCATCAATTTCACATTTTGTTTTGTTCAAAAAAATACTCAATTCCAATTCCAATTTTGTATACCATTCAGCCCTTTCAAATGGGTGAGCATCCTAACCACAGTCTAACCATTTTGTGTCTATGACTTGCCTAGTTTCTAGTATTAAGTGCTAAAAAAAAATTGCAATTGCAATGACCAAAATGTAGCTAAAACTACTCAATGTTGAAGATTTGAATTGAAATGCCGTAGACTAACTAAATTAGAGATACAAAGTTGAATAATAATATAAACACAAAAGCTAAAGACAAGTTTCAAACAAATTAGCATACAAAACTTTGAGAATTGATCAGTTTACCCCCCTCAGATACTAAACAAGTGGTAGGCGCAAGCAATTAATTAAGTTAAAACATGCAAAACCGTGATATTTGTACTAGTAAAAGGCAAGAAAGCTAAGTTCGAGCATTAATTATAAGAATGGATCCGATGAAAACAAAAATCTACTTAAAATTAGTTTTGTATATGTTTTTTAATTTTATGTTTAGTGTTGAACATTTAAGTCAAACTTGTGCACATATAAATGTTAAAAACATATGAAATAATCAAGAAGGTTTTTCGTTGAGTAGGCCTTATCGAAGTACAGCAGCAGCAGCAGCAGTAGTGGCAAACAATTTGCAGGCACTGTGTTAGGGAGTTGAATAAAATTTAAACACGTAGAATTCTAGTAAGTGTGTTGTTAAAATTTTTGAGAGTGACTTGGGAACAACATACAATTTATTGATGTTTGTGTACTTATTGGATGTCTATTCTAACTAAATGTAAGCAAAAACACTTTTCCTTTTCTGCTAGTTTTATGCGCTCAACAAAACAAAAAAAAAAATATCACTAAACTTAAATTGTTGCTACAAGAAAATGTTACAAAAAATATTTATATGATAAAGTATTAAAGTGCCTTAGAGAAAAATGAAGAATATATAAATATAAAGAAAACATAAGAACGAGTTGAGTTTTGCCACAACAAGAAACAAAAGAAACAAACCAATTCTTGAGTTCTCACACAGAACATTATTTTTGTATGTAAATAAACAGGTATTAAGCTATTTGTATATGTATATAGAAAACGAAATCATATTTTTTGTATAGTTTTGCAAAACGACTTGGAATCTTATTTAGCTACAGTTAGTCGAAGTCATGTCCTATTGAATGAATCTTCTTTATATCTAGCCTGCCAATTTCGATTATGTTGTAAAAACTGAAGAATATTACGTTTTCCTTTGAACCCAAATCAAATGTTAATTTTGAGCGCAGCATTTTGACTTCTCGATTTAATGCAATACCTACTTATATTTATGTATATTTAGAGTAGGAAACAGAAAAAAAACAACAAGTATATATATACACATATATATATTTTTTTGTAAAAGTTAAGTGCAAAATTTGCTGAGCATGGACTACTAGCTGAAATGTAAGAAAATTCACAAACACACATACACACAAAACTGATGAGAAATATACATGCATACATTTAAAAGATGGTAAAAATAAAGAAAAAATTATGGAAATTGATTTTCTAGTTTTATTTTATGAACAAAGGAACTTAAAAAGGAGGAAAATGGACAATGCATAGCATACCCAGCAAACATTTTCTATCGCGAAAGATAAGAATGCGATTCGCCTAGTAGGTATCGCTTTACTCTGGCGATATCGCATTATTCAGGCCTGTTCCCGTTTCCGATTTCGATCAGATCATTCGGAATCGGAATTGGTAGCTGTTCCCGTTTCCGAAAAACGATCAAGTTACTCGGTTTCAAAAGTTTTGCCTAAGAGTCAGTGGAATGAAAAGTAAATTACAATTTGCTTGGCAACTGTGACTCTTTTCATTTTGCATATATTTTTGTTGTAACATGTCTAATGTTGTTGAGATTTTGAAGTATTAATTGATTTATCGTGCAAACAATTTTATTTAAAATCATTTTTTTCATGCATATACCTCGGCCATTGCGTGTAAGCGAACGAAAAATCGATCGAAATGAAACCGAGCTGTTCGCAATTCCGAAATTGTCAAGGCTGCCTTATGGCTGAATTAAAATTCGATAACAATTCGAACATTCATTCGAAAAAGTCAAACGATTTCTATTTCACTCGGAAACGGGAACACCAAAATGAAAACGATTCGGAATTGCGATCGTCTTACTTTTTCATTCCACTCGGAAACGGGAACAGGCCTGATTATCGCATTCTTATATTCCCACGGGAAAAAACTTCGAGGTGATAGGAAAGCCTTACTTTTGGACCCTGGACTCTGGACCCTCGGGACTGAACACGATTGGAATGACGTTACAACCAGTTGCACTATCGCATTCGTTGTTTGCTAAACGGCTGAAGTACTACTTATATTGAATTACCTAAAAGTATTCACCAATTTACTTCGGGCATATTGCATAGACTACTTGTATTAGTTTTTATTCCGTTATCTCCGAATATAAAAGGGGCAGCTAAAATTCGGGCTAACTTATTGATGTATCGCCAATTTCCCGATTGGATAAAAAAAAATCCGTTACCACCTATCGCTTTTTTATCCCTTGAATGATGTAAATGCAATACCTAATATAATTTGTCTGTGTAAATCGCCAAACTATCCCAAAGTCATGGTGTAATAAGTATAAGGTGGTCCCGTCATGAGAGCAGCTCTCTCGATTAGTCCCTTAATCCCAAAGTCAGATGTAATAAGTATAAGGTGGTCCCGTCATGAGAGCAGCTCTCTCGATAAGTCCCTTATTGTCAGTACTTGACAGACTGTCAACAGAGTAGGTTCGTATCGGATGAAATTTTTTCGATTTTTTTGGTTCGTTGCTTTAACACTTTGGAAAACAAATTACCTTTTTCATTTATTGTCGTGGGAGTATTAAAACTAAGGGAATAAATCATGCTCCAAAGATGGAAAAAAAAAAAAAAAATTGTGGGAAGAATTCTTAGGATGTAGTTTTGGTCCAAATCGAAAAATATGCCATACACATTTTAAAGCTACCGATTGGAAGCCTTTAACCAACAAAGGCCAGGTGTCGAAGAGAAGACGTCTCATGCCAGATGCAATACCAGAGCCGGGGCGTGAACCGGCGCATGAACCGAAAATCATTCGACATAGGGCATAGGTTGCTACAGTAGGCTGCAAATGTACCCCACTGCCATTCAAAGGGTTAAGCTCAGAAAATGTTGCCGTTTCACTCACTCACATGAAATTGGTAGGCTCACACTCATTTTGTCATCATGCCCAAAGTTATCTCCACAAACTATCGCCAAACTCTCCATTTGAAGAGAGAGATAAGCAACACGACAAAATGTTTGCAGGTAACACACACTAATACGTATATAGGTGCTGATGTTGTGGAATGTAATGCACGACGGAGTACTCCGACTCAATACGTTGGAAGGAGACAAATTCGTAGGACGGCAGTGGCTAAGAACCTCATTGATGTAGAGGTTAAAACCACTTCAACTGAGCTACTAGTCACCGAATGACAAATGAACTATGCTTGGCTCTCCACAAGACCGAGGCTATCCTCATCAGCAGTAGGAAGCGAGTAGGGACTGCTTGTGTGAGAGTCGTAGACCAACTCATCATCATGGCAAACATTGGCGGACCCCACCATCGGAGCAGATGAATGAAGTGCAATGTGGTTAGCTCAATATTTTATCACTCGGATATACCGACTACTCCAACAAAATGTATACAGTAGTATTTCTAGTCAGGGCATATTTGCGTCTCGCACTTAAGTGCCGAAAACATTCGCGCCACTCACGTAGCGTATTGGAAATACTCATACAAACAGGAAGCTGTAAAATTTGAATGTGAAATTATCCACCAGCAATTTAAGCAACGCATTTTCTATCTGTCGCTCTCTCTCACTTGAGTATTTTTTTGCTCATGTTCGCTGTGTCCGCTCTCTGATATGTCTTCGGCTCGTTTCCTTCACTTCTCGTCAAATTCATCCCTGCTTTGACGGTGTGTATAGTTTTTGCAATTTTGCCTAGGAATTTTTTAATAAGTGCCTTGGACCGTCGTTCGTGGAATAGACTTACACATGTTTATTATTCTTATACCACAAGCAATATTTTTTGTATGGATCTTTAATAAATTTATTCATATACTTAAGTCGGATATGCCTTTCTCTACCCTGAGTAGCAAACGTGACGCGTGATTTAGAAACCAACAAATGCGAAGAGTAATACTCAAGTAATATTTAAGTATTAATAGAATGTGTGCTCAAAACACCGGGTTATTTGCGTATTCCTCTTTGCTGTCTGAGTAAAATTGTATGTAACCTGCATAGTCTGCGTGCGACCGCCCATCGAAATTTATCCAAATTTGTACATTTGAAAAATTTGAACTCTAGATCGCGAACGTTCCCGAGTAAACTACTGTTAACAAATCCGGCACCTATCTGGCAGTAGGCGTCCTCATGCTCAAATACTAATGTCATAAGTAGTACAAGCTATATCTCAATCTTTTTCTAACCTTTCAAAGTATATATCATACAATATATTTAATAATCAGCACAATGTGGCTCTTCTACCATTTGTTACAATTTCTAACTCTACCTTGGCTTATAGCCAACCTAGCTGAAGATGAGTTCAATAAGGAGAGATCACCTATTTGCATCCTGGGGAGCCGCACATTCAGTATGCTGTATCAATGCTACAAATGCTTTATAAACGCGATCGTGTGCACATTTACTGTAAACATTTTCCTTACCTTAACATGATGAATATATTCCAGAGCGTTTATATCAAATTGAAGATGGACAAGGACTCGGAGAAGAATTGGAGGCAATATAGGGAGGAGACAGCTCGTGGGGGGAATTTTCTAGTCTTGACCCGTTTGTTCAAAAAATTCTGAAAAAAATATCCTCGATGGACCGCGAATTTACAAGAACTATGACGTCTTCAGATCGTGGGGACTCCCGCGGTTCAATGGTAAAAAATTGTTTGAAAGTTGCATTTTTTTGTATAAAAAACAGATTGTTTTTTGCCTTAACTGTCATTATTTCTCAAAAATAATTTATATTTATTTGTATAGATGTGCTATTTACCGACTTTTTCTTCGTTTCCTAGTATGAAAATGGCGCTATACATTGAATGAAAGTGAAAGTGAAATAACACCCGCGGGCTTTATTTACTATTAGGAGTGAAATAACGCCCGGGGGCGATATATCACCTGGCGTTATTTCATACCCCCTCTTTTAAAGCCCACTGGCAACGTTTCAACGTTTCTAGGTATAAGATCAATTATTGTGATCAATAGACATGGAACCATTTAGATTATAAAGGTCTTTTAACATTTATAGAAGTAAACTTAATGACCATATAATAGTATGTCCTAAACAATTTTTTAAAATTTATATCCTTCAATTAAGTTTGCCACACTAAGGTCATCTGGTCACTTTGACTATCAACACTTTCAGGATCGAATTAAAGTGAGTGAACTTAAAAAATTGTTTAGGACATACTATTGGTAGTATGGCCATTAAGGTTTACTTCTATAAATTTTAAAAGACCTATATAATCTAAATGGTTCCATGTCTATTGATCACAATAATGGATCTTATACCTAGAAACGTTGCTATGCGGCGTACTGTTCAAAATAGCGCCGCAGGCAAAATTTTTTTTTAAAAATCGCGCGATTTTTAAACAAAAATTTAGCCAATTCAAGAAACTCGCACTTTATTTTTTGCTTCTTCTTATGAGCTCCTTTCTGGACGGTCATTATCTTCCTACACCGGAAACGTCCATTCGCTGCCGTGCACTTTGAACCGCATTTTGGACACGTTTTTGACTTTAAAATGCAGTCGTGATCTTCCACAAATTGCATTATCTCCTCATCCGACTTAGCGAAAAACTTCATTAGCGTATTTACGCAACTTGGGCAACTCATTTTTCGTCGATGTGATTTGGGGTCAGAGTTTACAACGAATATTTTGCTTACCAGAAACAATTTTTTCAATTTATAAATGACAGTTAAGGCAAAAAAACAATCTGTTTTTTTATACAAAAAAATGCAACTTTCAAACAATTTTTACCATTGAACCGCGGGAGTCCCCCGCGATCTGAAGACGTCATAGTTCTTGTAAATTCGCGGTCCATCGAGGATATTTTTTTCAGGATTTCTTGAACAAACGGTTCAAGACTAGAAAATTACCCTCGAGGTGTACATAATGCGCATAATCGGCGCAGGGAATGCTATGAGGTGACATTTCTGGCACGGCGCGTGTACTTTATAAGTCTACCAACTTAAGGACATTATTGTCATGGCATACACACGAATCAGGCCTATAATTTGACCTTAAGCGTGTTGCCTATGGATTATGCGAAATCGGTTCTATTTATATTGGGTGGCGTTTTATAGTTATCTGCTCCTTATCTGGGCGAGTCCTTATGTTCGTTTTATGTAACGACGGCGCTTTTGGGTGGCTATGTGACGGCTGTGGTGTTAGTCTGCGTGGCCCTTATAGTCTCCGGAGATCGACGCTTGCTGAGATTCAGTCCCCTTATATCAAATATTTTGCTACTACTCGAGCGATATACCACCATAACGGCCATCATTTTGGTAGCAGGTTGTGCTTGTATGGTTCAAAAGAGATTTCGGGAGATTGGGAGCTGGCTTTGGAGTTATGATTGCTTTAGACGTGGATATCAGCATTTCATGAGATTTGTCTCATATCTTTTGATTTCTAATGCCACAGATCATGCGTTATTTGGTTGGGTGTGCATTTTCCTACTGCTATTCTTGAAAAAACTCTGGTATCTCAAGCGTTGGCTGGGAAGTGAATATAGTCAAATCGCGCAGATTTATATTTTTTCCCACTCTCCACCTCTTTTTTTTTTTGGAGGGTTTTAAAACCAAAAAAAAAAAAAAACTGAGGGGTTTTTCCATATTTCCCCAGAGATTTAGTAAAAAAACAATCTTTTTTTTTTGGCAAATTTGCCGGAAGCTCGACACTTTGCTCACTTCATGAGTGGTGGAGTCAATTAAGATGATGGTCCCGAAAATTTCCGATTACACTTTATCGGGAAGGTTCCGAGTTAAAGAAATGTGCGGAATATGGTCCAAAAACAGGGAAGTTTCAAAATTAATACCGTTCATTCAATTGCGATAAAACTTTGGGGAATGGTTGGACGCTTGCCCTCGAAGATTTCTAGGATGAAGAAATGGGTAGGAAATGGTCCACAAGCGAGAAGTTTGCAAAGTTAAGCCGATCATTGCGAACAAACTTTGAGGAATTGTTGGACGCTTACCGGCAATGGTTTTTAAGTTCCAAAAACCGTGAAATTTGTAAACCCTTAAAAAAATGGCACCTGAAGGTATACACTACCCTTAAACAAACAATAAAAATACCTTGGTATTCATACAAAAGGGAAGCATACCCCTTTAAATAAATGCACAAAAGAAAATCGTGGCACACTTTAAGCACACTCTGAGTTGAATTTCTCAGTAATTAACAAGAAAGATAGTCGGTCAAGCCCGACTATAACATACTCTGCACCTGAGATGTGCTGCCCATCACCGTTGCGACCGGTGCTGCCCATAGTTGTTTGTTGTGTTACTTATAACTTGAATATCGTTCGTCCGATCTTTAAAATTCCTTCAGCGGATCGAAAAAGAATCCCGAATACTAAATACGTCCAGAAGGTTCGAACCTTCCATCTATGACGTTTTTTCGATATTGCGCGGGCGGAAGGGGGCGTGGCCAAAATTTAAAATAAACTTCATCTGCCTGCAAGTATAAGAAACATATGTTCCATACATGTCAAGCCTCTGTCTCCTACGATCTCTGAGATCTGTTTGTTCATACGGACACACGGACAGACAAACTTAATATACTCTGTGTACCTCTGGTACAGAGTATAAAAATAGTGGCCACAAAAAACAGAGATACATTGAACAACCTTCAACGCCAATGCATATACCTTCAGCTACCCTAAAAAACTTGGACTTGGCATTCTCAACTCTTTATTCGCCGGTCTGGGTTATTTAAACAGGATTTGCAAAGGGCTTGCTGGTGTGACAGCAACTGAAAGTGTACTGACGAAGACTTTGCCTTGGCGGCAGCCGAAACGGTCGTCTACACAGCCACAGCTACTGTTCATGTTCATATGTATTCTCTGTTGAATTTTCTGGTTGATTACACTAGTCAACAAGGTCCAGTATATTGAAGGGTTGGTAGTGATTCTAGATGATTTTCGTTTTCTAAAAATATCCTATTTATTGCTGGTGCACCAAAGTATCCAATGGGTGGTAGAGACTCTAATATGGTTTCGTTTCCTAAGAACAGTAAAGTAGGCTGGTCGTTTGTAATGCACCAGCAACAAAATTCTAAAAAAAACCTCACAAGGCTCTTCGGTTTCTAAGAATCTGCTCATTTTTTTATCTTTGTTTGGCAAATTTAATGTAATCTTCTCTCTTTAAGCAACTACAGTAATCTGCTATCATTTTAATGTCCCACCTTCCCTGGTACCTTTTCTCCATTTCTTTGATATCCTGGTGGAACCTCTCACTGAAGCTCTATAGCTCTATAGAAAGTATACCATATTTTCGCTGTAAAACTGTGTAATTGCTGCCCATTTGCGTAAGTTCGGTTCTTATGATTGAGTCTTTTCGAATGACATACAAGCAACCATTTCTTGTGCCAATCTTAATAGTACCATGACTTCTATTGATTCCACCGTTCATGATTTTTACCGATCTTTTAGAGGATTTTCCTTCATTTAGAAATGGTGCTATGATCTAGTGGGTTCCTTCATCTGCAGTTCATTGAAATGTTGTTCTAGCTTGACCCTCCATCAGCAATATTTATAATTTTGTTTCTACTTCCGTTGAGCCGCTATAGCGATTTATACTTTTTAATAGCAGACAAAAGTTCTTCCAAATAGTTCCTCCTTTTTTTTTAAACCAAGTTCGACACTAATTTGAAGACAATTTTTAATTAAGTTTTAGGCAAACCAAAAACGTGTTTAAATTCTTTGAAAATCCCCCATAACTGCTTACGTTAAAGCCTAATCCAAGACAAGATCACAGACAATGGTGTGGCCGCGCACTTGGCACGGCCTGAGGCCTCAAGCCCGCTTGGGCGCAGTCAACCTTGACTTTAAGACGGGTTTTCTCATTTGCTATTTTAACGTAAAAACGAAAATAAAAGTGCGAAATATGCTAATTCGTAAACATGACATTTCGGCATTTAGTTAACATAAATTAAATACAACAAAAGTTTGTCAGTTTAATGCAGAGAGACAGTTGCTAGCTGTAGAAAAGAACTGACTCATCTCAACCGAGACGAGAAGATGAGCTTTTTTTATCTGTTCACAATTTATGCCAGAAGCTGGTGTTATTTATTAACATGTTTGTTTTTTATTGCAAGCGGCGAAAAGGCTAGAAGAAGATCAGCAGCAACGACATCTCGGCCTCGTCGGCTCTGGCTTCGGGCTTTCCGTTTGAGGCGTATTGCCATTTTTACCAGTTAAGATGTGCGTTGCGTTTCTAGCGCAAAACAGTCGAAATTGTCAGCTCGTTGGCTGAGCATCGCGAACGTTGTGACGGAAAAAGGATCCATAGAACACACACAAGTTACAATATATATAAAATGGCAAAAATAATTATCAGTGCTTTAGTGTGCCTGGCCATGTTTGGCTCAATGGGTTAGTACAACAATTTGACAAACAAAAACAAATGACTTAAGACACAAACTTGTGCAAAATGTGGATAGAGTATACACTTATAGATACTGTATCCGTGTATCCAAACTGCGATTTAATGCAATAAAAAATGTGTACAAAATATAAAATATTTAGTGGTAATATTTGAAATAAGGCTCATCTCATTCAAAAAATGTATTATAACCTTTGTTAGGCATTTAAGTTAAACTTGGGGAAAGTTTAGCAATTAAAATCAGAAATTAGTGATAAATTGGATTTGAAACAAAATATACTAGATATAATGTCTTCAATTAAAGAAAAGAGATAAAAATTACTTTTAAGAAGACCACCCTTTTAACCCTTGGACTCCAATGATTCCTTACAGCAACCATAATCGTATACAAAAACATATCGCATACTTGCTTTTAGACTGTCATAACTCAAAAAACATGTTTTAGGTTCATATTCCTGTTCCAACAAAAGCGACATATCTCAATGAAAATAATAACTAACCAAATTTTCTGAACCACGCAATATATCACTGTTTTTGTAGTAGGACCATAATCTTTTACACACTTAGGAGCTAGTCTTTCGAAGAAAACGAAATCATCCGAAGGCAAAATCTCTAGAGATTTCCAGGACACCCCCGCATATTCAATGCAATTTCTTGAAAAGCAATTTCAAATAGCAAATATTTTACTAGAAGAAACAAAAGAACTAATTTCGACGATTAAAATCTATTGAGAATTTTGTTAGTCTTGAAGGTCCCTTTTCTTTTTGTTTCGTTTTTTCTATGAAAGTCATTAAAAAATTTTTTAATATAAGTGGTATACAAATTTTAGTATACAAATAGAGAAAAAATTAAATTGAATTTTTGGAATTATAAATGGCTTTCAAATTCCCAGCGAAAATTTAAAAAAAAATTTCCAAAATTAAAAAGTCTTTGACAGTTAATAATGTTGTTAAGATGTTTTTCTGAAACATGATGACATCTTCGTTTTTTAAAATTTCTCAAATGTGCAGTTGCTCAGTTGTTTAGTAATCCAGTTGTTCAATAGTTTAATTGTTCACTTACTTGTCAACTATTCTTAAGGTATGGTGGCCATAAGCTATCATTCAAACTACTTTTAATCATTAGGTTGGGACTGCCACACCTGCATGTTTCTCAAAACGGAATTGCAATATATTGAGAACAAACCGAAGCGATTCAAATTACAGCTAACCAGTCACTGAATTGAGTGAACAGTCACTGAATAACTCACTCAATAAGTCGCTAAACAAGTCACTGAACTATACGCTAGACTTAAGATACGTTACTGAAAAAAATTATTGAACCTTAATAATTTCACACAGAGGTCAAAAATAACAGTTAACACTTACTTCTCAATGTGATTCTTACAATGACGGAAACACAACAATCAAAAGTAATTTCACACAGTGCTTTGTTTTTTTAAGTATTGTTTCTAAATGGGTGTATTTTCTCTTGAGTGTTAATTTTTGAGAAAAAATAACTTTTATGGTACAAAGAGTTTTAACATTTTAACATTTTTAGTATAATAGAAAAAACCTTAGTGAATGTCGACGAATGGAATGTTTCTATTTGTTATGGTCGGGGGTGACACAAAATCCTCTTCGAATCACATTCCAACCGAAAACCAATTCTTAGGTGCCACAGAAACCTCTCGTATTTTGGAGATGTTGGCAAGCCAACCAATACACAAACCAACCAAAATCGACTTCACGAACTTTCGCGATTTAGCACTGTTTTTGTAGTTGGACCATAATCTTAAACACTCACCTTTTAACTCGACTTTCGAAAAAGAAAACGAACTCTCTTGAAGTTCTGTGGCACCAACGGATTTTTTGAGAGATTTGTAAACCAACCAACAGCAAAATCTCTAGAAATTTATGTGTCACCCTCGGGTATGACCGTTTATATGGTGGATCGTTCATCCGATTGCGATGAAACATTGGGGAATGGTTGGATGCTTGAAGAAATGGACGGGAAATGGTCCAAAAACCGCGAAGTTTGCAAAATCATCATATGAGTATTTATGAAAGGGCTTAATATAAAGAACAAAATGCAGGCGTGGGTAAATTAAAGGCCAAAAATATTGCGAAATTTGCAAATTTTTAATTTGGGCCAAGACTATTACGAGGATTTGATAGACGGCAATTCTAAATGGGTAAATCTGAGGCTTAAGCCAAACGGTCAAAAAGTCGGGAAATTTACAAAGTTTTCATATGAGTTTAAATTATTATGAAGACGGATAAATAGGAGATGAAGATCGAAAGGCAGGAACTCTCCTGTGGTTATGGGGGCGTATGTAGTGAGGTAAAGTTGCTGACCGGTTTAACATGGCTTACTGCGTCTCAAGTCGACTCACACCTCCCCGTGGTAACCCCTGGTAACAGAGCGATGCATCCGCAAAGCTGCTGGCTAACGTGAGCGGCGATCCTTTCCCTGGGACAAATAGGGGGCGTTACTTCGGGCTTGGCACCCTTCTAGCGTCTAATTCATCCGCCAATGAAAACTAAAAAAAAAAATGCCTCGGATACGGACCACCATCGATGACGACCCACGCAAATTTTTTAAGGACCAAGATATGAGGATATGCACCTGGAATGTTCGCACCCTCAACAGGGAGGGTGCTGTTAAACAGTTAATGAAAGTCCTCGAAGATTATTCATCAGACGTTACCGCACTCCAGGAAATGCGATGGTCTGGACAAGGGAACACGTCGAGAAAATCATCAACCAATACCCCTGGGAGACTTACTATAGCGGACATGCTACAAAGCACGAGTTTGGGTGCGGCTTTGCAGTCTGCGGAAGTCTGCGTCACTTTGTCATCAGCTTCACACCTGTTAACAAGCGACTAGCCGTACTCAGGCGTTTTCTCCGCCGTCAGTTTTAAAGCTATCCTCACCAAACTTTGCCCGAAGTCTTTTGGTACAAATACGCTGCACATTTGTCGGAACCGGCCGGATCGGAAGCTTATGGCATATAGCTGTCAAAGGAACGATCGGTCGAAAAACTAGTTTTAATAGGAAAAACCTTTTTTGTTTTCAATTGAAATGCCTCCAAACTTCGTATTTCTTAGTTTACTATGCTTTTCCATGATTCCACTAAATTTGGTCGAAATCGACATCTATATAGTATAGCTGTCAAAGAAAAGTAGAATCTGAAAAGTAGTCTTAGTTTAAAAACCTTTTTTGTTTTCAATGGAAATGTCCTCAAAATTGGCATGTGTTTGTTTTATATGCTCTCACACAATTCTACAGAGTTTGGTCAAAATCGGATGACTATAGCATATATATAGGAACGATCGGTCGAAAGCAAGTTCTTGTGAGAAGAACTTTTTTTTTTTAATGGACCCCCCCAAACAACACAATAGGATCGCGAAATTTTGTTTTTTTCCAAATTTCGTAATTAACAGTTGCTATGCTTTTCCATGAATGCACTAAGTTTGGTCGAAATCGGTTTTTAGTATTGCTCCCATAGAAAAGTAAGGTCCGAAAAGTAGTCTTATTTAGAAAATCAAACTGCAAGGGTATACAAAACTTCGGCAAAGCCGAAGTTAACTTTCCCCTATTTTACTGTGTGCGATTGATTTTTATTTTTAGAATTAGTCTTATTCGTCTGGAAAATATCTGCCATGGAATGCAAATTCATCTGCTACAAAAAGGTGACGATATCAGATTACTTAAATATTCATTAGATAGATTTTTATTATACATATAAAAAATCAATTAAGAAAAAAACAGGTTATGGTTTAATGTCATTTAAAAATCTATTTAATGTCAGTCAGGAAAATATTTAGGGTGTTTTTGCGTTGAAAATTTACTATGCTCGCACAAAACAATAGCAACTCATATGGAAACAAAAATTTGCATAATTAATCATCGGCTTAAAAGCCCATCTGCTGTCCATCCATATTCTGTAGCTACTAAACTGTACTGTTTTGGATACATTTTCTTGAAATTACGTTTTCTTTCCTACCATCTTATTTAACGATATTCCATTTCCTGACACAACTTATTTTCTTTCCAAGCCCCCCGCCTAACAAAAACAGTGTTGCATTCAACTGTTTCTCATGCCAAAACCATTTAAGCAGCATAATTGTACTACAATTAAAATTTCAATCAGACCCGCACCCTAACTACAGAAAATCTCCGCCTGCGGAAACCTTACAAATTCATTTCGACGTACATCTCCCACAGTTATTTTGCATAAGCTTCAATTACACACAACAATAATTCAGTTGATCGAGCGGCGTCATCATGCAATTAAGCAACTGTGAGTGCAAGTGTGTGTGTGGATCCCAGTCCCTGGCATGATTTCCCAACAATACCAGGAAATTCCAAAAAGTGCAAGTAATTAACGCAGAAATTTCCGCAAAAGTTTTAAAATCCTTGAGTTGCATTGAACATTTTTCAAGGTCGAGAAATTTATTTCACACGCGTCTGCCGCGGCGGCCAGATAAATACAATTTGTACAAAAATCAATATTGCATAACCTTTGTCTGACTTCGTTGATATGCCAAGAAACGGGTTTGTGACTTGGTCACTGGCGAGATGTGTGAGATGGTGGAGATGGCATACAGTCGATGCGTGCCCAGCAGCCGGTTGTACTGACCTTTAAGCGCCTTTGCATTTTTATTTGTTTATACATACATGAATTTGGTTTTTTTTTTTGGGAACCTCATCGAATTCAGTTCAACATGATCAGGTTATCCATATACAGAAATGAAGGGAAATATACTTACTATGTTGGCCACAAATGTGTGGGAAAATATCAAGTGGCAAATGTCTTGTGACATGTGAACCAAAGTTGAGCAAATTTAGTGAAAAAAAAAAAAAGAAGAAGTGAAACTTGCAATGCTCTAGAAAAATAAGCAAATATTTTTCATGTTTGCAATTACACAGAACGACAAAAACTAAAAATTTTTATGGTTCAAAGATCAGATAAGAATATTCTTATACGATTTTCATTGCTGAACACGAATCCGGCCTCCAAAAATGCACATCACGCCGAGATTTTGTGAAAAATGGACTCAAAGCATCAAAAAACCCTGTTTTTGCCATTTTTCAATCACATGTAGAGAATAAAATTAAAGTGCTAGAAAGTCTCTAATTAGGCGTAAATCAAAGCTTGAACTGTCCACCATTTGAATAAAAAAACCTTGAATCAATCCTAAATTTTCATGAAGCATTACTTTTTTCATGTGTTCTCGAAATCTCGGTGCACTCATATGGCCGACGCATTTATTTTATATGTACTATTTATTTGTTTTTTATTGTTTTTAAGGTCATTTTATTTTAGGTCTTATCAGGGTTAATAACAGAGTAAATTGTAAGCTTATCTTACACATAGCAGCTTTTTACAAAATTTGAAATCGGCTTTTAATATGAAAAATAGGGAAAGTTAACTTCGTCTCAGACGAAGTTTTGTAAACCCTTGATAACAAAAAAGTTTTTCTAACTGAGACTTTTTTTCGGACCTTACTTTTCTAAGGGAGGTATACTATATAGATGTCCGATTTCGACAAACATAGTAAAAATTAGCTTGTCAAGATGACACAGCCCCAAAGGGCCAAAGCCGAGCCTCTCTCAATCTCTTGGCTTGTGGGCTTCTAGTTTTAGCACAAGAGAAAGGGACCTACAGCTAGCTTAACGCCGAATCCGAACGGCAGTTTGAGAAGCTTTTCATGGCTAATTACTGCAATGCTGGCGCCAACAGCAAAGAGGTGTGGCCGGGTGTAAAGTTTTATTCAAAGAAAAAAACTTTTCATTAGATGTTCCGAGGCGGGATCGAACCCACAACCTCATGCACAGCGGTCGCGCACTCTAGCCGCTGAGCCACCCGGCCACTTAGTGGAATCCAAACATAGTGGAATCATGGAAAAGCATAACAAACTAACAATTACGAAATTTGGAGACGATTTCATTTAAAACAAAAAAGTTTTTCTTTCTAGAACTTCTTTTTCGACCGATTATTCATACCGCAGCTATATGCTTTGTATTATTGTGTAAAAGTACTTATAATGAAAACATGAAAACAATGAAAACAAAAACATTTTTTTCACTATCACTAGTTTTTCGACCGATCGTAATTATGGCAGCTATATGCAATAGTCATTCGATTTTGACCAATCTTTGTAGAAATATGTGAAAGCAATCCAAATAAATAATTGCTAATTTTAAGGACATTTCCATTGAAAACAAAAAAGGTTTTGTTACTAAGACTACATTTCAGACTACTTTTATAAGAGAGCTATACTATATATATGTCCGATTTTACTTAGAGAAATTATGGGAAATCATAGCAAACTAATAAATACGAAGCTTGGAGGCATTTCCATTGAAAACAAAAAAGAATATTTCACTAAAACTAGTTTTTCGACCGATGGTTCCTATAACAGCTATATGGTATAGTCTTCCGATCCGGCCGGTTCAGACAAATGTGCAGCGTATACGTACCAAAAGACTTCGTGCAAAGTTTGGTGAAGATAGCTTTCAAACTGACGGAGGAGATAGCATAGAAACAGACAGACGGACGGTCTAAATCAACTCAGCTTGTCATGCTGATTAAGAATATATATACTTTAAGTGGTCGGAGATGCTTCCTCCTATGCGTTACAAAAATCCGGACATTTTTATAATACCCTCTCTGGTGAAACTCTGGTGCTAATTTGAAAAGGAGGAAATATAAACGCCTAAAAATCCTTTAGTCCGACTTTTTAAATGTTTAACCTTCGGAATCAGAACCCGTACCTAACCACTTCTTTTTGAAAAAACTATGAAATTAATCAGATTTATTAATTAATTAAACAATCTGTCATACAAATTTATATCAGTTTGCAATCCAATTGATATAACTAATACAGCTTTCTGGTGGAATCCATCGATGAGATTTTGTCGTGTACAGCAAACCGTTTTACATTGTTTTACATTCTGGACACAGCAATCTTTAAGTTGAGATTTTCTCGTCTCTGTGGACTATTGACACCGATTTGTTTCGGTTTTTGTTTACCAGACATTCGATCATCTTGCTTTTTCAAAATTCATGACTCATATTTATACTCTGTACCAAAGGTAAGAGTACACAGTGTGCAAATGCATTTTTACTTTTTTACTTATTGATCAGCATCAACAGTAAAGTCGATATAGCCATGTCCATCTGTCTGTTTGTATGAATGCATAGATCTCAGAGATGGTTAGAGATAGAGAAGTACGGGACAAAAATTTCATGCACTTCCAGGCAGATCAAGTTAATTTTCAATTTTTGCCACGTCCCCTCCCGCCTAAGTAATTTGCAAGAATCTTCATATCTCCTACAGTTTTATAGATAGACTAGCTTATCCGCGACTTCGATCGCATTTATGCTCTTCAAAATTTGTAGGTCCCTTAATCCATACTTTTGGGAGCGCAAAATCTTGATGTGAGTTGGTATATTCCGTTTTTCAGAACATTTTAAGTTAAAAAAAAATTGAGGTCCAGGTCCATCTTCAGGTCCACCTCCAGGATCACCTACAGGTCGACCTCCTGGTCCACCTCCAGGCCCACCTCCAGTTCCACCTCCAGGTCCAACTCAAGGTCCACCTCCAGGTCCACCTCCAGGTCCACCTCCAGATCCACCTTCAGGTCCACGTCCAGGTCCACCTCCAGGTCCACTTCCAGGTCCACCTCCTGGTTCACCTCCAGGACCACCTCCAGGTCCACTTCTAGGTCCACCAGCATGTTACTTTATTAGCACTCCACCCAAACATCTTGACCACCGCATTTTCCACCCAAGGCATTCAGGAAAGTATCATTGTGGAATTTTCATATAGATCTTTGAAAATGAGTTTAAACCCGATCGGATAAAAAACAAAAAAGCTGCTTACAACAGTTTTCCGACCATTTTCCAACTTTGGAGGTAGATTTTCCAAAATTTAAAGTCAGCGTTTTTTTAACTATGAAATGAACTCAAGCTAATCGTTGGGAAATTCCATCCATACAATCTTGATCTCCCATTTTCACGTTGTTTATATTTTTTAATCATAACTTTGAAAATGAATTTGGAGCTAATCGCTGGGAACAAATATTCAACCTATTACATTTTTACCACACAATTTCCACCAAGGGGGGTGAATTTTCCGGAAATATAGTAAGCAGTCATTGTTGAATTTTCATATAGACGTTTGAAAATTAGCTTGCATCTGATCGGATGAAAAACAAAAAAGTTGCATACAAAAGTTTTCTGCCCATTTTGGAGGTAGATTTTCCAAAAGTTGAAAGTCTCGCTGTTTATATTTTTTATGAGTAACTTTGACAATGAATTTGGAGCTAATTGCTGCGAACGGAAATTTAACCCAAACAACCTTTACCACTCAATTTCTACCAAGGGGGTGAATTTTCCGGAAGTCTGGTAAGCAGTTATTTTTGAATTTGCATATAGATCTCTGAAACTGAGTTTGACCCCGATCCGATGATGAACAGAAAACTTGGAGTCTTCCAGATTTCCCCACAGAATTTTCCAAAATCGGTTCTTAGTACTCACTTTCGGCATAAGATAAAACTACTGTATTCAGCTTCCTATCTCTTATGGTTTGGTCTATGCGGCGGTCACCAGTCAGTCAGTCGGTTAAACAGTTTTATAAATATAGATAGTTCGCCCCTTCTGGACATATTTAGTAATTTAAAAGTTGGTAAAGATCGGGTGGGCGATAGTCAAGTTATGAGCAAAAGAATATTCGATACTGCAGCGCAGTAGCACCGCTGTGCTGGGAAAAGGTGGATCATCAAGTTGCGCAAATGTATGTAACTGGGAGAAGGAAACATTTCCGAACCCATAAAGTATATACAGCCGAGTCGATATAGCCATGTTCGTCTCATAGGTTTGGAAAATTTGCCCCCCATGTAACTCAATACTTCTCTTTATGTATGAGATGTCTCTTAAGGCTTAAGATAAGTTAAAATTTTTGCTAATATCATACCTTGATCAGTTTGTCTCGAGCCGAAAAATTCAAATATTTTTGAGTAAGAGCCCCGTGACTAATCATGGAAGGCCCTATATCTATCTAATCTGAAAAGTTCAATGGAAAACACCAAATTTGTACCGAAACAATTTTACTTTAGGGAGCAGGGCGTTCAGCATCGTCAGCAGTGAAATCACATGAAATTAAGGGAACAGAGTAGTTTGGAGTCGGGGCATTCGACTACAGCTCCCTTACTTGCTTGTTTTGTAATACTGATATCGATCGAAGAAATATCATAAAATGTTTAAGCACCATCTTTGGATTTCAACAAAATTGTTAAATTGTAACTATTTACTAATCGAACATTGGGTAGTCCCCTCCTAATCGTTTTATTATACAAGTAGAAAATATTAAGTGACTTGACTTCAGCTGTTGCTTTTGATAATATTGAGATCCTCTTGTCAGGGTTCGCAACCTTAAAATCGTTTTAGATTTGATTTCGAGGAATTCGTTGCCTTTGCGAAGTAATATTTTAGATTCGTTATCCAAATCCTTCTAGCTTGGCCATCTTTAAATCTAAATTTAAGGTCTTTCTAGCTTTCTTTGCAAGTTTAGCTACAATTAAAGTGAAATTAAAGTAGTTTTCCATTCGACATTAGGCATACAATTTTTCTGCTCTTAGAGCATTTCGAATTGAAAGGTAGTTTATATTGTTGCTTTTATATACACACATTTTTGCACAATTATTTTTACTTTTTGTTAGTTTTAAATGATTTTCAATATCAAATAACAACTCGCACCACATCATCTTCAAGTGTACTGCACATATCCCTCTATTATTCCAATTATACAACACAAAATTAAAATTCCTACACGAGTTCAACGAACGGGGTGTGTTCATTGTGTACCATTGTACGTACCACCTCCAAGTCATTAAAATTTCAAAAAAACGACAACAAGACTGTCATGTCGAGTCTTTAATGGGCTTTGGGCCAGTCTCTCTTGACGCTTGGCACGCGAAGGCAAAGTAAGGTTTTGTGACTAAAAAGAAAAACAGTAAAGCAGGCAGCATCTCATCATAAATCATTAGAGGTAAGATCTCGCATCGCTTTCATCAGTATAAAAACCCTCCTAATCTTGAAATCTTCTCTCTTCCAGCCGCCGCTGCAGCGGGAGGATGCCGAGAGGCGAATGGCACAGCACCAGTGTCGGGCTCCTGTGATGCCTACATTGAATGCAAAAATGGTGTGGCCGAGGAGAAGCTTTGCCCCGATGGTTTACTTTACAATGAGAAATCCACCGGCTATCCCTGTGGCTATCCCATCGATGTGGAGTGCTCGCAACCAACGGCACGTTTGCAGGCGGCCCAACCCACCGATGATTGTCCACATCAATTTGGTTACTATCGCATGGGCGATGCCAGCCACTGTGGCCAGTTTATGAACTGTGCTTCGGGACGCGGATTCGTTTTCGACTGCCCTGTGGGCTTGGCCTGGAATGCGGCTACCTACAAGTGTGATTGGCCCGATCAGGTGGAGGATTGTGATGCGGAGGCCTTTTTAGGTTTCCGTTGTCCAGCTCCAGCTCCCAAGTCTGACTTGCTGGGTGAACAGGAAGAGGATTATACATTCCATGCCTCCCAGGATGATTGCCAGGTGTACTTCATCTGCATTGAGGGACGCCCACGTCGAATTGGCTGTGGAGAAGACCAGGCCTTCAATCAGGAGCTGAAGCAATGCGATGATATTGAAAATGTGCCCAACTGCAGCAGTGCCATTCGGGAGAAGGGAGCACAGATCAAGGCAGCTCGTGAACATGCCCGAAAGTTGAAGCACTAGAGACCAATTGCGGATCCAGATTTCTTTTCTTTTCCTTTAAGTGAAGCCATGTGGCAAATTGTTGCTCGAGTTTTCTAGTCTGTAGTTAAAGGCCTTGGCAAAAGAACAAAAATTATGATTAATTTTTTGCTTGTCACAATAAAACAAAATGAGATTTTATTTTGCATAAACTGTGGTCATTGGTTTAGGGAGCACAAAATGCGTATCTAAACTTTATGTTTCTTTATTAAACTTGAACTCTTTGCCTTTCCAGCTCTTGCCTCGCCGGAATGCCCCACACCCAATGGTCGCTTTGCATCGGGCGATCAGTGCGATGCCTACACAGAATGTCAAGATGATGTCCCCACGCCAAAGCTGTGTCCCGATGGTCTGCTCTTCCATCAGCGCACCAAATCCACCGGCGAATGCACCTATGCCCCCTACTCCACCTGCAAAGAGCGGGCACGCCTGCAGCCTGCAAATGGCACTGATGAGTGCCCCCGTCAATTCGGCTTCTATCCAAATGGGGATCAAACCAAATGTGGTGTCTATCGTAATTGTGCCCATGGTGTGGCCAGTCTGACGAAATGCCCTGAGGGTTTGGCCTTCAACGAGGAGAGCTATCAATGTGACTGGCCCGATCTAGTTGGCAATTGCAATGCCGAAGCTTTTCTGGGATTCAATTGTCCCGCCTCTGAGCTAGTTGATGGCATTTCACCTGAAGTAGATGTCAGTCCGGAGGGAGAACTGCGCTACTATCGCCACCCGCAGACCTGCAAGAAATATTTCGTCTGTGTGAATGGACATCCGCGTCTCTACAATTGTGGCAAATATCTGGCCTTCAATGCGCAGACGAAGCTCTGTGATTTCTACAACAAGGTGCCCGAGTGCTATGCTCTGCTCAAGGAGAAGCAAAAGTTAAAGGCTGAAAGGCAATTGCCTCTATTGGCTCAGCCCTTGGCTTAGGAGGCCTAGCTATATTTATCCTAGACCCAGAGGCTTGGAAGAGGCTGCAGCTGGAGAGAAAGTGTACAGTTTTGTAAATATTTAAAATATGCAAATATGTAACTGGTATTCTTAATCGAAGATTTTTTAATTGAATAAATCAATAAATGCCACGACTGCATTTGGTATGGGTAGGAATTCACCTGGATGAGACGTTGCCGAAGTAAGAGATCAAGGGTAGTGGACGGTGTTGCTTTTCCAAATTGGGACTCGAGCTTCGAAGATCTTTGCAGTAGTCAGTCCCGCAGTGCGTTCAATACGAATAAGGATTGTTAAGCTCTTTTGACTGTTTGGGTATGAGCACAAAGAATCTGCTGTTGCCATATGCAAGGTATTGTATGCTCCATCAGCATTACATAGTTGCCAAGCTCCTGTCTTCATTTTTCAGAGAGCTCAGAAGCAGTTTGTTTTCAAACTTGCACATAGTAAACAATATTAATTAATATGACACCTATGCAAATGGGTTCTGAACCGAACCGAAACGTACCGAATCCCTAAATTAAACTAAAACCCTGAACCTGACCAGTAACCTCAAATGAAATCGGTTCGTTTCAGTTCATTCTTTCAAAGTGTTCAATTTAGTTCTATTTTTTGAAATAGATTACGAAGTCTACTGATAAAAGGCTCGGGAGGGCTAATACCTTGACACAATGGCAGACTTTAGCAGGCAGATTGATCGTTGTGCAGGTATCAGAGCTTATTTCTTGGCCAGACATTAATGGAATATGCGTAAAAATAGTCAAACGTAAGTTTTTAACATATTTTTAGTTTCATGAAATTACTTATCGCAAAAGAACTAATTTTTATTCCCTTGCAGAGGGTATTATAAAATTGTCCGGATGTTTATAACGCATAGAAGGAAGCATCTCCGCCCACATAAAGTATATATATTCTTGATCAGCATGACGAGCTGAGTTCATTTAGCCCTGTCCGTCTGTCTGTTCCTATGCTATCTCCTCCGTCAGTTTGAAAGCTATCTGCACCGAACTTTGCACGAAGTCTTATGGTACATATACGCTGCACATTTGTCGGAACCGGCCGGATCGGATGACTATAGCATATAGCTGTCATAGGAACGATCGGTCTTAAAATTAGTTTTAGTGAGCTAATTGCTTTTTTGTTGTTTTTCCATGATTTCACTAAATTTTGTAAAAATCGGACATCTACTCGTATATAGTATAGCTCCCATAGAAAAGTAAGGTCCGAAAAGTAGTCTTATTTAGAAAATCAAACTGCAAGGGTAATCATAACTTCGGCCGAGAGTTAACTTCCCCTATTTTTAAATTAAGTGCACAAAATTAACCAATTCACGCATATCGATATCGATAAGAAGGCTATCGATATACAATTGCAGCTGGTGGGAGCAGTATTACTTTAAGGAGAGAACTATTTCCTCGATACATGCAACTCTATCATGAAACGTCAAATTGGCTGCCATCACTAGAGTTCATCAGAAAAATCGGAATACCGTTTTGTAATTAAAATCTCAAGTATGTTTTGTTCTTGAAAGTACTTGCTTTATGTACGAAATATTATTGAATCAAAAATGGATCCTTAATTTTATTAAAAAGAGAACAAACGTTCTGGATTCAAGAAATTTAGGTACTTACACTAAGACGAAAAATAGATGGAAATTAACTGCGGCTAGGGCTGAAGTGTGTATACCCTTGCAGCAGGTTTTTTTAACTCAGACTACTTTTTGAACCTTACTTTTTATAGGAGCTATACTATGTATTAGAGCCCTGTACGAGTCCACTCGTAGTGCCCTTTGTAAATTTGCAAATTTCTCTTTTTTTGGATCTTAGAAGCTTTCGCGGGCAAGCGTCCCACCATTGCCTAAAGGTTCATCACAATCGAATGAACGGTAAGGTTTGTTAAATTTCGCGGTTCTTGGACCATTTCCCACCCATTTCTTTAATTTAGAAACCTTCGCGGGCAAGCGTCCAACCGTTCCCCAAAGTTTCATCACAATCGATTTGCAAATTTCAATGTTTTTGGACCATTTTCCGCCCATTTCTTCTACTTGGAAACCTTCCTGAGCAAGCGTCAAACCATTCTTCAAAATTTTACCAAAACCGTAAATTTTAAAATTTTCGGGGTTCTTGGACAATATTCCGCAAATTTCAGAGCGAATTGTTGACATTGCGATCTCAATGAACCTGTCCGTATTTCCTGAATTTAGAAGATTTTTATCTTGAACCGTTAACAATTGAGTTAAAGTTGTTGTCGCTGTGTGTTGCTAGTTCAACAGTACCCATAGAACGCGAACCTATGGTTCAGCTAAAAAACTGGGTATGAGGTGATGCTCACAAAAGTCCCTTCCCGTGGTCACATCCCGGGTTTTTCAAAAAAGTTTGGTTTTGTCGAACTGTTACTGGCAAAAAACGGGTCGATTCAAAGTTTGTGGAGCTTTAGTTTAGTAACGCATTGTCGCACAGCTAAATGTTATATGTGAAAGTTGTTGCACTTTTTATGCTCTTTTATTGATATTATGAGACAACTGGGCGTAGGTTACACAGGTATCAAGAAAAATGGGAAAAGGTGATAAATGCATTTTTGATTGTACATAACTTGAAAGCCATTGCCCGTACAGAAAATTTGTAAAAACAAAAAAGAAAGTCAAAGTAATTATCTATAACTTTGTCTAAAAGCAATAGTTTCAGAGATATGGACCAATTCGCGTTTTACAATCCGATCCCAATGACACAAATTGACACAAATTTGAACTTAAGCCTTTAAGGGGGAACACACTTTGCGATGAGCAAAAGTAGAAGGTTTTTAAAAAAATTCCAGAAAAAAAAGTATAAGAGATTTTTTTATTTTTTTTTTTTTATTAAATAGTTAATGAATGAAAGGAAAATACAAAATTTTTTTTGTCAATATGAGGGCCGTTCAGAAAGTTATCGGCCTCCGAAAAATGATGAATAAAAAAAGGTGCCCACATGGTGACCATGGTTGCAGCACTTGGGATTATTTGAAAAAAAAAGAAAAATGCTGTTATGTTTAGAACTAATGTGGCTATCGTTCGGCCCTCGGAAAAAAAATTGAAAATTTTTTTGACAAAATGGCGGACATTTGAAAACAAAAAATTTTTTTGGCTTTTTTTTGTAGCGTAGTGTAAAAAAAGTATACTTAAAATATAGGTATCCAAAAGTTGGAGGGCCGAACGATAGCGACGACAATTCTGCGTCGTATAAGCCCTTCCGGAGCAAAATCGGTCCACTGGTTTCCTCTGAATCGTGGCCACCAGTTTGAAAAACGTGGTTTCGAGATAAACGCGTGTCAAGTTTGCAGTTGCTAGGCAAATCGCGTCACTTTGGGTCATTAAAAGGGCTATATCTTCTAAACTATTTCGAATTTTTGAAAATCCTTTTAGGGGGATATTTTTGAATATCCAAGCTACAAAAATATGCATAAAAAAAGTCGAAAATTTTTTTCCGCAAAGTGTTTTTCCCCCTTAAGACAGTCCCCTACCAAATATAAAGAATCAGGCGGGAGTATACAAGGTGGGCCAAAAGAAGTCACCCTATTGGAAGATGCTCTTATTTTTACAAATAGCCGCCAAAGTCAGATCTGTTTTGACATTTGTGGACTAGACAGATGTAGAATATTTATCTCTTTATATTTTGGCGGCTATTTGTAAAAATAAGAGCATCTTTTAATAGGGTGACTTCTTTTGTCCCGGTGACTTCTTTTGGCCCACCTTGTATTTGATGCATCGAAAAATTCTAACATGACTGGACTATTATTAAATATCATTAAATTGTTATTCATATTCAGAAAAATAATGTTTACTTTTGAAAAATTTGTTTTGCTTATTAAAATAGTTTTAAGGGTGAATTTAGCTAAGTCTATTTGAATTTGAAACCAACCGAAAGATATTTCTAGGACACCGAGAATTGGGTTTGTGTTGAAATTTGGTTGGAAGAGATTTCTGGGACACCTCTGCTTGTTCTTGAATCAAGCATTTTTGTACTTACCTTTTGTACGTAAATCGTGAACAAAGTTTTTTTGATTCGAGTCCGAGTTAAAAAGGTACCGCATTGCTCGGCTTTGATTTTTTTGTTAGTTTTTGTTTAATGATTCATGAATTCAATCCAGTGGCGTAGATAGCAAGGAGTTTTAGTGGGTTGTTGCCCTAAAACAACTAAACAATCAATCTGATGTCCTTGTGGCTATATGTTGTTTATAAGTAGAACAACAACCAAACTTGGGTTTAAGGTGGCTGTAGATAAATGTTTGATAGATGTTTCCAATTTGGAATTTGGTTATTTGGAATTTGTATTACCTAGACCCAATGAATCCTTCTAGCCACTTTTTTAAGGAAAGTGAGTTCGTGCTGTTGAGGTATTGCCGAATTTCTGGTGACTTACGTGTCTCCTTAATATGAATTATACAATTCTGCATGGCTTTCTTTGAATTTGTTAAGCAAATTGTATGACTTCTATTCCGGCTGGCTGGAAAATTTGAAATCCGCACATTTATAGATTTGGAACTAATTTATGGGCCGATTTCTCGCCTTCTACATAGAGCTATCTGTCACATAAGCTATCGAATAACAGAGTTAATTGTAAGTTTATCTGACACATAACAGCTATCTGGAAGAAGAGAAATCCGCCCTTAGTGCTTTCTGAGCATGAAATTTCATAAAATTATGTAGTACGACCTTTCTAATTTCCAAGTTCAATTAATCGGAATTAGTAAAAGTTGTGAGTGCGATTACGGTTAAATCGTTAATAGCAAATCAGTCGTGTGCTATCACCTTTTGAAAACGTTTAGGATAATAGTATCAATTCTGCATGATTTGTTTCAATACGTTCGGAAGGGCTTTTTAACTTAAAAGTCCATTGAATGTGGTTAAAAGCCTCTGTGGTCCATTGTAAAGAACCGATCGTGGGTATCAAAATTCTCTGAAATATAGTCCTGAATATTATTATTTTAAATTTTCTGTATAGAAGTTATGGCTAAGTGTTTCGATTTTAATCAAAGAAGAAGAAAACAAATCAACAAAATATTTTTGAATTTTAAATATGGATGGCATACTATGGTTGTATAGTACTGTTTGAATTTCCTTCCGATCCTCTCATCAGCAGACTTTTTTGCTGTCACACTTAAGTCGTTTTGCCACTTCCTTTTATTTCAACTGGTCACAGAGAATAAGGACTTGGTACACCATATTGCGCCGCTCATTCAAGTAGAAAACCCTAAGTGCTTTATAAGCACATCCGTGCACCCGAATAAAAAAAAAATCTCAGAAAGCTCTCTCAATTTTTTTTTTCGTTAGTTGTGGAATTTTATTTTATCTCAGTTTTTCGTTTTTTTTTTTTTGGTTTGGAATTTGTTATTATTATTATTTGAGTTAGTTTATATTGGTTTTTGGCTTATTAATAATTTTGGTAGATTAAATAAACTTATAATCAATTTTACATATGACTGCCAACCATTTGTCCACACAATTATTATACGTACTCTCTCCTTTACTTGCTCCTTTATTTCTGTACAACAGTTTGCCTCGATTTGAAAACCAATTTCAGTTTTGAGAACTTATGCCAAATGGAATTTAGTTTGGAAAATAATTTTAAGCTCGAATTTGTTGATTAAAAACATGTCTCTGCTATCACTAAGTGTAACCAATGGAATACTTTGGTTTTGGTTTTGTCAGAAATTTCTTAGAGTTGCTTAAAAACTAAACGATCCTTCTTCTTTGGCTATAAAAATTAAAGTACTTCTTCTTCTTGTTCATTTCATGTGTTTTTGAACTTTTTGCACTATTTTTGTGTGTGGGTTTTCATTTTAAATTACAACAAATAATTGGTTTTTTAGTAGTTAGTGTTTTTTGTTTAGTTTTACAAATTGTTTATGCTTTTATTTTTTCGTTTTGTTCGTTTTGTTTGTGGTGCTTGGCTAAGGCGACTTTTGTTTGGTTGTTTCACTTTTTGTGCTTTACATATTTGTTGCAATATCTTCAACTTCTTGATTTGTTGTTCTCTGTCCGTCGTTTTTTACATAAAATAGAGAAAACCTAATGGAAATCAAACGAAAGCATATATTTCAGAACCAAAACACTTCATTTTTAGTCATTAAAATTTGTGCTAGAAATTCGGCTATTAAAATTATTTAAGAGAAAAGTTCTTCCATTTTGTTTTGTTTCGTATTTTTTCATAGTTTTCCTTTTAACATATTCAGTCTTTCAGCTTTCAACGTAAATAAATTAATTAAATTAATTTATTTAATTGCGTTTAAAAAACAGTTGGTTGCCAGTTTCGCTGCTGCTGCCTGTAAATAATTTCGAGTTCTATTGCATTTATGTGGTAATTTCCATTTGTCTGCCTTACGTTTTGCGAGTTCCGTTTTTTAAAATTTATAGCCAAAAAGTTTTCTTATGTTTCAATTTGCATTGAAAGGAAAATTTGGAAAAAATTTTATGATCCTTAAGTCAAAGTTGGTTGTAAAAGCCAAAAGTTTGCTTGCTCCGTTTAAAGTTAGGTAACTTAATGCTAGATGGTTGTGTGTTTATCATTTACATTTAATAGTAATAATAATTATATGTTGGTAATATTTTGTTTGTTTTTTTTTTTTTGCTTTTCGTCTGCGCTTTTGATGTCTCATAAACTGCGTTTGGAATTTAAAAACTTTTCAAGTGGACGTACGCTTAATTTTTGCTTGGTTATTCAAAAATGTGTGTCTTAAAGTTAATGACTTATCGTTAATAAATATATAAAATTTTTGTGTCTAAATTCAGTTGTTTTTAGGAGTTTTTCTTACTTTTGGTTTTTCAAAAAACAGAAATCAATTAAATTCATTAAACTCGCCGTATCAAATATTTTAAATATTTTCTCTTTTTTTCATCTGGGTGGGGCTTAAGTTTATGTTGTATAATATATTCTCATGATGTTTAAAAATTGGTTTGTTCATTGTTGGTTTTATTCATTTTCTTAGTGTAGTATAAACCGGTCTCTTGTGTTGTTTTTTATTTTCTCTGTTAAGGCAACTGCTTTTTGTCACTGAATTTGTAATCCATATATTTCTTTTTGTATTTTGGTTTTAGTTTTGGAATTTCTTTGTTTTTACGTTTTATTTTCGTTTGCTATTTCAAATGAAACTTTTTGTTTGATATACGAGTGTTGGATGTAAGAGAGCGGTAGAACTTTAGTAGGGTTGATGGAAATCTTGTACTGTTTTTAAAACATTTCTTTCTAAACTCTTCACAGGAAGTTGCTATTCATTTTGCTACCAATTAGTTACGTGGTTAGCAGGGTAATTGTTTACCCCTTTGACTGCAATAATATTAGGAAAATATTTTACTTCGATGAACCGCAAAGTTATGTAGAATTTTTATGCATGAAGAGGAAAGGTTTGGGTTTTTTTTAAATTGGAAGACGTTGCTATCAATATTCCTTGAATTTTCCGCGAATATGTTTCTGGAAATAGCAATGTGAAGAGAAATAGGAATGTGTTGTTTTTTTGCTCTCACTCAAACAATAAACCCCTCTTAATTAGTACACTCTCAAAATGCGTACATCAAGGGACGGTCTACTGAAACTGACCTGCATTCCCTGGTCTCAAAGATTGAAAAATATCTTGAAGTGGGGGACTTCTCTCTAAAGAATAAGGTCAATAACGTTAAACCAAGTGCCATCACCTCTGCCTTGGGAAATGTGGGAGCGGATATGCCTCTGATTGGATTCATTGACCAACTGCTAACCAGCAGGTCGGTGTACTCTCAACTTGGAGGGGTTACGGCTCGCAGATTTGTAAGTAGAGGGACTCCGCAAGGAGGTGTTCTCTCTCCGCTTCTATGGATCGTGAAAGTTAAACAACAGCTACGGCTCATGGATGCGGAGGGACACGTGGTGGTGGCCTACGCGGACGATATCGCAATTTTTAAATGTGGTTTATTCCCACAAACTCTGTGTGACCTTATGCAGCCAGCACTGGCAACACCAGCTCTGTGGACGACTTCTTGCGGACTGGGCGTGAACCCAGCCATAACAGAACTTGCACTTTTTACCAGGAAGTACAAAACTCCAAAACTTGTCCCTCCCAGGATCAATGGAGTAAGCCTTGCGTTTGGTAACAATGCCAAATACTTGGGACTCATTCTGGACAGGAAACTACTCTGGAATGACAACATAAATGACCGCATAAGAAAGGCAACCATTGCTCTTTTCTCATGCAAAAAGGCTATAGGCCGAAAATGGGGTTTCTCCCCGACTATAGTACATAGGCTTTACACAGCTGTAGTACGCCATATACAACTGTATGGATCACTAGTTTGGTGGCCAGCACTCGGGAATCAATTTGTCCTGAACAACGTGAACAAAGTGCAGAGAAGCGCTGAAATATGCATGAGCGGCACTCCGAACAACACCCAGGAAGCGCTTAACACCATATTTCATCTCGTACCACTAGACCAGAGATGGGCGCGTCGCGACGATCTCTGCACTAGACCTAGTAGCAAAACAGATGGCTGTCATAATAGCCTTAAGACTACGAGAATCCGATACCTGGAACGGGGGTAATTCGGGGCACTCAACTATTCTCAATAACCAAGCGGGTATACCGTTAAATACAGACTATTGTGTACCTCAAACGACGTTCGACAAATTATACGAAGTCTATATCCCAAGCCGAAACGAGTGGGACAACCTTCCCCACAGTAGAGCCAACGCCATAAATTTCTACACGGATGGTTCTAAGCTCGATGAAAAAGTAGGTGTGGGTGTTTTCTCCCTGATCGTTCCGTCTCCCTGATCTCTGTAGTGTGTACCAAGCAGAGGTGATAGCCATCCAGGAAGCTGCCACTTTCCTTATATACTCGGACAATCAAGCAGCCCTTTAAGCACTTGACTCTTACACAAAAAATGCTAAAGCGCTCACTGAATGCCGCCTTTCCCTAAATGAGAGTGGCCGTCACCTTAGTATTCATCAAATATGGGTGCCTGGACACCGAAACATATATAGAAACGAGTTGCGGACACAATGGCCAGACTAGGCACAACCACCGAGCTCCTTTCAGAGAGTACCACGATAGGGATGCCTATGGCATCCAACAAGCTTCACAAAGAAGCTGAAACACTGCGCCTCGCTACGGACCGGTGGAAAAACCTTTCCTCCTGTGCGGAAGCGAGACTTACGTGGCCAGCATTCGACATTAAACGTACACTTTAACGTTACAGAAGGGAACACATATCACTTCTGGTAGGGGCCCTGACGGGTCACTGTCTTATAGGCAGGCACGTAGCACGCCTAGGCGTACAACACTTTGATTTCTGTAGAAGTTGCATATTTGAAAAAGAGGATTAAACGGTACAGCACCTTCTGTGTCATTGCCCCGCTTTAAGTAGGAGGAGATTTAGGTTTCTTGGTCAACCCCTCCTACTCAACCTATCGGAGACAACCGACATAAATATCCCAGCTCTAATTAATTACATTCTGTTCACCAAATGGTTCAGTACCGAACATAGCCCTAGGGTTTAACAGGGAAAAAGTGGATTTTGAACATGTAAAGCAGGGTTTGTCAACAAGAGCGAGGCCAACAAGTGAGAGTGTAACGCAAACTAGCTCTGACCTGGAAAAAGAGCACTATTTACTCTCTTGGGCAAAGCCTCGGCATGCGCTCGTCTAGAGTCTGTTTTACAATTTATTGTCCCAAGCATACCCTAAAATTATGGTATCTTCCAAAAGTTGAAGACTATAAGGCGTTCGATCTGTCTGATGTAAATTTTTTATGGAAGCTTGATCCGAAATTTAATATATTTTTCCTACAAAAAAATCTCAAAAATGTCCTTTTTTGGCCTTCTAGGTGTATATCTCCACTTAACTTTACAAAGCTTTTACTTCCGCTGACTGGTCGTTTTCAAAACGTGTGCTGTAGCGTTTTGAAAACGACCATTCTTGTCGAATTGCGTTGATCGTTATCGATTTCGATCTAATTATGCGGATCCGGAAACTCTTCCTTTTTTCAAAAACTTATTGTCTGATTCGGCTTTTATCTTATAGTTTCCATTTATCGCCATTCAATTGACTTGTTGGCTGAAAGCTTCTACCAAACTCTCTTATAATTATCTGATATCTGATATCTTACCAATTCCGATCGATCGAATTCGGAAACGAGAACTGGCCTACATAAGTGCAATTGTAGGATTTAATAGTTACCAATTCATATGACAATTCTGGGAGTACCACAAAATCATAAAGCAGAACTAAAGTCAAAAGTACACCGAACTGACTAAAGCTTTAGATGGAGATATTACCGCTGTTAGTCATTCGAGAAAAAACTCAGATAGCAAAAACCACTATATAAACTAGTTAGTGGAAGACTTTTATAGAAAAGCTATTCATAAAGATGCCTACTTTAATGCAATTGTCTTGTCCAGTAAATAATATAAAATTTTGGCGGGAGCCTTTAATCGATAACTGCTAGGGTTGCTAGGGTAGTTAAAGCGGTTTCGAGACCTAGTTTGAAAAGTCAAAACGAAAGCAATTGAAAATTGGGGACAGCAAAAAGTAAATCGTTCGTATTCGTTTCGTTTTTACTTTATGAAATCGATCGGATATCTGAACAGGCCATTATATTCTTTTATAATAAAAACATCAATATCCAAGTTAGATCACTGCAAAAATCTATTTTTATACCCGTTACTCGTAGAGTGAATAGGGTATACTAAAGTCGTGCCAATGTATGTAACAAGCAGAAGGAAGCATCTCCGACCCCATAAAGTATATATATTCTTGATCAGCTTCAACAGCCGAGTCGATATAGCCATGTCCGTCTGTCTGTATGATCACATAGATCTCGGAGACTAGAAAAGCTTGAGCCACCAAATTTTGTATGTAGACTCGCATTGTCCCTACGTAGATAAAGTTTATTTCAAATTTTGGCCACGCCCCTCCTGCCCCCACAATAAAAAATATTGAATAACTCCAATAATTTTAAAGATATCAAGCTCATATATTGCAGTGTAGTGTATGTGCCCAATATCTAGAATCTCTGAAAGATTCATAAAGATCGGATAATAAATGGCAGAGTTATAAAGGTCATAAAAAACGTTGCATCCTTTTTGGCGCTACATGCACTTTTTGATCACATAATGTTAAAAAGGTCACATTAATGTTAATGCTCTGTTAATTAACATAGGGAAAGGCTAAGAAACACTAATTGCCCTGAGTAACAGGTATATCGAAGTCGGGCAGGAACGACTTTAACTTACGCTCTTGTTAGTGGTTGCATCATACACACCAATTCCTACTCATATTTTGTCAATCAACAAAACTCAGCGTTGAATAAAATCAGCGTCCTGCAGATGCAACGTGCGGTAGAGCGAGTGTCAAATCTCTCCACTTTTGTCATCTAATCTAGTAATCGAGGAACTAATTCAAAATGAAACCTTTCATACGAAAATCTCTAAAGATTGGCATGAGTTTGCTTTTTGTTTCTTTCCTAAGCGAAACCGAAACTTTTTTTTATTGCTTTTTGAGCCTGAACTCCAGCAGGGTTGTCTATATGCCCAATGCTGGTTTGGGAATTAAAATACACTTTAAAAACCCTCAAGAGGTTATAGCTTATCATATAAAAAGTGCATTCCCTGGTCTTCACTTTGCTAAAAGAAAGATTCTGTCTTCTTACAGTTTTCTTAAATTGTTTAATAATTCCCAACCATTTTCATAGATAGTCTTCTATTTACAGCACTAATTCCCTTACTATTCCTAAGAAATCTACCGACTTTCGCATCCAACTTCTCGTATAAAATAAAATTTAAGTTTGTCCGAAATCTGAGATTTGCCCAAAGTTTTAATTTTTTCATTTCATTTTTGTTTGACTCCTAAAAACAACGAAATATTTATATTTTTGAGATAATTTTGCTGTGCCTTAAATGTTAATTTTTTTTAATTTGAAAATTTTCTTGTTTTCGTTTTAAATATGCTAGACAATTTGAATTTTGAATTTGGTTGCAAATTTTAAAACTTCTTAATGTAAACTTTGTTAATTTTGTGGCCTAAACTGTATATGCAGTTTACAATGCGCATAAGTTTGTTAATTATATTTTGTTTGTTATTGAATATTAAATATTTTTCATTTTAATTATTAATGAAGAAATGAAAATATCCGGGTAGGCTGTAAAAATGTGGTAACAAATAACAAAACGCAATTTGGGTATGAAACTTTAATGAAAATTGAAAATAAACTTAATAGTTAAACAATTCATAAAATATCATTTTAGAAAATATCAAAAATATGCAACTGAATGTAGAAATAAAGCAAAAATGTTGTTAAAATATTTTGGCCACTTGTTGAGTGAGGAATTAATGGAACTTTCGCTTTTTACCGCCGCGTTTCTTGCCCTTGCCACGTGACTTGGCCAATTTACGTTTTTTGCTACCATCCCCACGCATAGCAGACTCACGGCTAATCTCGCCCAAGATCTCATCGCCCAGTGTGCCTGAGAATGAAGGAAAATTAGAGTTTTTTCTAAAAAGCTATGGCTTGTCCACTCACCCAATGTGGTCAACTTGCGCTGACGATGCTTTTCCGCCTTGGTTACTGGCAGACGCATCAAATAGGTCTCCTCGTATTCCTGTTTCTCCTTTTGTGTCTGTGACAGGATCTGTTGTGCTCGAGAGCCCGAAGATATCTCAGTGGGCGCATCCAAATATTCCTCCTTTAGGTCTTGCAGCATGGAGGAGCTGAAAGCACAAGAGAATCAAATGTATTAATATTATAATCATCAACTTCATCAACTTACGTAATGGCTCTCTTCTTGGCACGCTCCAAAGCCTTTTTTTCCTTGTCGCCATCTCGTTCATCGCCATCGTAGTAGACTGGTTTGATGCGTGGTGGCACATATATTCCCGATTTGCCTGCAGTGGCTGCCTTGCGCGGCTTTTTCGCTGTTCCAGCTCCTTCCTCATCATCTTCATCGTCCTCCCCATCATCACTATCACTGCCCGCTTCCATATCATCTTCATCATTGTCATCCCCACCAGCACCAGCTGCACTCATCATCTCCTCCGGATTGGGTTTATAGAGTATGGGATCTGTGCTGCTTGACACTCCTGTGGTGGCTGTCTTCACTAGCTTATCAATCTGATAGCGCAACTTGTGATCTATGGGTCGTATCTTTTCCAGCACAGTGCGTATCTCAATTAACCGTTCAATGGAAGGGTCACCTTCGATAGTTTCACCCGAGCATTTGCGCAACACCACATATGTTAGATTAATCAAATAGTCCAGCAGCATATGATATTTCACCTCGAGAAAACTTAGGCCATATTCTGTGGTTAATTCGCCACGTTTGACGCGTTGCAGCATGCCCTCAACCAGATCTGTAACCTGTTTAACATTGCTATTCATCTCGCCGAGCAGCTGTATGGCCTGTGGTATATCCTGTTGTCCTTGGACCTCACAATCGAAATCGAGCGCCTGCAAGAGTAAAGTTTAAAAAGCATAAGTAAAAGTTTGTTTGTGTTTAGGATTATAGTTCTTTAGTCTATAGGTAAATAGGCTATCGTATTATTGTCGTATTTTGGCCTAAAATCATCGGGCGTATTCAGCAGATAAATCCGATTTTTGATTACTGATTTATGATTACCGATTTTATCTGACAATTTGACAATCATGATTGCTGAGATGGAATCATTTAAAAGGTATGATTGGTGAGACCATTAGCGGATCGTACGGCCAACTGTTTACCCCATAACTGGAAATGAACTGACTAATCGCAACATAAAATTTCTACCAATCAATAATGTACCATAGCTGTCAAATGGAATGACCGCCTACTGCGCCACATTTTAAAATGTAGTTGAATTGATCATTGCTTTCGCTCTTACATCTACCGAAATTGCTGCAACAGTGTTGAAAGGGAGAAGAGCGGCAGGAACGAAACGGATCCTGAAAATCAACGAAAACCCTGGAACATTTCGACAAGCACATGTCTCAAGTCATCATTTTTGTGGCGATACTATAAAACTATTCAATTGAGTATGAGTATGGGAGCCGCAGAGGATTTCTCAATAGAACTGCTGTGAATCGGAATATAGTTTAAGTCTGGTATATATTTCCAGTGGGATTACATATATCGATTGCCCCTGCCACTTGCAAATTTACTTTAACGAGAAATCACTAATGTATATCCGAACATTGGTCAAAATTATTGTAACAGCGATTATGAAAAACATTCTTGCCCAAAATCAAACTAAACTCCGTTGAAAACGAAGATGAAGTCGTTTATTATCCAATGGATTTCTCAAACACTTTAGATTTGCCCGGCAAGACGCCTTATCACTTACGTCTTAAAATTAAACCTGTCATCATAAATGGATCGAAACAATGGAACCCGAATAATATTGGTTTCAAGTTTTTCAAGTTTTCAGTTCAAGTTTAAACTTATCCAGTTCCTAGTGTAACTTCCATTTGCGATGATCATAAACAATTCACATCGGCAGTCGCTGGAAATGTGCCGCTTAATTCTGGAAATGTCAAGCTTTTCATGCTGTGGAGTGTTTCCTAGTTAGGAAACCATTCGCACTCCTCACTTACGCTCCGGAGCACAATAATTATATTGCAGCCTTAAGTTCAATCAACGTTCTAATATGTTCTTTTGATTTGAATCATCTGTTAACGATAGCTAATTCTCGATCATAAAAATAGAGGAAAGCTAATATACTAGTGTTCGGTTGTTCCTGAGTGAGTGAACAAAATTGAGTTGTTCACTAAACTGAGCAAGTGAACATGTTCTTCATTAATTGTTCATTTTTGTTCAGTCAGAGTTGTTCAGTTGTTCTTGTTCAGTTGTTCACTTCTTCAGTTGTTCGCTGTTCAGTTTTTCTGTTCACTTGCTCTTGATCAGCCACTCTTGTGCTGTGAGTTGTTCAGGCCGAGTTGTTTACTTACTCTTGTTCAGCCGCTTTTCTTCTGTGAGTTGTTCATTGAGAGTTGTTCAGTGAGTTGTTCTGTGACTTGTTCACTCAATTTTGTGTCTCTTCAGCTGTTTTTTGTCAGCGTGTTTGATTGTTCAATGTAAGCAACATGCTGTCGTGGCAACCATTTTAGAGATGGCTAACAAATAGGCAACATTCCGCAGTGTGACCAGCAACGAAGGATTTTAATTAGTATGACTGATCGCTAATCGTCACAATGCCCAGGTGAACAACAATTGCAACAGCACAGATCCAACGAAAAGGCCTACAATTAAAACCAACAGCTGAACGACTGAACAAGTGAACAATTGAGCAACAGAACAACTGAACAACAGAACAAGTGAACAACTGAACAAGAACAACTGTACAACTTAAGTGAATTGACTCACTTTGTTTAAAAGAACAAAGGAACATGTTCAGTTGAATGAACAACCTTTACCCAACACTAGTATATACGCTTGCAGGTCGAATAATTTATATAAATAAAGGTGTTAAGTGATTTTCAGACTACAATTTAATTTTCGCTTTGAACTCTGCCAAACTGACCAATAGATGGCGCCTCTTTTGTGATCATGTGGCGACACTGCCACCACTAGACACGAACGTCAATTGATTACTCTGGCGGCTATGGTCACACTATCACGAAGCCTATTCATCTCTCATCTCCAGCAGATTTAGTGTGTGCAAGACAAGCGAACGCGAAGCCAGCGCTCGGAGTTTGTTTCTCCCGATAATTTATATTAAATTATTTAAGTAATGTGAAATGGCTTGACACAGCCCCAAAGGGCCAAAGCCGAGCCTCTCTCAATCTCTTGGCTTGTGCGCTTCTAATTTTCGCACAAGAAAAAAGGACCTACAGCTTAACGACAAATCCGAACGGCAGTTTGAGAAGCTTTTGCATGGCAAATTACTACAAAGCTGGCGCCAACAGCAGAGAGGGGTGACCGGGTGTAAAGTTTATTCAAAGAAAAAACTTTTCATTAGATATTCCGAGGCGGGATCGAACCCAAGACCTCTTGCACAGCGGTCGCGCACACTAGCCGCTGAGCCACCCAGCCACACACTTTTTACTATTTAAGTAATTAAATAAATAATATTAGTGGAGCAAATATGACAACTATTCGTTATAAACATCCGATTTTCATCCAAATCGGCTAAATTGTGCTGAAGCAGATAATATTCATATGTGGCTAGTTTTAGTACGCTATCTTTGAAAACATACATTTTTCCCCCTAGAACTAGTTATTCTATATTTCCCATGGCAGCTATATGCTGTGGTCATCCGATTTTGATAAAACTTTGTAGAATTGAGTGAAAGCATATAAAAAAAATATTGCAAATTTTAAGAACATTTCCATTGAAGTCAGCCAACTTTTCAGACTTTACTATTATATGACAGCTGTAGTATATAAATTTCCGATTTCGACCAAACTTAGTCAAATCATGGAAATGGATAGCAATCTAATAAATACGAAGTTTGAAGGCATTTGCATTAAAAACAAAAAGTTTTTCTCAATTAAGTTAGTATTTCTATGACAGCTATATGCTATTGTCATTCGATCCGGCCGGTTCCGACAAATGGGCAGCGTATTTGCATCTGAAAATGAGCAACAACAACAGTTATTTCGGCGGGATGGACTATTTTATCCTCGTCCTTCTTTAGTTTAAAGTGAAGCTTTGTTTTTTACGTCAAGTTCCTAAAATTGGTGTTTCAGGATGAATAATAATAGTCAAGTCTGTTAAATAAGATTGTTAAACATGTTTTCAATGTTGGAAATTCGACTTCCAAAGTCGGATTTTGAAAATTTGTTAGTATAAAAACTTTTTACTATGTATAATGGTTTTCATTTGCACTTTATAATATTTTGATTGGCTTTCAGCGTATATAAAATTTTTGTGCACAGGAAATTAAATTTCGCTATGCAAATACACACAACTAAGTTATTTAGTATACGAAATGCCATAAACCCTAAAGCCTGCAATGGAGCAGCCTCCTCGTCTCCCTCGTTCTCTCCGTCTAGCAACAACGCAGAGAGTCATGTGTCGCCCGTGTTGGTTGCACACGACTCATTTGCATATTTTATTGGTTGCCATTTAATTATTTGCATTTTACGAAATTTTTTGGCCCACAACAGGCTGCTCTTTGACCGCTAAGGCTTATGCTGCATTTATTTTCAATTAATATTAATAAAGCGTTAGGGATGGGGGGTGTATTTGGTCAGGATATATGCACTAGGATGTGTGTGTATTTGTGAGATTAATTGCAAAATTGTAAAATGCATGGCTTGGTGTTTTCGGTTGGTTTGTTTTTGTCATTTGCGGCATTAGCAGCCTGCATGTATTTTCCAATTTACAAAGCAATTTACCAAATAATTATTTCGATAACAATTTTGGGAGTGCGTGTGTGTGGGTGTATTTATTCGTTTTTTTTATGGTAAATTTGCATATTATTATTGGCAAATTATTTTAATTGCATTTTGTGGCCAAGCATGAATAAAACAAAGTGCTCATAAATGTGGTGAAAATTCTAAATTGGTTCAATTGAGGTGCGGTTGATGGTAAAGTGATGGTGTTTGGATATGTATTTGGTTGCTGGCTGTGGGTGTACAGTTGTGATTAAAGGTTATTAGCCAGGTTATGGTTAGTTTTAAATACTAAGGAAAAAGTCGAGATATAGGAAGTTGAAACCAAGAGGCTGGAAACCCGCTCCTGAACGGAACACCGCAGAGCCGGTTCGGTTTGGGTTTTGTGGTGTAAGCTTGTATATCAAATATTTATCGGATCAGTATTTGAAGTTCGATTTTTATTTTATCGCCAAGTCCCTTTTTAACTACATTTATCAAATATTTTAATGAAGCAGGATTATTTGCCGGGTAAGGCTTTGTTTTTGCTCACTGCGTAAGGGGTTTAAGGGGGTATTAAAGATTGTAGGACCATTCAACTAATGCGTGAAGTTGCAAATAGTATGGTAATTTGGACCGATTTGTAGAAATTTTTTTAAAAACGAATAATGATAACAGAAACTTTGAGCCAAGTTTCGAACCAAAGCCTAAATTTCGACAGGTTAAAAAACCGGTCCGCTAGCCGAACCTTATATTTTATAACGGGTTGAAGCTCCCGGAACAAACATTCTGCCAAATTTTAGAGGCATGCATCATTGCTTAAAACAATTCTTAACAAAGTCAGAAGTAGCGAAATAACGTATTTTCTATAACCAACATTCGAATATTATCCTTACCTGAAAGAGGTATTTTCATTTTGAAAAAAGAATTTCAGAACTACACCAAGCTTTTTGGTGCTTATCGTGCTGAAAATGTCGTTCTTGAATTTTTCATCTAAAAGTCGGAATCAACTAAATTTCTCGTGAAGTTGTGCAAAAGTATGTAACAGGGAGAAGGAAACATTTTAGACCCTATAAGGTATAAATATTTTTGATCAGCATCAACAGCCGAGTCGATTTAGCCATGTCCGTCTGTCTACCGTCTGTCCAACTGTCTGTCTGCTCCCCCCTTTAAACGCATAAAACTGTCAGAGCCACAATTTATAAGAAAGAGCCCTGTGACTTTATATATATTAAGTAAGGCCCAATATGTGTCTATTTTGAAAAGTACAATAAGATCGGACAAAAAACACTGAAGCTATATACGAATCAATTTTGCTTGTAGGGGGGAAGTCTGGAATTGTCAGCTAGCGCGGGTGCGCGCGTGCGTGTAATTGTATGTGTGAGGAATCACATCTTGACCCCTAGCATAAGTTTAGTTTAAAAGTCATAGGGGCCTTTTTCGGTTTTCGACTAGATTTTCGTATAAACGTTAATGTTTCGCGTTTAAGTTGTATTGATATGTATATAAGGAACAAAACAGTCTGTGGTTACTAGATCTCGTCGTAATTTTCTCTCGAATTGAATTCACTTGGCATTGAGCAATCGATTTCAGTTGGTCTATCGAATTCGAGTTTTTTTTATACCAGATCTAGTAACCGTAGACATATTTTTCACTTTCTATACAACGTTATTCAAATTGAATGCAAAATGTTAACGTTTACACGAAAATCGGCTCGAAAACCGGAACAAGGCCCATGACACGCGCCTCACGCCCGACCCAGAGTATGGGCACACTGCCCAAGTACGCGGAAACGAAGGAGAGTGAGAGAGACGAAGAGTGACGCCGACGATCGTGGTATTTTTCAAGCACACGTTATGATAAGGCGGCCAAGCTGGGCACTTGGGGATGGAGAGCCAAAGAGTGCGGACGTGCACGAGACGCGAGCCAAAGGCTAGACAAAGTGACAACGCAGAGGGAACTCACGTGGCCACGCAGAGAACGACACCCAAGTTACAAACACGAGAACCAGCAGAGGCCAGGGCGAAAAATCCAGAGCCACACAGCAACAGACGCCGGCGCCCAACCCACTGACGAATCCCAAATACTACCAGACCAATTCTCAGTGCCTACTTTGAAACAGGATTGACGTTGGACAGCAGCGGAGTGCGAAAGAGATCCTCGGCGTGTTTTTGGAGGAGTTAAGGGGTAAGCTGTCAGGGCCGCGAGCCTTTCCTAGAAACATCCAAGTGCTGAAGTGCGGTGAAGGGCAACCTTGTCAACCTAAAAACATTGAAAAAATAATGAAAAAAAATCAATCCATCATAGCTGCTCCAACACGTGTGAACATTTTTTTTCAAGCTGGTCGATACCCTACACTCAGCTTTCTCTCCAAGTTATTTCTAGTCGTCTTTGGGTGAACAGGGTCGATACCCTACACCCACTTTTTCTTTCCAAGGATTTCTAGTTGTCTTCGAGTGAACAAGTTCGATACCCTACACTCAGCTTTCTCTCCAAGTGATTTCTAGATCCCTTTGGGTGAACAGGGTCGAGTTGTCTTCCTCAAGTTGTCTTCCTACACTCAGCTTTCTCTCCAAGTGGTTTCTAGTTATCTTTGGGGGACCAGGTGGATACCCTACACACAGCTTTCACGGACGCACTGAGTCCTATCCCAGCCTAAGATACTACTTTACAGTGTGAAGCGCGGTGCCCACTCGACGCGAAATGGACGCGAAATGAAAAACTCCATATAAAACCACATGCACTCGACACGAAAAAGACTACGTATTGCCATTACGTTCTTTTACCAATTACGTAGCGAGTAAAGTGCTGTTAACGCCTCATTTCGCGCGAAATTATGAGAGAACGAATCGAATCATATTTCGAACAGAATTGTAAGTAAGAAGCACAAACATAGTCAAAATGAGCGCACCAAAAAAAGAATCTACCAGAAAGCGGCGATCACAGGCATTTTCTTATGTTGATAAACTTAATTTAATAAACGCAGTGAAAGATAAAAGCGAGTTGTGGGACTTGGCAGAAAAGAGAGACTCGGATTTCTACGCAGTCAACGCGGCCTGGATGTGTATCAGGGGTAAGCTTGACAAAAGTGGTAAGTCATGCCGCTACATTTGGAAACATTATTTATAATAAAATTTATATATACTGCCTGGGTAGCGCTTAAGGACAGCAACCGGTGCCACACTAAAATGCCATCTGCAAAGTGCTTCCTGACAGGTAGCGCAGGTGGCGTTCCTTTGGATTAGCCTTCTTTGACGGAATCCAGAGCCCAAGAACACTAGTAGCCGAGAGGAACTTGTGTGCCATTGAGAGCTTGGTCTCCCAAACATTCAGTATTGCTATGGATCAATCTAAGCAGCAGTCACTGAAGCATATAGTAATGTTGACCTCTCGGCACCCCATTTTAAAAAACGTTCAATTGGGGGCCGTTGCGATAATTCTTAAGATTACTAGAAGGCATTATAATAAAAAAATAATAATTTGTTTTCATTTTATTTAATAAAAAATATACAAGCCCTAACCACATTTAATTCGTACACCATACATTTTCTGCTTAGTGCTTCTTTCAGAAGTCAATTTGTTTAGCATAGTGGTAGCTGTACCAACATTATTATATTTTTCTGAAAGGTTGGTAAATTTTCTTTTATTTGATATATAATATGTAACAAAAATATGGGAAAGTAATACTTAAACTTAAATTTTATGAAAACACTTCATTGATGACTGAATTTATGCCGACCATTTTTAATTCGTACAGCAGCTTTTTTTCCTTTTTAAAACTGAGTAACGGTTCCTTATTTTTTATTACTGCTTCAATTTGATTTTTCATTGAATTTACCAAGTTTTGACACTCCTCAGAGGTAATCGAGTTCCAAATTTCCTCAATTTTGGACTTTAAGTCGATTACAGTGCGCTGTGGCTCATTTCTGAGCTTTCTTTTCATTAATGCCCAGAGACTTTCTACTGGGCTCAGGTCAGGACTTGATGATGGCCAATCGAGAACGTCAATTTGATTTTCTTTTTAGCTCTGGTCTTTTTAGCGGTATGTGGTGTTGCAGAGTCCTGCTGAAAGATATATTCGCCACAACCGGCTAGCTTTGGTGCAAAAGGTATGAAATGATTTTGTAGAATATTGATGCAATTTTCAGCATTAACTGTTCCATCTATAAAGTGAAGCTCTCCTACTCCTTTTGCCGACATACATCCCCATACCATTACACTCGCTGGAAACTTTACTGTGCGCTTCAGACAGGCTCTATTGAATGCCTCCGCTTTCTTTCGTATTACCCGTTTTCTATCATCTCCGACACATAAATCAAATTTAGATTCATCGCTAAATATGATCGTGTTCCACTGTCTTTGTACCCAGTTCCGTCTTTGTTTTGCCCATAGCAAACGTTTTTTTTCTTTGCAAAGTGGTAAGCATGGGCTTTTCTTTGGCCTAAAAAAACACACATATGTTATATGAATACGTACTGCAACATTAGTGGCCTGAACTTCCTTTGTAGAAACTATAACCTATAGTTTTCATTTGCTGGCGAGTCCATTCACGATTCACGGTTTTGCCAATACTATTGGACCAACATGATGCAATTTCTAACAGTGCTTCTTCTATTTTTTCTTATTATATCAGACAAAGCCCTTTTATCGCGGAGAGTGATTTTTGAAACTCGACCTCTTTGTGCAACATTATTGTTAATATTCCCTTTTTTTAAAGTCTTGTACTTTGTACTGTTGATCTTGGAAGTTTAACATCATTTGATATTTCCCTATAGCTCTTGCCTGAATTAAACTTATCAGTAATTAGCCGCCGAATTTCTTCACAAACTGGTCTTCCGCGTGCCATCGCGAGAAAAGTAGTCTAATCAGCAAGAAGAAGCAATGGGTTTTGCTTATTTCACTTCTCTGTATTCCACACAACTGTTCTTTAGTGTGTTGGTTTACAGTTATATTTTTCCAGTTTGTTTTGATAAATAAAAACATTTGTACGAATTAAAAATGGTCAGTATAATATCGTACAGATATGGAGTGGTCTCATATAATTTGAATTTTTGAAACGTTTTGAAATAATTTATGTTACATATTATATATACAATGAAAGCTAATTAAACAACCTTTCAAAAAAATATAAACAAATTGGTGCAGCTACCATTAACTTAAAAAAATTTACCAATAAAAGTAGCACTATGCAAAAAATGTATGGTGTACGAATTAAAAGTGGTTAGGGCTTGTATAAAAAAATAGAACTCAAAATATTTTTTGTACGAATTCTGCATTATTCTGCATCATTAATTAATCAGCTTCACTTTAAATAAAAATCATAACATCCAGTAGGTTTTGCTTACCAACAGCATATTTAAATTTTAACAGCGCTATAACTGTGCAAGGTTACTTTGAAAAGATTATAGACGGAGAAATTTCGGTTATCTGTTGATAACAGCTGTTTAGCAGACTCTGTTAAGAATCTGCGAAACATCGTCTATTTCGCGCGTAATTTTCTGCGTCGAGTGGACACCGCGCTTACACAAGAAGCTGTATTTTCACTTGTAGAGATCTCATACGATATGGGTGAAAAACATCTCAGTTTACTATGGAGTTGGCTGTCAAAAAACTAACTTGAGAAATCGAAATTAGAGAATAGCCTACTACTCATTCAGTTTTCCATGCTTTTCATAAATTTTTGTGCTTCTCAGATTGACTGTTGCACTTTTATGTTATCTCTTTTGAGAAACTCTTATGAGATATCAGACAAGTGAAAAACAGCTTAAGTGAGTGAAAAAAATGAGTTGCCTTCAAACTGAAGAAGTGAGCATGTACTTCTTAAATTTTTTTTACATTTTCTCAGTATTTGCTTAGTCAGTGATTTTTCATTGTTCAGTCAATGTTCACTCCGCTGTTGTTTTCAGTCAGTTTAGTTTTAGTTGCTCTTTTTGGTTCAGTGCATTTATGCTTTGCGACTATTTTCCAACTTTTTGTTTGAAACTTGCTTACACCTAATTCACAAGACAAAACTGCAGATGTCAGTGGCTATGTGTATTTCGCAGAGATCGAAAAAATATAATCCACCAATTTTTTCTATGTTGTCTGATCACTGAAATGACTGGTACAAAAGAAGCAGACTCGCTCACCCTCTCAATAGAACACTGATTTTTGATTCTCTCGCGTTTTGTGCTGGATGCTTCTTAATGGGAGAAACACACAAAGTTGTCCTAAATACGATAACTGCTAAAAGGGGATAATATAATTCGGTTCTCAGCAGCAGCATAAGCAACTGAGCAAAACGAGTCGTGTCTGCGAAAAACTGTTTTCTTTTAAATTGTTGAGTTAGGTTTTTTGTTGTGTCTTGCCTTCTACAGAATCACATACGCACATATACACACTTGCAGATTACAGTGGCACACGCGCAACACTCAGCAAAGTGCCTCATAGAGACAAATGCTCGCAAGGAGCGGAAAAAAGTCTCGTTGGTTGAGCAAAAGGAGCGCTGAGAAAAGTCTAAGGCGAAATGTCACTTCGGTTCTCTTTTTTATGGTGATCAAGGTTAAAAGTTTTTTTCTAACCTTCTGTTAAAGGGACTACTTATTGAGAGCTGTGGTATTTCGACGTAACCTTCCCAGAAAAGTATTCTACAATAGTTTTGCGAATAAATTTATAAGCCAAAGTTTGAGTCAATATTTGTGGGGTTAAAAAATCAAATTTTAATTTAAAACATTTCAAAGCTAAACTTTCTTTGTAAACTCGACAATCATTTCAAGTACAGTCTCATTAATTTTCCACTCTCATTTCAAATTAAAAATGCATTGATATTTAATTCCATTTAAATCATTGCCAAAAAACACACGCCAAACAAACAAAAATTATGTGCAACCAGCTGAGGATTTCCCCCGTGTATAATTCAGACTCATTGGCCAATAATATGAGGCCAAAAATGCATATGGCATCTCCCTGCTGGCTGTCTGTCAAATATTATATACAAAATGCCAATTTTAAAACCGCCTATAAATATGCAATGTATTTATGCAATTATCGTAGACGCGCACACACACACACACACTCACGCCTATTTATTTATGATGTTAATGCCAAGCGAAAATTAAAAATGAAAATAAAAATGGTAAACCAAAATCCTGCCCATGATAATTGCAGTCGGGACAAATTGTGGCGCAAAGTGGAGAGACAGTCCGACGCCATCAAATGTTGTCATTAAATTCAGCCCGAATGGCTGGGAGGGGGTGACGACTCATAACCTGCCCAGGCAAACAAACAGAAATTGCATTTTATATTTTATTCATGTGCGCGCAAAAACGGAAATAAAAAAATTTGGTTGTTTATTCGCATTTGCGAGCCAGCGACTGAGAGGGACAGAGAGAGAGATAGAGAGCTCGTACATAGCATATGTAAATACATATGCAAGTATGTATGTGTACCCCCACCACCTCTCGCTCTCGCTTTAGCCAAAAATTGTATTCAATTCCATTTTCGTTGCCTACTTACAGGCGAATGCGCCTGTACATAAAATCCCACTGATAAATAACGGTTAATGCAAAACAGCGACAAACAGCATCGTCGTCCATTGTTATTGCTCGTTGCATTTGAAAATTACACAAAAAGCCCCACGAATTTTAAATCATTTGGCACATTGTGAGGGGTTAAGTGGGAGCGGGGGGAAGGGGGTTAGCTAGTTTGCCATTTTGTTGTAATTGCTTTTGGCAGGGACTATGTGTTTATGTTGTTGTTGTTGTTTTTGTTGCATTTGAGTTGTCCCTTTATAATAGGCCCTCGTTATGCTCATCTAGGGTCATGGCAATTTCCAATTTGGTGCTTACGGGTGGGTACATACATATGTTGTAGTTGTTGTTCAGTTTTTGCAATTGGCTGTTGGTAAAATATGCCCGCGTTTTATTTAACGCGTTTTTTGACTTTCCTCCTACTCCGCATTACCCCCATCAAGTACATAATAGTTGGATGGTTGACTGAGTCAAGTGCGTGTTAGAGGCGTAATTGCGTTCACGCAGAGTACAAACACATACACACATCTATTGGTTAGCTTTCGGGGCGTCGAAAATTTGGTTTTCGAGTTGTTCAACATATTTTATTGATTTTTAAATCAGGGTAGATCACAGTTTTAGGGATTGTTTTTCGATTACTTTACTATAGAGTTAAATACCCCCGACTTCTCGGTTTTTTTTAGAGATAAAAGAGGGGAAACCAGTTTAGGAGGCCGAAATTCGAGTGTTTATTGCGAATTTTTTAACTGAGAAAAAATAATAAGAATTCGTTTAAACTTGGAGGGTAGTTTATTCCCATTTTGAACAACATTTTTGAATTTTTGGATGCCACTTTTGGTAGGAAGTGGTGGAGTTAGAGCCCGGTGTCCATTGACAGGTCGCAGTTTTGATCTGAAATCAATAATTTTTTTTTCTTTCGTAACATATTTTCTAAGAATATGAACCAATCTCTGGCCAAAAGAGTTGAAAACTGAATGTTTTGGAGATGTTTGAACAAAATGTCATGTTTTTATATCATTTTTTTTCACTTTTCTTACATAAAAAAGTATATTTTACTTAATAATATCATTCCAGACTTCGCCCGAACCTGAAACTGAACCTGAACCGGAGAAAGTTTTCTATTAAATCTTTTTTTTTTGTAGCTGCTATGAATGCAAGTTTTGACAGTTTCCAACGCACCTAAATACGATTAAACACTCTTAGAAATTTAGAAAATTATCGAAAAAACGTTGCCACATTTTAAATTAAGTTTGGATCCAAAAAATGAAAAATTTTTACCTTAGAGGGAAAACAGCTTCGAAAGAAACATACAGCTGAATTGTTCAAAGGACTAAAGGAACTAATGAATCAAAGCATTTATGATTCTGTACCATTCTCATCTTCTAATGAAGATGAAATGATTAGGAGCTAGAAAATAATAACCGAGTGATAAAGTTGCATCTCATCCTCATCTTATTCAATGCATTGTAAAGAACTTAAAAATTTCCAATTTGCTGTATTAGCTGTACCGGAGGTACACAGAGTATATTTAGTTTGTGGAAAAGTATGTAACAGGCAAAAGGAAGCATCTCCGACCCTATAAAGTATATCTATTCTTGATCAGCATCAACAGTAAAGACGATCTAGCCATGTCCGTCTGTCTGTCCGTATAAACAAACAGATCTCAGAAATGGTAAGAGATTGAGGTTTGACATATATGGGACTGATGCTTCTTATACTTGCAGGCAGATCAAGTTTATTTTCAATTTTTGCCACGCCCCTCCAGCCCCCGCAAATTGGAAAAAACGTAATATCTCCCACAGTTTTATAGATAGAAGGTTCGTTCCTTCTGGACATATTTAGTAATCAGGATTATTTATCGATCAGCCGAAGGAATGGTAAAGATCGGATGAACGGTTGTCGAGTTATAAGGAAAACGAACAATTATGGGCAGCACCGGTCGCAACGGTGATGGGCAGCACTTCACAGGTACAGAGTATGTTATAGTCGGGCTTGACCGACTTTCTTTCTTGTTTATCCTCCAAAGTGTGTTAAGGGCAGACTTACTGAGATTGCAAAGCAATCTTGTAGTGTCAATGCTCGCGATGGATGGAATTCTTCATTTATGTATCACTTTAGATCAGAGGTGCCCAAATATTTATCTCTTATGCGTGAGTATTTACACACACAGACAAACATGAAAAACAGCAAAAACCACAAGAAAACAAAAAAGTGGTTATGTGCTTGTGGCTCGACTACAAAAATAAAATCGACGCTACAGCGCTGTCTGCACGCATTGCCTTCAGTTTCGCAAGAGCATAGGAGAGAAAGAGATGAGTGACACATTCAAAGTTGTGCGTTTGCCCAATGCTCATTGCATAAGCCTTCTCGCAAATCAACAACAAATGCGCCTCATGCGTATATAGCGCGGCTACCATTGCTTTAGAGGGTGGGTCTATAAAGTACCTAAATATATACTGGTTAAGCTGTGCTTACACGACATGATTTCTTAGCTGAGTATTCGTCTGACGGACAGCTGAGCGATCAGGTGAAATACACCCTGTTCTATTTGACTAGAAAAGGATTCCTAGTTGCCTCTTCCCGGCATTTCGTACAATCAATGAGCGCGTTCACCAGAATACACCAATCATCTAACATAAATTAACAATAAAACAAGGAAGAACGTCGGTCGCCGCTCGCCGCTCGCATTTGCTCCCGATTATATTATATTTTTTTTTTTTTTTGGGAACATGGATTGGCACGCGCCGCAGACAAAAAAAAAACCTTTGCATTTGCCAGAGCTAGAGATGGGCGTACATCGAAAACTACGCGGGACTCCGGAGTGACCAGAATGACTTAACATCATTGTGATTGCTTGATATTATCTTAGAATTAAAGAACTTGACTATTTTTCTATTATTTGAAATTTATACAATCCTCGTCTTAGTAGTCAGATGGGTATCGGGCGATATATTTGTCACGCGACCATCTCTAATTTCTCTCTTTCAATATTGTGTACGTGGGAAAGGGAATGGGGAAAATGAGAGCATCCCAGTTAGCTGCAAGAATCCAATTGGATCTTATGAGCTAGCCATAGCTGTTAGGTTTTGTATAGGATTTCGTTGTTGGAATTACTCAGACAATATATTTGCAGGTTTAATTCATTTAAAAGGTGGAATTTTTGGCGGGGCGGGGTCATCACTTCCACAACGATCCAATATGAATCGTTAAATAAAAATTTGTGCTAAGCTATTGTTGGCTCTCACTTTGCTGTGTAGTCGTTGCTCATATATACGAGGTGTGTTCAAAAAGTATCGCGAATTTTGAATTTTCGCGGGTTACGTATATTCGAATTTCGATTTTTTTTGTGGCGTTATGTTGGTACTCATGTCTCTCACTTATGCCGACAAGCTCGGCCATTTTGAATGCTCACTTAATTGTTGACAGCTGCTTTGCTTGCACGTGTTTTGGATCGTCTTCGATTTTTACCTATTCAAAAAAATGGATCAAAGAACCTGTATCAAATTTTGTGTGAAAAAACGAAATTAAGTGCGAGGACCAAAGCAACGTTTATCGGTGGTACAAAATGTTCTCAGAAGGCCGAGAAGATGTGAACGACGAAGAGCGTGCCGGACGCCCGAGCACTTCAACAACAGACGAAAAAATTAATGAAGTGGAGAAAATGGTATTGGCCAATCGTCGAATCACCGTTAGAGAAGTTGCTGAGGACCTAAACATATCGATTGGCTCGTGCCATTCGATTTTTATCAATGATTTGGGCATGAGACGGGTTGCCGCGAAATTCGTACCAAAATTGCTCAATTGCGACCAAAAACAGCATCGCATGAACATTTCTAATGAGATGTTAAACTCTGTCCGCGACGACCCAAATTTGCTTCAGAGGGTCATAACTGGTGACGAATCGTGGGTTTATGGTTATGACGTGGAAACCAAAGCTCAATCATCTCAATGGAAGCTGCCGCACGAACCAAGACCGAAAAAAGCGCGCCAAGTTCGGTCGAATGTGAAAGTTTTGCTGACAGTTTTCTTCGATTGCAGGGGCGTGGTGCATCATGAGTTCTTGCCACAGGGAAGAACGGTCAATAAGGAATATTACCTGCAATCCGCCAGAAACGCCCGGATTTGTGGAAGAACAAAAATTGGCTTTTGCACCACGATAACGCCCCGGCTCACACATCGCTGCTTGTGCGCGACTTTTTGGCCAAAAACAACACACTAATGATGCCGCAGCCACCGTATTCCCCAGATCTGGCCCCCTGTGACTTTTTCTTGTTCCCTAAACTGAAGAGGCCCATGAAAGGACGACGTTACGCTACGCTTGACGAGATAAAGACGGCATCGAAGGAGGAGCTGAACAAGATAAAAAAAAAATGATTTTTTGAAGTGCTTCGAAGATTGGAAAAACCGCTGGCACAAGTGTATAATATCTCATGGGGATTACTTTAAAGGGGACAAAATAGATATTCATGAATAAATAAATAATTTTTGAAAAAACACGAAATTCGCGATCCTTTTTGACACACCTCGTACATACATCTACATACATAAGCAAAACACATGCTGCTGCAGGAGCTGCCCAGTTATATTGAATTTTCGTTTGCTCATATCTTTACTACCGTTCATCCGATCTTTACCATTCATTTCAAACCTATCTATAAAACTGTGGGAGATATAACGTTATTCGCAAATTGCGGGGGCGGGAGGGGGCGTGTCGCAAATTGAAAATAAACTTGATATGCCTGCAAGTATAAGAAGCATAAGTCCCATACATGTGAAACCTCTATCTCTTACCATCTCTGAGATCTGTGCGTTTATACGGACAGACAGACGGACATGGCTATATCGACTCGGCTGTTGATGCTGATCAAGAATATATATAATTTATGGGGTCGGAGATGCTTCCTTCTGGCTGTTGCATACTTTTGCACAAACTTATTATACTCTATGTACCTTTGGTACAGAGTATAAAAAAATGGCGAGAATTGCTCCATATTCTTTTGAGTACAGATTATTATGAAGATGCCCGTGTTTACTATGCCCGTGAGTTTACTACTTTAAGAAATGGTTTTTAGCCGGCTCAAGATTGTGCATTCACCATTAGGGCGGCATCTTTCTGTGTTTTGTTTAATAAAAAGCACAATAAAATGACACGACCATTTTTTAAATTACAAAGAACAGTTCGCTAATCCCAACAAATGAGTTTACTACTTTTTAGGCATCTGCCGGTTGAGCCATGGACGCGACATATTGAGCGCCTTAAGAGCAATTAATAATGAATTAAAACAATGGGGATATGAACTGCATAATTTCAGGGATGCACTTAAATTGCATCTTTCATGCTCGTGTACCTCTTTGTTATACATGTTATACATTTTTCGCTTTCTATACTTCCTTTTTGTCTTTGGTACATTCTTTTTCCATTCCATGGTTATTTCAACATGGATATTTCGTTTCGATTTACGTTGCCGTCTTTTATATATACTATACTGAGCTCAAAATACTTTCTTCTTTTCTTCAGGATTGCAACTGTGACAAGATTTCGGAAATTGTTTTTATGTTGGTCATGAAGAAAAATCTGCTCTGAATTGCACTGATAAATAGGTTAATTTAGTGTAAGTCTTTTTCATTCGGATTGATAATTCTAAATCGATATTCGTTTTAAATTAGTGAGAAAACCCAACTCATCAACTAACAAAATGCTAGACTCTACAGCGGGGTCTTAGTAATCCTTCCCAATCACTGGCAAACAGTTTACGTTTTTGAAGCTTTGCAGCTGCCAAAAGGCGAGCACTTGTTTCAATTATAAAACTACAAATTGAGCGCCATTGTCGCCATCGCTGGCTGAACCACAGAGCAACGGCTGTTCAGGGGTGATGGTGTGGAGGCTAACGCATACGCGTCGCCCATTAGAAATCGATTGACATAACTCAAAAATTGTGCAAATTAACGTAAAACCAGCGAACCAACGACAATATGGGGCGGGGACTTTGGCTCGTTTGGGGAAAGGGTCCGTAAATAACAAGGCAACGTTCCGGGACAGAGTTAGAAATATGACCGAGCCAAAGGTCTGTGGGCGAGGGGGAGTGTATGACTGGACGTGTGTGTGTGTGTGTAGAACGGCAATGTTTGGCGGCCGCGTCGTTGGCCGCCTGATGAAATACGCGCGCGGGCTTGCAGCAAAACCGCAGTCAAGTTTCCCACCCCAACAGAAAACCCCAAAATGGGACTTAAAATTTATGTAGCATTCTTGTTGTTGTTGTTGTTGTAGATGCAGTGTTGCAGTTGTGTTGTAGTTGCATTGCCAATAGCCGAAATATTGATTAGATGTGGTGTTGGGAAGGGAGGGAGAAAGCGACCAGATGACAACAGCAACTCGTTAATAAAATGAAACCACCAACAAAAACGAGCAACTAACGAGTAAAATGTGTTCTGGCAAAGAATTTTTAGACATTTTAGAATAAGGTTTATAAAACGGTTTGTAGAATATAGTTACAAAATTCTTTTCTTTAAATTTAAATAATATTTTTGGGAATTTTTTTAATGCTGTGCGATATAAAAATTATCACAGCTACGAGTACCAGCTTAAATATATAGATCAACTTTTCTATAGCTGCCTTAAAAATGTTATAAAAATCTTCACAACTCAAAAAATCAAATAAATTTTTTGAATTTTTTCTGAAATATTTCATTTATTTTCGTTAACTCAATTACCTCTCTTCTCTTCTATCAAATTGAGTTGAAATATATTTTTGGAATGCACCTGCACCTCAAAATCCAATCACCTAACCCTGTTACCCCTTCCTACCCTCTCCACATCCAACAAAAAATTACGTATAACCACACTGTGGAAAGCTGGCAAAAATTGTTGACATTTGGCGCTGTTTATGTCATATTATTTGTTATACGCGGGTGAGTATTTTCGGCGGACATGAACGGAAATGAAACTTTTGCGGTGGCGCAAAATGCAAATGTACAGACACTTCTTCCATACACAACGATTGGTTTATACATACACACACACACACACACACATGTGTGTATATACAAATAGCGAAATATAATTGCATATTTCATGCAGCATTGCACAGAGTAAACAACAACGCATTTTGCCGCCTGAATTGGTATTTTTGGCAATTTTCAATTTTGAACCAATTCGCAACGAGCCATTATTTATTTAAATAATTGGCTAACCATAAAAAATAATTATAAAATACCCCGAGAAAAAAAAATGAAATAACAAATACAAATTGCCAATTTGCAGTGCCAGACAAAAGAGCATTGGAAATGGGAGAGGGAAAATGCTTTTAATAAATGAATAACGACGAATGCGGGTGAAATTGGAAGGCTGGCAGCAGTCGCGCAGCAGATTACAGAGTAGTAGAGAATAGGCAGGAAATAGGAATCGGGTTGGACGTGGCAACGAATTCAATACCGAAATATTGATATTTGTTTTTTTTTTTTGTTTTTCATGTTAGAGTAGCGAGCATTTTTCAGTTGAATGGTGGGACAGATGAGAACTTGGACAAATGGTGGCATGAGTTGCTTAAGGGAGGAGTATTTCTCTAACCACATTTTTAAATTTTTATAATAAATCAAATATACTGATTAAACACTTAAACCAAAAACAACAACAAAATATCCACTCTTAAACGAGGCAATTTGAGAGGGGTGCCAGGCAAATCAACGCCAACAGACCACCACCAGTCAAACAGATAGACAGACTGTTAGTCAAAGGTTTGCCAACTGTTTATACACATGATGACAAAAGAGGAGCAGAGGAGTGGTGGGGGCACTGTGTGAGACAACAACTCACGCGTTGCTCATACGTCGCGTGCTCAATGTTGGATTTTTTTATTTTGTTCTTTTTTCTTGTTTCCTCCTGTAAACAAGTGTCAAAGCAAGCAACGCACATATTTGTAGGCGTCAACGGACAATGTTGCTTTCCAAAAGCAATTTTCATTAGCACACACCCTCACACACTTTGGAAAAGGCAGAGAAAACAGAGGGCGTGTGACTTCAATTGAAAAGAGCAAGCGAAAGGACAAGCATTGGAAAAAATGCTGTTAATGAAATTTTTATGTGAAATTATTTTGATAAATAAATCTAATAAAAAATATGGTTATTTTTGGGGTATTAAGTGATTTGATTATATAATTGTCTGGAGGATTTTGGTTGAAGCTAAACCTTTTTGGAAAAGTTAAGAAATAACGAAAGATTATAAGCTAGGATCTGAATTCTTTATTGTTAATAATAAAGTAAGTCCCATATTATACATTTTTGGTTTCGGCAAATCCTGGAAATTTCGATCCATCAGCGTATAGCAAAAACGTAATCTACGGTGAATTCTAAAAGTTTTCCCCAAGAAACCATAGATCTAAAAACAATTCCTAGGTCCCGCCTAGCGAGGTCAAAATTGTATACATTAAGCAGTTCAACAAAAATTTGGGTCATGGCTGACACTCGAATGAAATTCAGAGCTGAATACAAGTCAATTTTTAAAATTTCTCTTGAGCGTCAAGTTTTTGAGAAATTGTTGGTGAAAGTTGCAAAAGTTACCTAAAACAGCAAAAATTTATTAAAAAGGCATCTTAAACGGAATGATGCGCTTGGAAATTTATATTCATAGAGGGAACTAAAATCTTTGGACTGTAACAAACCAAATTCCTAGGAAAAGTCCAGGAACCATAAATATGGTTTGAACTGTTCAAGGGGGGATTCTCCAAATGAAAACATTATTTTTTCGATTTGTATACCCTTGCAGAGGGTATTATAAAATTGTCCGGATGTTTGTAACACATAGAAGGAAGCATCTCCGACCACATAAGGTATATATATTCTTGATCAGCATGGCGAGCAGAGTTGATTTAGCCCTGTCCGTCTGTCCGCATGTCCGTCTGTTTCTATGCTATCTCCTCCTTCAGTTTAAAAGCTATCCTCACCAAACTTTGCACGGAGTCTTTTGGTACGTATACGCACATTTGTCGGAACCGGCCGGATCGGATGACTATAGCATATAGCACCCATAGAATCGGACATCCATATAGTATAGCTGTAATTGAAAAGGAGAGTCTAAAAAGAAGACTTAGTCCTCAAAATTGGCATTTGTAAAGCCTGGATAATTGAGAATATCGTCCTAAATGGATTTTTTGAAATTCGAAATACTTTAGAAGATATAGCCTTTTAATGAGCCAAGGTGACCGAATTTGCCAAGCAAATGTAAACTTTAAACGCATTTATCTCGAAACCACGTTTTTCGAACTGGCGGCCATGATATCACCAGTAACACTGACCCAACATGTAATGCAAGGCAGAATTGTCACCATTTTGGTCTGAACCTCAATCCTAATTCTAAAACATTTTTTAAACTTTTATTTTTACACTAAACTACCAAAAAAAGGGCCCAAAATCGATTTTTTTTCAAGGACTACCGTTTTCCAAAATAAATCACAAAGTTTTTATCGAGGCTCAGACCAGAATGACATCTATACTGATTATAACCCTGTTTTTAATTTTCATTTCAAACAAGCTGGAGACCAAAAATCGTGGCCGCCAGCACTATTAACTTTTTTTGTACTTTGATGGCCGAGAACTTTTTGAGCACCCCTCTTATCGAAGCAGAAAAAATTTTTTGTTTCTTTGATCTATTTTTAACAAAAAAAAAAAAAAACAGAATTGGAAAAACTCTGCGTTTTGATATAAGATTTTTTTTATTAAAGAGGTTCAAAAACAGCCTCGAAATGGAGAATCCCCCCTTAATGTATATAATTTTGACCTCGCTTGATTTTAGATCTATGGTTTCTTGGGGAAAAACTCTTCGAATTTACCGTGAATTAAGTTTCTGCTATAAGCTTTGTTAATTTTTTTCTGATCCAAACAAATTGACCCGGTCTAATGTACATGGCTGCAGTCCTGAACATTTTTTTTGGAGTTTCGGTTCGCGGGCGGGCTCAAACCAAAATTTACCAATAATTATATGTAACATTGATCGTATTCCGCCATAGACATCATTCCGAACTTCTGCGGACACTTTAAAACTTAACACTTTAAAAGAAGGATTTTAAAATAATAGTATGTAATGCAAGGTAATTGTTTGACAGCGGTTTATTTAAACTTTTTTACAGCTGCTTCTTCTAATATTTTCTGCATTACGTCTGTGAGAAATATATTTTCTGAGAATTACTTAATAGTATTTTTGATTTCTTGCCAGAGGTTCATTAATCAGAGCATTCTTTGAGATGGTGAAAAGGTTGACCATTATATATTAAAGTGTGTCAATTTTTGTCTCGACCAAGCGGTTGTCTACGTTAAAAACGGGAAGCATGATTTTGATTTTAGACCCATGGTTTCTTGGGGACAACCGCTTTGTGATTTTTTTTTAGTCCATACAAATTGACATACTCTATTATTTATACAAGAAAGAAAGTCGGTCAAGCCCGACTATAAGATACTCTTTTCTTGTGAAAGTTTGCGTTAAGATATGTGAAGAGCTGCCCATCGTCGTAGCGGCCAGTGCTGCCCATAAAATTGTTTGTTTTTATTATAGCTCGACTAACATTCATCCGATCTTTACATTTACTTTGTGCCTCTCACAAATTCTTATTCCATGGATCATCAATACAAAAGTAACATACGAAACAACTTGAAGTGTGACAGAAAAGGCTGCCGAAGAGCGTACTGGATAGCCAAATTATGCTATCCATGTAATCTTGCCAATTATTCTTTAAAATTGTATTGTGAAAATCAAGCGTACAAGCATTGTGAAAACAGAGTTCCATCTCGTATTTAAATGCGGTTCTAGAGATTTGAATAGTTTACTGTTCAGTTCAGGGTGCTAAAGCTCAATTTATGTTTACGTCAATTTATGTTTGCTATGTCTGTTAATAAAAACGCTTCATACTTCATGGAGTTTTTTTTAAGGAACACAACATTCGTCAGCTAACATAAGGTTGACTAACAAAACAAAAGGAAAGGAAGAAAGAAACACTTTCTAATTTTACAAAAGAAACATTTTATTTATTACCAGAATGAAGCGCTTTCTTCACCCTCAAGAAAGACTGGCCGATACCTACAGGAAGAATGGCAGTCCTAACTTCCGCGATCAGAAAGTACCCGAATAAGTAGGCAATAAAATACTAATTTTGAATAAGAAATTTTAATTAATTCTAAAAAAGCAAAAAACTATTAAAAAAAATCTAAACCCAATTTAGATATATCCATTTTAAAATTCTGTCTTCCTATATTCTGCTTTCAAAAATACATCACATTCAATCGATCACAGAACTCAGTCGCATCTCTTTCCATATTCCTTCTTGTACTGGCACTGTTTCTCGTTATTATTTAAAAAATGCAAATACTCCAAGTACATACATATATAAACAAACAAACAAAAAATATCGCACACACATACCTCTCCCCTCAAAAAACCCCACTCGTCACTACCAAAAAAAAAAAAAAAGGAAAAAAGGAAAACAACGACATCGCTATGAAATATTGCCAATCAGAAATGAAACCGAAAATAAATCGATTGTTTCAACAGAAAACGCACACAACAACAACAACAACAAAACAGAGCCAAAATAGCAACTACAACAACAACAAAAACATGCAAGTGGAGTGAAAGAGCAAGCAGCTATTGAAGTTGAGTGGGGAAAGAACCATGCTGGGATCATCTCGTCCTCAGCTCGCCGAAATTTTGCGTTACGCGAAAAAAAAGATTTGCTGCATGTGTGTGTGAGTGGGTGCAAATTGAAACAGAGTTGAGTTTCCATCCTATACCCCATCATGTGTCGGTCGTTGGTCGTTCCATGGGCCTCTGGTTCGTGTCGCTTTGCCGCTTCTGGCCAACAGCCTCGCGGGCACAACAAGCGCGCTGAGTGGTTGCCTGGGGAGGGGAATGGATGAGGATGGGGTTTTGGGTAGTGCACGTTGCATTTGCATGTGTGGGGCATAATTGGACAGCATGGAATGGAGGTTGACTCTGTCTCTCTCTCTCTCCGTTTTCCCCCCATCAGTCGCATTGAATGGCAGCTACAATTCAGGATTTTTTTTTTGCCATATCTGCCTGGGCCTTTGCATATTGATGATGATGCTGACCCGTTCTCTGTTTTTCTCTCTCACTCTTTTTACTGTTGTACGGTGGCTTTTTCGCCTAGGCCCCCCTACCTTTGAGTCAAAAGGTGCATGAAGTAGACTGGATTTCACTTTAAAATGGCAAGTCTATAGAATTGGGACACATCTGATTGAGTATTGAGTAAACTATGAAGACAATAGAACTTGGCTTTAATGATGCGAATTGAGGTAAAAGGAATTTAATTAGCAATTGGTCAAAAGAACTTGTAGACAAAGTAATCAGGGCTCTGCATGATGTTTTAAATAGAGAGGGATGTTAGTATATGGAAAAATCAATCAAATTAAAATAGCAAAAGTAAAATCCATCTGTTTGAATTGGAAATACATATTTATTTCCTTGAAATAGCTATGCATAATGGCAGACCGTTTCTCTAGTCAGAATCTAGTCTGAAAAATTTTGAAATTGCATAGCAAAATTTATTTTACAAGTAATTAATTTAAAGGCTAGCATCTTTATGATAAGGCCGTGTCAAAACTTCAAGCCAGAAATCTTACAAAGTGGTCTTGGGATGGCATGACCCTAATGCATTTCATACTGATTTATAGCTTCTGTATTCTCGATAGACACAATCAAATAGAGTAAAAAGCAGCACAAGAACGTATGCACTTTTACTTTTCTTACTTTTAGTTTTAACTGTGAGCGAAAAGCAGAATATTTTTTTATTTAGACTCGAGTGTAGCGATTGCTCACACAGCTAATGCTGAGAGGGCGACAGAGCTTGGGCCTTGGCACTCTTCAAATCAGAAGCTGAGAAGATAATGAACTACTTTTACTTAAGCGAAGAAAAAGATATACTAACGAGCTTTTTTGGTTGCTGTATCAATGCGGTGGACATATACAGTCCGAGTAAACGATCGATGCAGCTCTTTGTATTCAAGTTAAATATACAATTACAGAATTGGACTACACAGAGGGAAAAAACGTGTTTAGAAAATAAAATTTTTACATCTTAAAATATGAACAGAATGTTGTCTCAAATTTTTGAGAGCAAATGTTCCGAATGTTCATGAAATGAGCACAACTCAGCTCACCTCAATCACAGCACCTAAAAGCTTTACTTGCTATTCAGAGGTGCTGTTTCAGCACTGAATAATAGCCTAACCGTCTAAGACGGACGCCGTAGTTGCGCGTGACAAAGGTCTTGGGCTCTAGTCCCAGTCAGTCCCGGAAAATTTGTATATATTTAGGTGTAGTTCTTGCAAAGTGATGTCTTTGCGCGGTCCTGGACGAGTTTAGTAGGGTCTAGAGGGTGGTGGATTGATCTGGACGGGCGGACCTGGAGGGTGGACTTGGACCTGGACTTGGACGGTGGTGGACCTGGACGGTGGTGGACCTGGACGGCGGACCTGGACGGTGGACCTGGACCTGAACGATGGTGGACGTGGACTTGGGCGGTGGTGGATCTGGAATGCGGACCTGGTCGATGACTTGGACGGTGGTGGATCTGGACGTTGGACTTGGACCTCAAATATTTGTGTGAGTTTTTAAAATGTTCTCAAAAACGGAACATATCAACTCACATCAAGATTTTGCGTTCTCAAAAAAAAGTGTCTTGTAGTGAGAAATTGTTCTCGAAGTGAGAAAATCCGTTCATGATTAGTTTTTGTGACCAAATATGCTCATTTTGAGTTCAATGTTATCGGTTTTTTTCCTCTGTATACAGTTGTGCACAAAAGTTGGTACCCAGCAAGCAAAGTTTGGATGACTCCAAATTGTGTGTTTCAAAAGAGCCGACCTTAAGAGCGTTTTTGGGGTAAACACAAAAGTTTCAAGGTTTTCGGAGCATATTCATTGTTCTCTAAGCACTTATGTCTATACATTTTCGGAGTTGAAGTAATCGAAAATATGGTTTTAGTTGGATGTTTTGTTTCAAGTGCCTAGAAGTGTAACTTCAATGTGTCTATTATGAGGTTTTTATACCCTTCATTGGGAGGTTAAAAGCACTAATATATGTGTCAGATAAGAGTCAGATTAGACTCAGAAATCTCCCAAATTAAGTAAGACCGTTTTCATAGGAAGCAAGAAAGAAAGTCGGTTAAGCCCGACTATAACATACTCTGTACCTGCGAAGTGCTGCCCATCACCGTTGAGACCGGTGCTGCCCATAATTGTTTGTTTTCCATATAACTCGACAAACGTTCATCCGAGTTTTACCATTCCTTCGGCTGATCGATAAATAATCCTGATTACTAAATATGTCCAGAAGAAACGAACATTATATCTATAAAACTGTGGGAGAAATGACGTTTTTTCCAGTTAGCGGGGGCGGGAGGGGGCGTGGCAAAAATTGAAAATTAACTTGATCTGCCTGCAAGTATACCATCTCTGAGATCTGTTTGTTCATACGGACAGACAGACAGACGGACGAACGGACAAACGCACATGGCTAGATGGACTCGGCTACTGATGCTGATCAAGAATATATATACCTTATAGGGTCGGAGATGATTTATTCTGCCTGTTACATACTTTTGCACAAGCTTAATAAACTCTGTTTACCTCTGGTACTGAGTATAAAAATAGGGGAAAGTCAACTTCGGCTCGGCCGTAGTTTTGTATACCCTAGCGGTTTGTTTTTCAAAATAACACTACTTTTTGGACCTGACTTTTCTATGGGAGCTACACTATATAGATGTCCGATTTCGACCAAATTTAGTGGAATCTAGGAAAAGCATCACAAACTAAGAAATACCTTTTTTGATGGCGATTCCATTTAAAACAATAATTTTTTTCTCACTAGAACTTCTTTTTCGACCGATTATTCATACTGCAGCTATATGCTATAGTCATCCGAGTTTGACAAAACTTTGTAGAATTGTGTAAAAGTATATAAAATAAATATATGCCTACGTTAGGGACGTTTCCATTGAAAACAAAAAAGTTTGTCTCACAAGAACTAGGTTTTCGACCGATCGTTCCTATGGGAGCTATAAGCTGTAGACATCCAATTTTGACCAAACTTTGTAGAATTGTGTGGGAGCATATAAAACAAATACATGCTAGTTTTGAGAACATTTCCATTGAAAACAAAAAAGTTTTTCTAACTAAGACTACTTCTCAGACTCTACTTTTCTATGACAGCTATACTATATAGATGTCCGATTTCGACCAAATTTGGTGGAATCATGGAAAAGCACAGTAAACTGAGAAATACGAAGTTTGGAGGCGTTTCAAATGAAAACAAAAAAATTGTTTCTCACTAAAACTAGTTTTCCGACCGATCGTTCCTATGACAGCTATATGCTATAGTCATCCGATCCGTCCAGTTCCGACAAATGTGCAGCGTGTTTGTACCAAAAGACTTCGTGCAAAGTTTGGTAAAGAAAGCTTTCAAACTGACGGAGGAGATAGCATAGAATCAGACAGACGGACACGGCTAAATCAACTCAGCTCTTCATGCTAATCAAGAATATATATACTTTATGTGGTCGTCATCCGTGGACAATTTTATAATACCCTCTGCATTCCGGACTCTTTTAAGTGCACATTTTGATTGTGAATGCTCATAAAAAAGTGTCAGAAAATTATTAAAAAACGAACATTTTGCTTGCTGGGTAGAAGCAGTGTAAAATAGATTTTTGATATTTATAGTAGAATGTTCTTAAATAAGGATAATCTTGAGAACGCAAAAATATGATTTGATATTTTTAAGCTCAATTGGCGAAAAATATTGATTGTCGTTCGAAAAGACACATCTCTTTGATGCTCCGCCATATTCCATAGAAAGCAAAGACATCGCTATAGAACTTTAACCCCTTCAGAATTGAATCACACTAGGCAACAAGGTCCAGTATATTAAAGGATTGGTGGTGATTCTACATGATTTTCCTGTGTAGAACACTAATCTGCTTTCGGAAATTGTCCATCACTTCTAGGTGTTTGGTAACTTAAGCTTAAAGTTGCTTTAAACGCGTATTTACGTGAAAACTACCTTTGATAAGTAACGCCAATGGGCATGCAATGGAACTATAGTGTTTTACGTAGCATACTTTATGGCAGCAGACGATTTAATTGTTTTGAACACATGTATTCAAAATGGTATATCTTCGCTTAAAAAATCGCAGAATTGTTTGTGATAGTTTGATTTAAGCCTAAGAAATAATACTTTACAAAATCATAAATAGTATAGGATATGTACAAAACGTGTCATAAAGGGGTCAAAAAAGTGGTTTAAAGCCTCTTTTAACTCAAATTACTAAAAATTTAGACGTAATGCTGCTTTTCGATAACAGATTCGTGTTCAATATACTAAAAAAAAGTCTAATTTTGTTGCATTTGGGGGTGTGCCAGAAATCTCTAAAGATTGGATTGGATTTTGAACCTAACTGGGTTAAGTTTATTTTTAACGTGTCAGGAATAATGTCGCCTACTAGATTGTAGGGAAGGAAAACCGTACGTTTTAAATCTACTTGGCGCTAAGCAGTCAATTTTAAATCTCTCAACTTTTGTAATCTAATCTAGACACTTCACATGTGAAGGCGAGCAGTTGCAGTTCGAAATGAAAACGTTTTTACGAAAATCTCTAGAGATTTCTGGGACACACCCGATTGTGTTATTTAAATCTTTCTGAAAAACAAAGAAATTTTTATTGTAAGACTGGTGTGGGAATCGAATCACCGCACACTTTTGGTACTTATACTTTTCTGTGTGCTGGTTGAGTGGAGTAAGTGTGCATATTTCAAGCAATTTAACATCATTTGTACTTAAAAAATTTTGATAATGTTTTACTCTCATTTTGTGTTTAAGGCAACTTTTTCTCTGATCAAGTTTGTCTCTATGTATAGATTAAAAAGAAACGCCTTCCACAATAGTTTTTTTTTCAAACTATGAGTAATTTTGTACCCAACAAACTTCAAATAACTTTAATTCAGAAAAGCATAGAATATTATTTTGATTTCGAATTTGCAAAAGTAAAGAAAATCCAGGTTGCAACGCTGATAAAGTAGTTTTTGTTTCTTTTTTAATAAACTGTCATCTCTTATCTCTAGAGACCTTTTCCCGTTGCGTTCAAAAAAAAAAAAACTGTATAAAATTTCAGTCTAGAACAAATAGCTATCTTTACATTTCGCATCTCAAACAATACACATTTCCAATTACGCGACAGTTACCCCACGCCTCTTGTCTATAACCCCATTCCAGTTTGTCATTCTCCATTTGTTGTTATACTACATGGGGAGGCTCAATAGCAAATTGTATTTAAAATTTATATAAAATTCGCGAAGCATTTGTTGTGACAATGTCTGTGCTGGGGCTAGTCTAGAGTACTCAGTCCTCGTTGCCAAACCTCTCTCTACCCCCTTCACAGTACAACAAAAAGAAAAAATACAGAGCCCACCACACGGTTATTTTTGCCTGTACTACAATCAACGTTAAAAATTCGCGCGATTTATGCATGCATGGAAGGACATCAGAGTGGATGGGTCTCTCTGTGAGTATGGTGTGTGTGTGTGTGTGTGTGTGTATAAAATGGCAAAAAGCCTCTGTCGCTGCCTCTTCCTGTGAATCCCCTTTACTCATACCAATTTTCATTTTCTCGTTGTTATTTCTCCACTGGCGAGTCACCAAAAACTCCGCGCTTGTTTATTTTATTGGCACGTAAATTTATGTGAAACTCTTGTGCCCCGCTTTCCCCTGCTGCTGCAGTTGTTGTTGTTGTTATTGCCGCATTGTTATTGCCATAGAACTCGCGCAGGTTTTTGTATTTCTGCATTCGTATATTGTATATTGTGCTTTGTATATTTTATAAATAATTTTTGTTGAAAGTACATAAATGTGCACACCCAATGGTAGAAATTTTGTTAGGGTTCGAACTGTATGGGAGTATACAGCAAACAAGCTACTAACTGAAATAGACAGTCTAATTCATTTGGTTTTGTTTGAAAAATATATATATGTTTGTAAAGCGGCAACCCTTGAAAGCTTCAGTATTGACCACTATTGCGTTTTTACTTTATTTACTAGCCATTAATACAACAAAAGCATTAAGTGAATTATGAATGACACATTCAATTTTCTACGAATGGATGAGAGAGCGTTGCGGAAAAAGGATGCCGCCACTTCTGATTTAATTGAGCTACTGTCAATATTCGTAGTAACAACTACGAAACGTGTACATCTGAGTCAAGGTGCCCGTCAAAACAATAAACTGAGCAGTAAGAATCGGCTACAAGGAAGGCAAGAACCAAATTAAGGAAATCAAACATCACCTTCATTGAAAAACGAATCGATTAAATTACAACCTCTGTTTCGAGATTCTGGATAGGCAAAAAGCACTTTGTTTTGGGTTTTTCATTATAACAAAGTATTTATCTAAACAACTGCATACTTGGCTTTGGTATTCCTGTGGTCAATTTTCAGTTGTTCCTCGTCAAAAGTTGAAAAAATTCGGAGAATTTAGAGAACACCCGGTGGGAAGCCAATATGCAAATATTGCAGCAGAATCAGTGCCGAGACTCCAAATCTCAGCAATTGGGAAGTGAACAGGGAAACCGAACTCTGCAGTTCTTGCTTCAGTGATAAGTTGAAGGCCCGACTTCGATATGCCGGTTACTCAGGGGAACTAATGTTTAATAGCCTTCCTTTATGTTAATTGACAGACCTTTAACATTAATGTAAACATATCCCCATTATGAACCTTTATAACTCCGCTATGATAGACTATGATATCGGAGATGCTTCCTTCTGCCTGTTACATACATTTGCACGACTTTAGTATAACTGGTATAATAAGTGAGCTTTCGAAGAGGAGCTATAAATGAAACAGCAGCTAAATTTGATGTTTCAAGACTGATTGTTTCAAAAATTTGGCATAAGGTACAGGCACAGCTTCAGTCTGGTGAACTCAGTGCCGATGTTTCATCGAATAAGAAGGGAAATTTCATTTTTATATCATTTTTTGGAACAAAGAAAAATAAGAAATGTATATCATAATTCGGAACAGAGGTGTAGTATTAAATTGATGTAAAACTGAAACCAACAGCAGAGATTCTTGGACAATGGAAAATAGAATAATGTGCTATATGGGAGAGAATTTTGATGATTCGGATGTAAGGAAGCTCCTAGGCCGGGGTACAGATCTCAGTCGTGCCTAGGGTCCACTTACAAGAAATTTGTAAGAAGGTCTGAGACAACTGAGGGTTAAGGCTCTTGGGATATGAATCACCAAGTTATGTAGTCAGAAGAGGGAATGTACGGCCTCGCCACCGTTCCTGGCTCGGGCGGGAAGGTATCCTCGTCCCCCGATATCCTTTTAAGCACACAGGGTTTGAGAATAGACGGATACCTGCAGCGGGAAGTGATCCTCGCCTGCAAATGGGGTAAGTTCTCATAGAGGGGTGAGAGCGGGAAGAAATTCGCGACTTTCGAAAGGGTAGAGGCGAAAGGGGGGAAGGGGGAATGCTCCAAACGGGAAGGGATCCACGCCTGGAAACAATTAACTACAAGGGTTGAGCGGGAAGTGATCCACGACTCCAGGAATGATATAGGAAAGTATAGGAGGGAGATGAATGAAGCGGGAAGTGATCCGCGTCTTCGGAATGCTAACTACAAAAGTGGGAGCGGGAAGTGATCCACGGCTCCAAGGTAGGCACAGAGAGAGGGGGTAAAGGGGCTGGAACGGGAAGTAGTCCATGCCTCCGGGAAAGAGGAATAAGGGAGAGAAAGGTGACCAAAGCGGGAAGTGATCCACGCCTTAGGCTATTGGGCTATGGGGTTTGGAGAGGGGAGGTGATCCTCGGCTCCGGTAAGAAGGGAAGCTAAAGGGGCTCAGCAAAAAGGGGAAAATTAAACACTGAACACTGGGTTGATTTTCTTGGTTTTTTACTCGGTTTCACTTATTTCTTTTCTTCATAAGAAGGGTCCCACTGCACCGTTGTCTTCTCTGTTTTTCTTTTCCGTTCTCACCTAATCTTTTCTTAATTCTCTTCTTTCTTTAGTTTTAAGATTCTTTCAATGTCTTTGCAAACTTACTTTTTTCTTCTTTTTCTCCGCGAACGTCCGATCGTAACCATAGCGTGCGACTCAATGATCCATTTTTGGCGGCAGCGTCAGCGTCGCCAAATCCCTGCGTGTTATTTTTTAGTCCCATACTGGCGCGTTATGTACTTGAGCGCCATACAGACGCGTTTCGCATTTTGGTATTTCGTTGACTCGTTACAAGGAACTTATGACCTTTCGGATCGGTTCGTTTCTTTGCATCAGGGAACGGCCGTTAGGTTTAAAACTTATTTTTAAGCTCTTATTAACCTATTATTGTGAGGAAGTTGGAGACTACTTCACACGGAAATGAATTTAACACCGCTTTGCATTAACATTTCATTTGCAGTAAATTTTCCATTTACTCAATCAATTACTCAATTTAATGCCCTATACCAGCGGTGGGCACGCCCTTGCTCCCATTGCTCCGAGAGGTATTTTTCGGCAACTGGCGCAGCGCAGTCGCCTAAAAAATGGCCCCGCTTCTTGGCGCCAGCCACACACAAGCAATCACCACGTCAAGTGCAATTTCCTTGCTTCGAAGTGAGTTCGAACAACAAACTTATTGCGTATCGGCGAATGGCTCCAGCTTGGCCCGACAGTCCATGCGGCGAAACAGGTGCAGTGTGCTCGATCGAGCCGTTTGAAAAACATAAGGTGAATTTCATTTTTATACGACAGTCAAAACTTAGCAAGCATTAAAAAATCCGTTTGTCAAAGTAAAGAATGGAAGGATATGGAATAAAGAGTGATAGGACTCAGCTGAAATCAATTTTTAAGGATTGCTGTAAGAGCACCGTTAGTTTTAGTAAAAAAGCTCATATTTTTAACTGCCTGCAAGCGTTTCATATTTATACGACATATCTTCTAAAATGCGTTTTAAGTGAAAGAATCAGCTGTAATTACCCGGAAATCAAGTTTTTTCATAATTTTGGAGAACTCAAAGTAAATTAACAATAAAATGACACGTGTATGTAAAATACATTTAGAATAAAATACATTTATTGGCGTAAACCAAAACTTTCTAGTCGGAACAAACGTCTTATTTTACGGAGCGACGAATTCAGCATATCTTTTTCCTTTATCCTATCACCTTTATTCTTAATCCATCCATTCTTTAGTTTGATAAACGATTTTTTTTAATGCATGCTAAGTTTTGGGAGCATTTAAAAACAAATTTGGTGATTGTCGTATAAATATGAAATTCGCCTTTTATATGTAGTGTGTGTCTCGCTTGCCGAATCGAGCTTCGAAAATAAGGGTGGTTTTATTCTATTGTCGCAGTTGGACTGCTCCCAAACTCAAATTTCGTGCCCACCGCTGCCCTATACGGACCTGAGAAGTTAGTAAATTACACTAGGCAACAAGGTCCAGTATCTTGAATGGTTGGTAGTGATTCTAGATGATTTTCATGTGCTAAGCAAGACTGCGTTTTCAGAAAATGTCCATCACGTCGAGATTTTTAGTAATTTCAGCTTAAAGTTGCTAAAAATGCTTATTTTGACCCTTTTTAGGAGCGTTTTTCGGGGAATACATTCTATTGTTTGGACTCTCTTTGATACAATCGGAAAGTACCACTTCTTAGCTTTGAAATGAACCATCCCAAACAATTCTGCGATTTTTTTCAATAGAGATATACCTCTTTTAGCACTTGTGTAAGAATCCAAAAATATCCTTTTTATTGCTGGTGCCCCTAAGTATGCAATGGGTGGTAGAGACACTAATATGTTTTCGTTTCTAAGAACAGTAAAGAAGGCTGGTCATTTGTAATGAACCAGCATTTGTAATTAACCTATTCAAAGCAAGTTTGTTTCTTCGTAAGCTAAATTGAATATCGATCACGATCAACCAAAACTAAAGTTTGGTTCTAGTTCTAATGTTAGCATTTTTTTGATTTAAATATAAAAAAATACTCATTTTTCTGAGAAATTTCATGGTTTTCGCAGGTTCAAAAAATTCTTAAAACTTATCTGCCAATCAAAAAAATCGCAAAATTCACTGGCTTATACACCGTTGTATTCCTAATTTCACTACATTTACACTTTTTCGATGCCATCGCGCCCGTCCGTCTTTCTGTCCATCTGTTCGTCCGTATGAACAAAAGGATCTCGGAGATGGTAAGTCATAGAGGTTTGACATGTATGGGACAAAAAAATCTTATACTTGCAGACAGATCAAGTTTATTTTAAGTTTTTGCAGGCCCCTCCCGCCCAACTCAAATTAACAACGCAAATAGCGCGCTAAAGCTATTAAAAATATAATGTATTCATTTCTCTCATCTCAGCTCACACGTATTCCATACAATATTTAAAGTTATTTGTGGGCTTTTCTATTAGTTTAATTAACCATGAATTTAATTATTTCCTTTTCAATTCTAACATGAATAAATACTTTAGAGTTCATAGTCATAAGCATAAGGATAATCATGCACGTAACTTTCCCTTCTCATTGTCTGCTTCACCGCCATCATGGTCATTCAATTTACCTCCACTTAACCTTCTTCACAGCCATCTTTTGCCATTCACAGACAATCACACATAGTAGTACATTTTCCCCACATTTGCCTTCACGCAAATCTACTCACGCGTCGTCAGCCTTAAACCTCGTTTATGAACTTGACTCCTCGACTCATCCGCCCACCCAACAGCAAATCCTCGAAAACAACGCGTCTAATCTATTAAAAAAATCCTCACATGGGTAAAAAAAAGTTTAACCAAAAACGGGACAATGTGATGAATGAGTGAGAATGCATTTGCCACCGCAGCAAGCAAAACAATGAAGCAACCGATGCGAGTTGTAGATAAATTTCATAAATTAAATAGACAACTCCCCCAGTAGACGGTGCTCAAAAGCATATTACCGTAAAATTGCCGGGGCAACCCTTCAGAGGAAAAAAAAGTGAAATCCAAAAACAGAAAATCTCATTACAATTTCAACGCGATCAGACAAAGCAGGAAGAACAGCACACACACACATGAAGACAGCGGAAACCCTGCTGATGAAATGGATTTTTATCCCAAAACAGGACAGAAGCGAATCCGAGAAAAGAGAGAGAGCAGAGAGTAGAAAATTATGAAAAAAAGGAGGAAAACCCATAACAAAAACGTCAACAGCAAAAAAAAAAAAAAAAGGAATCACGACATCAGCAAAAGTGGAAGCCATTCCCTCAACCTTCCACTGATGCTATACGGCGCGTAAAAAATGCAAATCCCAAGTCAAAGCTTAGCGCCATAGACCTGCACGTGGCAACCTGGCAACATACGTGCCCCGCCTCCCTATACACACACTCACACACACATATACAAGTATGAGTAATGGCACAAAAAAAAGCGCTCTACGCAGGAATGGAATTTCAAAACGTATGTCCTGGCATAATGCAACGAACTCGGTCTACTCTGGGGTCTGGTCAGTGTAAAAGGGGGAAAGCAAATTCAATAAAAATGAAAAAAAAGGAAAAACCTGCGCGAGTTTGAGTGGGATAGAGGATTGGGTGGCTCTCCGGATCAATGACGAAAGTGCGTTGAAGTGTAGCACAAACAATGGCAAAAAGGCATAAGCAAATGGTGCACGAGAGATGTTCTAATGCATATGCTGGCTGACTGGATGGGTCGGTAGGGAGGGAGGCAGCAGGTGGGGAAAGGAAAAATACATATTTGAAATCCAGATAGGATTCATTCGGATTGTATGTTTAGGGTTTTAGGGAGTGAACAAAAAAAAACACATTCATTCGCCAGGATGCAACCATTCGAGGGGATATTTAAGTTTTCAAAGTGAAATCAAATTGAAGCACATGTAACTTCAACGGAACAGGGGAACAGGGAACAGTATTAACTGATATGTAAATGCGTTCGGACAGTTTTTTAGAACTAGAAGTGTTCATTTGAATTAGAATATTACTTATTTTAATGGATCAGTGGTATAAGAAATAATCGATGGAAACGAACCCTGGAAAGCTACATATTTAAATTTTTTGCCCCTATCACTATTATATCTATTAGAACCAGGGCTGCAAACAGGTTTTTAACCGAACCGGTTCGAACCCGGAATTTAGACTATTAATTTACTGTGAACCGAACCTTGAACCGAACCTCTTTAGTAATAAAAGCTGAGCATGAACCTGTTCCAAACCTACACTTTCGGTTCGGTTCAACAAAAATGATAGACAAAAAACAATTGTGACCTACTGCCTAGCGACTTCTTCTATTATCTGGTCGGTTTTGGGAAACTAAGTCTTAAAATGGTCAGACAAGTTTATAGAAGAATCGTGATAAACTTTCAGAATTACTTATAAAGTCCCCCATAGCCTCTGCCTTTTTAAGATCTTCGACTTCAAAGCTTTTAAATGATTCACAAAAACAGGAGTTTAACATTACATTGGTAATATTTTTCAGACTACGAAATATAATTAATCTTAACAGTAAATTATATTTTGAACATTCCCATGTGATCTTCAAATCGCGTCCGATTAAAAAGAGCTTGGCTTTGGCCCTTTGGGGTTGTCAAGCCATAAAAAACAAGTTCGAAATTTGGTCAAGCCCGACTATAATATACTCTGTATCAATGAAGTGCTGCCCATCACCGTTGCTGCCCATAATTGTTTGTATTTTTTATAACTCGACTACCGTTAATACGGTCTTTACCATTCTTTTGGCGGATCTTTTGGCCTGATTTCTAAATATTTTCAGAAGGAACGATTCTTCTATCTATAAAACTGTGGGAGATATGACGTTACTTCGATATTGCGGGGGCGGGAGGGTTCTGGTGATTATTTCAAACAGTGTTCGGTATTTGGTCCGGTTCTCACGAGAAGCTGAACTGAACCGGTTTGAAGGGCTAATGCCACATCGGTTTTAATTTGATAACACAAGTGTTGCCACCCGATAGGTCGAATCATTATGGTTTCATTCGATTTCCTATGACGACAAATAACTAATGTACTATCGATAACATAAATTGCTTTTCTATAGCTTTTGTATACTTAAGCGTTCCCTACACTTGTCATATATCTTTAAATAGTGGGTTATAAAATTGCTCTAAGGAAAAACTCTTGTCAAAAAGAACTTATCCTATATTTCTGCAGTGAAGATATTTGCTTTTATATTACACTGACTTTAGAGAATCTTTTTAGGGTTATATGACATCAGTAAAGGTAGCTTAAGTAAAACACATCATGGAACAAGTGAGAGTGTAGGTCGATCCCGACTCTAAGCTTACGAAAGTGTATGGTCAGTTTGTATTTTGTTGCTGCAGTAACAGAAGAGAGAATTTTTTTTTGTCATAACTTGAGTATCGTTCACCCGATCTTTACCAAACCCTCGGTTCATGATTTCTATCTTCAGTACGAAAGGTTCCACTTTTCACATTTGGCGCTAATAAACAAACGCAAAGCTAAGAGCAGTTTTTAGCGAGCAAATTTGATATTTTGTTATTGAGTCTAATATATAAGCTGAAGCCGAGGATGTATAAGTTTCGGCAGAAGCTAGCAGAAGCTAGCTTACTCAGCTATTAAGATCATAGAGCTCATATTTTGCAATGCTTGCCTTCGATAGCACCAAAACAGTTTGGAAATCTCAATAGTTTCAAAAAATCATTGTAAATCTTTTCCTATTCCGTGCTTGTAGATGGAAATGCCGAATGCTTCGTTTTTAACACGGAATAAAGAATAAGGATTGTCTCCTTTAAAATTTTGGAAATGGACGAATGGTAGAATTCGAAAACGCCAGTCGGACTTGACTGCTCGTCGGAAGCACATCCCGTATACAACTTTTGCCACTAAGAAGTAGTTGCAAAACCCTGCAATCTTCCTTTCGCTTATGTATAGGGGCGAATCGCAGCAGGAACTGTTCTATTAGAAGCGAAGTTTGCATGGGTTGTTGTTGTTCGTTCAACTCGGCTCTCTCTGCTCCATGCTGAATTCTTGCCATTAGAAGGGACGTTTGTATGTTAAGCAGATTCTATGCCTTCCAAGATACGGCAAAAAGAACATGTTTTCAAAAAACGAACGATCGTCAATCGTTTGGGTCCCATTTTCCATTTTGGTTTCCAATAGCACGGGTGCTGCATGCGTGCCATTAGAAGGCTTATTCGCTTCTAACCTACTGCCAAAAGAAACGTGCACCAGTTTTCATACAGATTATATGCCTTCTATCATACAGAAAAAGTTGGTAGTGCATTCTTCCTAGTAAAAAGAAGTGTGCCAGAATGCATTCTTTTGGGAACCACTTTTCGACAAATCCGACTGGGTACGCCTGAATTTTGCCTGTAGCCAAATAACGTAATATGACTTGTAGGCTTTCTGCACGTCCATTGCAGTTTTGCATGTCAGTGACCTGCTTCTAAATAAATGGATCGATCTACCATATCTAGAATGCAATCCAAATTGGTGTGGGGTCATGCGAAGCCTTGTGTATTGTCGTGTCCTCGTCCATGATCTCCGTCAGCAAATTGTGAGTAAAGCTTTCTTGCTCGCGATGCAACAACCTCTTTACATGAAAAGATATTGCCAGCTTAAATCAATGAATTATTAATAGGTTCAATTAATGACGTGTCATATGGCCATAAGTAAAATTCAAGTTCACGACGAGAGACGACCAATAATTACACAGCAGAAGTTTTTGTGTGTTTGGAAAATTTTACAATTTATCATTTAAGAGTTTATCGAGCCTTGTGAATTACCTCATAACGCTTTGAGTACTCACCAACACAAATGCTGCTGAGCAACTGATGCCTCGTTTCGTGTTCACCACCCGACTAAGCGCTATAGCGTTATTCTACTAAGTCGCAGTTTACAGCTCTTGGAACATCTTGTAAATCTCATTAAAATGTATCTTAGGATTCTTTACTTTAAAAAACCGATTTTAAATTACAACATTTTTGTGGAGGTGGAATTGAGAACAAGGCTGTTAGTCAACAGTAAGATTTTTGAGTACATAGAAATAAGAGATGGGCGCGGGACTTGAATATTCTTAGAAGTCACAAGATGAATGTAAAATATGGGAATTTAAGCAATTGCAAGTAATTTCCTACAGTATCAAAATTAAAAATTACTGGATACATTTGCTTTTGCACAAAATTTAAGCAAAGATTGAAATACTCTTAATCTATACTCATTCCCCGATTCAACAATTCAATTGAGCCTTCATTTTGGTATCTAACTAGACCATGCCTGTCTTAAACCATTAGGTTGCAGTCCAGATCTCCACCTGTCAGCTACCATTACGCACTGATTAAAAGACGCTTCCGTAGCTATTCCCTATATCCTCCCTCTGCCCAGAGGAAACATTTCAATGGTGGAACCAACAAATGGCCATTAGCCTCCCAAGTTGAGGGAGCCGCAAAAGGGCCAACTAAACAGACGTCAAAATCATTGCCATTAAGGAGGAAGGGGCGAACAGTCATCCGGCTAACAATGAAAAGACGACCGCCATTTCACCTCCTTCTTTTTTCCTGTCCACATTGTGGTGGTCAACTGTCCCGCCTTAACCCGTCAGCCACATGACTGAGAGCGCGGAAAAAAAAATACTTGAAAATGGTAGGGGTACAAGAGTGCAGCATCGTCGCCGGTTCAAACTCAAGTAGCTTGTGTGCCATTTTTTTTTTTTGCCCCCATTTGAGGGAACTTTGCTCTATTTCCGCCATCCAGGCTGTCTGTTGGACATTTTTGGCGCGGGTCGTTAGTAGAGGAGCAGGAGCAAGAACCAATGTGGTTGTCAGTTGCTTTATGAGAAGACTCGCGTCGCGACGCGACGTTTGCCGTCCATCCAGGCCCTTTGTGTCGGCATTTTGCATGCAAAGCGAAAATGTTGTCGCTGTTTAATGTCAAACGTTGACTTTTTTCGTGGTACTGGTGGCTCTGCACTTGATCCCCCACCACTCTAAATGTTTGCCAGGCAGTTGCAGACATTTTCATGCCCATTGCGTATCATCTTGTGCTGTCTTGATGGATTTGTCTGGCTAAGCCTGCAATTGGTGGTCAGTGAGTTGAAGTCTGAGTGTTGTTTTTTTCTGTTTTAAGGAAGTATTGCAGTTGAGGGAATCGTTTTAAATTTGATTGTTTTTAAAAATTGTGTTTACATGTATTTTGTGGATTTATTTTGATGTACAGCTCGCTAGGATAAGATAGTGTAAATAATAGGGAAGTATACATATTCAATACCAGAAATGGCCGAAAGTACTGAATTATCCTATAGATCAATTTAAAAATTCGGTCAAGCCCGACTATAATATACTCTGTATTTTCCAAAGTTTGTGTTTAGCTATGTGAAGTACTGCCCATCGTCGTGCAACCGGAATAATTATTTGTTTTAATTATAACGCGACTATCGTTCATCCGATCTTTACCAACCCTTTGACGAATCGATAAATAATCCTGATTACTAAATGCGTCCAAAATATTAAAAGATACTAATGAATATGACACGTCATAGAGATGGAATTTGCCAAAATACTTTATCAGGTATGTTCTCAACTAAACTTTTCGGAAACGGAATTGATTCAGTTTCTCGCAATACAAAAACGAACGCGTTTTTCGTTTAAAAAGTTATGCTTGTTGACCGGTGAAATGAAAAGTTGCCAAATGTACATTAAGTTAATTTTCCTTAATACAGTGATCAACTTAGAACTTATTTAAGTAATTTGAATTGCATTTAAGTCTAACTGAATTAAAAATAATTTTTTTTTAAATGTCTCGAAAAATGGGCAGCGCCAGCCAAACGGAAAAATCAAACTTAAAAGTCTGCCTCTCTCATTTCCGCGTGTTCCATTTTCGATCGTTACGCTTGATTTTCTCGTGCTGATTATTTCGTTTGGCCCGTGGTTGCTAAAAGTAAAATGTAAGCAATTTCGTGCCGCTTTCGTTGGAATTTTCATTCGGAATTGAGACCAGAAAAAACCAACGGAATCCGAAACGGAATAGTGGTCGGTTTACTTTTCAAAACGTAGCGGAATTGAGAAAATGTCTGTATATGTATTTCCCACGTTTTTAAACATAGATCGAACTGATAAAAGAAACTTAAGTTATAGGGATTGAACGACTTTCTTACTTGTTTTAAATTGTTGTATGAATTTACCACTCAGAAACAAAATAAGATCCATATCAATTTGATATGAGTTGGTTATTTTGATATTTTGTCAAACATTATTATTTTCGGGACGTATAGATAATGTGAAGAAGAAAAGAGACAACTGGTATCACATTTCGAAACTTCAAGCTACGTTTCGGCTCTGCGACACGCGTGTCCAATGATGGAGTACGATAAGACGCAATTCCATTCGTGTTAAAATAATAAATTTATTAATTCGTGGTTTTTCTGATTCTCTAAATCAGGGCTGCAAACCTTGAAAATATCAGGAATGGTTCACTACGGGGTTCGAACCCGCGAAACATTTTGGGTTCGGGTTCACAGACGGGAGGAAGGTCCCTGAACCAAGGTTCAGGTTCGAACCGGGGTTCAGTAATAGTATTTTTTGCGCTAAATTAGAAAACATTTTTGAAAATTGAAAGAAAGTTAAACATTTTAATTATAGAAACCTAGAGTCTTGATGTTTTTAATAGAACAGTGAGCTTAGTTTAATAAAAATAAATTTTTTCATATCACTCACCAACTTTGATAAAAACTACTTAAGAGTAGAAAAGTGGCCCTCGACTGATACATTTGTTGTTAGTTATCATAGTTAACATATGATAGTTTTACCAAAACATTAAAACATTCCAATTTTGAAGTTGCAATTCAAGTTGATTACCAACTAATATTTGTACATTTTTGCACCTTTCTTTCCTAAGCTAAAGATTCCATTTCATATTTATCAGAAAATGGTAAAGAATCATTTATGTTTTCATTCATTAATTCCCTTTGACGATATAAAATTCATTAATACAGATTCTTGTTAATGGAGAATGCAACTTAAACAAATTATGAAAGAAATTAATCACAACAAAAGGAGGGATGGAATGGGTGGTATTGTGCTAGTACGACCCCGACCCCATACCGAAATTTTTTTGCTGGCAGACAAGAAGATATATTCTTCCAATCGAGAATATTAATGCTTGCAACCAAGAAGATATTGTCTTGGATTTAAGAAGATTTAATATTGATATCAAGAAGACTAATTCCAAAACTAAGAACACTCGTCTCGAAAATCCATTCTTGATTTCAGTACTTTTCTTATTGGATCCAAGAAAATTCCTTCTTACTGTACTTTGACATCAAATATTCTCGATATCAAGTACGGTCTTCTTGATTTTTTCTCTGAGTGTAGTGAATGTAGTATAGGGATCTACACAGAGAGAAAAAAGTGGTCTGAAAATAAGATTTCTTCTTCTCAAAATATCAACAGAATGTTCTTTCAAATATTTGAGCACAAGTGTTCCGAATGTTCTTGAAATGAGCACAATTAAGCTGACTTCACTAGCCTAACCGTCTACGACGCGTCACGACGGCCACCGTCGTTGCGTGCGCCAAAGGCGTTGGGCTCTACTCCCAGTTAGTTCGACAAACATTTTTTAATTTATTTAATAAAAAACCAAGGCAGTTGAGGTGTTGTACAAGCGATGTCTCTGCGGACCTCGACCTGGACGGGTGGGCTTGGACGGTGTATCTGGACAGTGGATCTGGATGGTGGATCGTTCTGGACGGTGGTGGATCTGGACGGTGGACCTGGATGGTGGATCTGTACGGTGGATTTGGACAGTGGACCTCTGGACCAGGACGGTGGAACTAGACGTCAATTTTTTTTTTTTATTTTAAAATGTTCTCATAAACAGAACATATCAACTCACATCAAGATTTTGCGTTCTCAAAGTGTTCTTTAAGTGAGAAAATCCGGTCATGATAAGATTTTGGGACCGAATGTGCTCATTTTGAGTCCAATGTTCTCGGTTTTTTTGGGCATATAATTTTCAAGTGTATCATATCGTCTTTTTATTGATGCCAGAAAAGATAGTATTGAGCTCCAGATCGTATCATAGTTTTTTTTAGAGTTTTGACTAGCTTTAGAAATCAGTGACTTCTTGGACCATGTTATAGGGAACGCATAGCTTTGCTTAATTATTTTATGTGTTCAACTTTAAAAAAAAAATGTTGCCTGCTATAAAAATGTGGAGTGCGAGTCCTATTTAAGGAGCTTAGTGATTTTCATCATTTCTTTATTTAAAGAAGAAAACGACTATAAAAAGTGCACTCAAACAGGATAGAATTGTATGGAATATGTTTTAAAAAATATTTGTTGTTTATTTATAAATCTATTTTTCACCAAATCCTCTTGTTCTGTATTTGTAGAGAATAATAATATTGTTTTGGATATATTTAGATATTCTTTTGAGGTGATTCGCTGCTAAAATGAAATATTTATAACGAGACAAAGAAAAATATTTAAAAATGTTCTGTGTACAAAATTTCTCTATGCTAGCTCTGACCATTCGACATGGATTACACATCCATCCAAATGTCTGAGTGTCAATATTCAGCCACCAAATAAAAACACATCCACACACACATACAAAAATACCAATTTTCGTTTTGGGGGAACCAAAAAAAAAAAAACGGAAAAAGAAACTCTCTGAACAAATGACAAGCTCAAATGGCTCAAATGTTTTTGTTTGCAATCATATTATATTTATGCAGTGCTTGCTGCTCGCTTTCGTTCGCACATGCATACAGTCCGCCCCCGTGTGTATGCTAGGAATTTTTTTGGCTTTCCCCTTGTTATGGAAGAGTTTGCCTAATGCTCGTTTGGGTTAATCAAGGCTCGAGATTTTAAATTTTATTTATCATTTGGGGGTTTTGTTGATTCGGGATTTTTTTTTCTCAATTTTTTTTTTGCTTTTTGGTTGATGAGAATGTCGTTTGGTTATTTACTTTGCGGACCCCCCGGAAAATTGCATATATTTGGCAATGGGACAGTGTAAATGTTTAAATATGTAAGTAATTTGTATGTATGGAGAGGTGTATATATCAACGCCCTGGCATCAGGCCCAACCCAGTAGCAAAAAAAAAAACTTCAGCTTTATTATTACTTTTTTACGCGGCGACAGGGCTTAAAACCCGTGAGTGTGTGTGTATGTTACGCCCTTTTTTCGGACAGTGCATTTTTAATATAATTTTTACAGGCCCTCCTCCTCCTCCTCCTTCTCTTCCTTTCAACACCAAACCCGCAGCCACAATTTTTTCAGATTTTTTTGGTTGTGTTCTTATTTTTTTATTTTTGTACTCCCCAGTCCATGCCCCAGCAAACGGCAACCTTGTTTGCAGTGGGCGTGTATATAATTTTTTTCCATATATGTGTCCTGAACGGATTCTTTTGGGGGTTGGTCTCCGCCCATTGGCAACTGTCCGGTTTGCAGGTGGCCCTCGTCGTTGCATATGCGAAATGTTTGCTTCGCTTTGTTTTTTTTTATATTTTTAAAATTTTTTTGCATTGGCTTGGTGGGGGTGTGGGGCGTGAGGGGTGGTGTAGAGGAGGTTTAAAACGTAATAAGCAGGCGGCGTTGTCACGCATAGAGTCGAATGGAAGGTGTTCACAACAAGCAGGAAAAATATATATTCTTGATGTTGTTGTTGTTGCTTTTTTTTTGCCTCATAAGCAAAAAGTATTTTTAATGAATTTTTATGCTGGGTCGGTGGATGGAATATTGTTTTTTAGTGTTTTTTAATTAATTAAAAATATAAATTAAAAATTGCATAATATTTTAATTGAAATGGAGTTGGAGAAAGCACATAATGTGGGAGGGATAAGAGAAGTTGGCCAGTGGTAAGCAGCAGGTAACGTTGTTTGTGCAGTGAAAAGGTCTAGAGTAGAGACAGTAAACGGGGAATGTGTGTGTGTGCAGAAGCCAAAAAATACTTTGATTAAGGATTAAGCTCAAACAGATAATGTATGAAATGCATCCTGATCCTGATAGTACATTCAGAAATTTGTAATGAGCATTTTTAAAAACTTTCAATGCAAATGTTTTCTTTGTAACGTAAAATTGAGTCAAGCTTAAATACAAAAATTAGTTTAATTGTTAGTTACTTTCGTTTATAGCACATCAAAAATTTGTGCACCTTTCGTTAATATCCTACTATGAACCATTTTTAACCGTTACTCTTACAGTTATAATAGTACAAATGTATGTAAGGTATATATATTCTTGATCAGCATCAACAGCCAAATCGATAGAGCCATGTCCGTTGTCTATATGAACACATAGATCTTAGAGAGAGAGCAGAGCAACAATTTAAACCGGCAGCTGTTATATCAGTTATTATTTTTGCAACGCCCTCTCCCACCGCGGCCATACCAAATGTTGAATAAGTCCTAGAATTTTTTATAGCCTGCAAAATTTTTATAAAAATCGGATAATAAATCTCAGAATTATAAAGGTTTTAAGATCGTTGCATACTTTTGGGGGGCCGTTTGCGTTGTTTGCTAACATAATGTTGATATGTTTACAAAAATGTTAATGATCTGCTAATTAATATAAGGGAACGCTATTAAACATTAATTCCCCTGCGTAACGGGTGTATCGAGGTCGAAAAGGGCCGACTTTAACTAAGTTAGGTTAGGTTGCGATGGTAGAATCGGTAAAGCTTTCTCTCTTAGACCAAAAAAAGAATCGTTGTAATACCATATAACCCCTAGTTTACTTTTAGAGGGTGCGTCATCCCTTTTAAACCAACAAGAAAGTAGCACAAACTTAAACAGCAAAACAATCTCTAACAAATACTACTAAAATGTCAGGTAGGAAAAACTGACCTTGGACTGCGAAACGCCTCCTGCTGAGCGCTACACAGTGGCAGATTTCTTTTTCATAACCTAACCAGCAACTTCTATAATAACACAAGTTTACAAATAATTAATGATTTTCTCATCCTCGACAAATTTATGTCATTCATAATGGTTAATCACGCTCTAATCCGAATCTGACAAGATTTCGAGATAATCCCAAATTATCGTTTTTAGCATTTTTGAAAAAGGTCATCTCACTTGATTACAAATATCTCAATTATGAAGCAACTTATGAATATACCTATATACCAAATTAAAGGCTAATAAAATTATCTTTCAATCATTCATACGTTGTTTTATTGTCAAACTTGTAGACAAAGATATCAAGCATTTCGTTTCATTTTTATCGAAAATTTGAAAAACCCGTCATTTACACCGTTATTGTAACTATCGAAAAAATTCTTAAAAATTTCCTTCTTTTTTGGTTGATATAAACTAATATATAACAAATTAAAAAAGTGTTCGTTTATCAAAATCTGTTGGAAATTGTAGAAGTTATAAGCATATATATAAAAATTAGCAATTTCAGTTTTACCGTTTAAATGGTATTAAATGATGTCTATGGTCCGTTTTGCTTCACGATATAAAAGCTTTATTGTTGCACCCAGGAAACAGCAGGCCTTTCATACCGCTAGCGCATGCCGTTAATTTAAAAGAATCCTATGAGTCAATGGTCATGTTGCTGGATTTGAATAACTACAAGGAACATAACTGAAACATTTGCGCAGACCTCAAAGTGGTTGCAATAGTTTCAGGACTGCAACAAGAAAATTCTAAACAGATGTGTTTTTTGTGCAAAAGTTCGAAAAGAATGGCCGGACCAAATGAGTTACATAGTTGGCCCTTCATATAAAACTGGGATTTAAAAATTTAAAATTAATTAAAAATTTTGTGAAGGCGTGTTTCCTAACCTATCCAAGGCAAATATAGCACAGGGTGTGTTTGATGGGCCGTAGATTAAAAAACTTTTGGAGAGCTCCAAATTCAATTTAATGTTGTCCAAAAATGAGGAGTGGAATTCGTTTTGTTGTGTTGCCACTTCATTTCTTGGAAATTTCAAAGGTCTTAACTACAAAGAAGTCGTCGTAAATTTAATAAGAAATTAGGTAAAGTTTGTATTTTATACAAGGTGGGCCAAAAGAAGTCACCCTATTGGAAGATGCTCTTATTTTTACAAATAGCCGCCAAAGTCAGATCGGTTTTGACATTTGTGGACTAGACAGATGTAGAATACAAGTGAACAAGCCATGGATCGATATACTCCCCAAGAACGCGGAATAATCGTATCTATTTTTTTTGCGTAACAATTCGTCTGTGGTGATGGCGCAGCGCGAATTCCGTCGCAGATTCCCCGGCCGCCCTACACCGACTGCGCAAACACTGCGCCGTTTGGCCACCAACCTTGAAGAGTATGGGACCACACGAGACGTTGCCAAGAGTGGCCGGCCCCGGAGCGCCCGTTCGGCCGAGAATATCGCCGCTGTTGCCGAGGATGTCGAGCTGTCGCCGGAAACATCGACTAGACGCCGTGCCTCGCAATTAGCCATCAGCCGGTCGTCCCTAAGGCGAATTTTGGTCAAAGACCTGCGCATGTTCCCGTCCAAAGTCCAGTCCGTGCATCAGCTGCTGCCTGTCGACCGCCATCCTCAATCTCGAGGACGAAATGGACGATTTTTCGACCAAAATCATAATGAGCGATGAGGCTCATTTCCACCTCAGCGGGTACGTGAACAAGCAAAACTATCGCACTAGGAGCCATTACACCCGCTCATAGTGACTGCATGGTGCGCTGTATACGGGCCATTTTTTTTTCGAGAACGCCGCTGGTCAAACGACAACAGTGGACGGTGCGCGTTATAGGGTCATGTTAACCGGGGTTTTTCTGCCGCAATTGGACGAATTAGGTCTGGAGGACATGTGGTTCCAACAGGACGGAGCAACGGCGCTGGCCTGCAAGATCGCCCGATTTAACCGTTCCAGACTTTTTTTGTGGGGTTTTTTGAAATCCTGTGTTTACGTAACCTAGCCCGAGACCTTGGAAGCCCTCAAGGACAACATCCGACACGAGTGCGAGAATCTGCTGCCCGAAGTTCTTGCCGAAGTGATGAAAAATGCCATAAAACGAGCTCGTATGGCAATCAATTGTAACGGCGCCCATTTGGCCGATATCATCTTCTCGAAATGACCAATAAAATTCTAAAGGTTCAAATAAATATAATCAAAAAACAGAATATACGTTTTTTATTTAGAAAAAACATGAAACCCAAAAACATCGGATGACTTCTTTTGGCCCACCTTGTATTTCTCAGGCTAATTGATCAAGGTGTATAACATGCTGAATAATTTTTAAAGGCTTCAGTATAAGTATAAGCGTTTTATTTTTTGAAAAGTTTTAAGAACAGAGGGTCTATCTAAGAGGGTAACAGAAGAAAGGAAAATAAGGAAACGTTTAAATGCGGATTGAGGGTCTGAGTTAAACAATTAACGCTTCAAAAGCTCGTTTTACGATGCTCTTCAAGATCCAATGATTGGGTCAATGCCTTTTAAATAAAACCCAATACCCAATACAATCAATGCCTTTTAAATAAAACCCAATACTTTCAGCAAATCTCAGTACTCCTTTTCAATGAAATTTCTAAACATTTTGCCTGCCAAGCGCAAAATCTGAAAGTAGCTTTAAAGAAGTTAAGAATTTGATAATTTAGTGAAGTATTTATACAATTTTCATAATTTTTTTGTACTATAATCGAACAATTTAAACAATTTACAATTTATATATTTATTAACATTTGTACTTAAAACAAAATTAATCACAGCCCCCTTCCCTTAAAACGTAACTTCTTTTGTCAACTTCCTCAACCTCAACTAGGTCGAACCACAAAATAAGGCCGCTCTTCGCTGGGACATTTAAATTGATGAAATCGATCTGGTATGGTAGAAGGTTGCGGTTTCTGCTCATCTCTCAAAAACATGCTATTCCAAAGTAAATTCGAAAGTATTGCATGGCCACGTTGACTAAAATGAAAACAATCATTGGAGAAAAATCGCCAGTCCGTTTGTCCATTCGGTAGAATGGGAGCCGTGACATTTGCAATCATGGGATGAGAAATGATGGCAAAATCCTCCCGTTGAAATTCTGGTAGGCGCCCAATCTCTAGATCCAGTTGCTGCCAGCGTTGTATAGTCTGCATACGTCGCTTCAGCTCAGCGGATTTCAATCGATCATTGATCAGGCAATGGCAAGCTATACGATGTACCAGAAAACATTGGAATGGTACTTGCTTCATGGTGTTGAGGGTAAGCAGTATATTGGGTACTACAATTAGATTGATCAGCAAACGTGGCACATTATCGCGTAGTAATCGAAAGGCTTGACGTAGGTCCTTGGCATGTTGATCCAGAAACTGTTGTGGGTCATCCCAGTGGCATAGATCCGAGCATAGATCGTTGTTGCCTATGTACACTGTAAGCAGTTTCCAATGGCGCTGCATATCCACACGAGGATTACGATTTAACAGTTCAATGAGGACTCGAGCTTGAAAAGGCAAATCTTGTGACATGATCATGGGTTCGGCTATGTTCAGACGAGAGGTTTGATGATTGACCACCAGAGTATTGCCGACAGCAAAGCCATAAAGTTGTGGATTGAAGACTTTCAAAATATTCGGCAGAGTTAGAAATTTTCGCCAATTACCCAGGCCTCCGCCGGAAAAAGTCAAGCCTCGAAATTCATTGACCATATCCAAGGCATTGTTGGACATGATGCCATTACCAGCCGAAAGTGAGTCACCAAAGGCAGCTATAATGTCTATATCACCAGGACGTAGGCGTTCCACAGAGGTGGGAGGACTTGGAGAACGTGTATTGTTTAATGAACAAGGAAATTTGATTTTTTTCGAAATGGGAATTTGCATTTTTCCCTCTCGCGTATTCCGATAGCTAAGAGAATCGATATTTTGTAGAGCTCTGCTTAAAAACATTTCACGTGTTCGGAGTAGGAGCTGACGTAGGTTCTGATCGATTTCCGTATATTGTTGCATACCATTTTTGAGTAGACTTGGATTAAAGCTCTGGGCACGTATTCCAATATCGGCAAGTAACTTTCCAGACCGATTTTGACGTCGAATAAGTTTACTTGTAGAATTAGATGGACTAATCAATAGTAAAAGTAGGATCCCCAAACAGCGGGACATATTTGGAGTGTGGATGGCAACTGGTTGTGAAAATTTTATATGTGGATCGTAAGTGGGTACTAGAAACTTTGACGTAGAGGTGTAGGATTTCTATACGCTGTTCAATTTAGGTTCAGTTTTTTTATGTGAATCGTATTCGGAGCGTAACTTTAAGTTTCATACGCTGTCGTATTATATTAGATTCTCAGTTATTACTTTAGAACATTTTTTTTCTGGATCACTTTCATTTAAAATGTGGAACTTAAGAATTTTGTTCTTATATTTTCTCAATAAAAAGTTTAAGTTCGGCTTGATTTTTACTTTCCTTTATAAGAAATTACGAATATGAATAAAGCGCGAATTCGATCGAAAATGTTTTTAATCTTGGTTCCTTCCGCGTTTTTTTTTCGACTACAACTGAACACGTTCTCGCTCAGCTAGCAAATGTGTCGAGCGTTTTTAATGCGGCTTTGAACAAGCCTCAGACAACATGAATTTTTGCCTACCCAAAAAGACTCACTCACTTACTCACAACTCGAGCACTCAAACTTCCATTTCTTCCATTAAAAAAAAAATAAAACAAAAAATATAAACAAAAGCCCCCCACATCCAGCTCAGAACTCGACTTAACAGCGTTGACCGAGACACTTAAACATCACAAAAATGACAAAGCTGACCAGATAGGACAGAGCCGGTCGGTCGAATCCGACTTGAGCTGAAAACATAAAGTGCGCTTGGGTTCAAAGAAACAAAATACAATTTAATAAACAACCAAATAATTACCTTGTGGCAACCGCAAAGCATTGATGCTACTACAACATGACATGACAACAAAAATAAAATAAAAAATGTATACAATATAATAAATATAAATTGGAGCTAGTGCAAAATGTCAGAGGCGTAGAGAGAAAGAACTTTAAGTTTTGGGTTTAAAGTGTTGCTGAACCCAGAGTTCAAACATTAAATGAGCGTGAAAATAATTCAGTAACCTTTTTAATGTTTATAAGGTACTTTCCATTAGCAAGAGATGAGTCAAACTTTTTCACTTTATTAAGGCCAAGTTAAGTACGACGACTTAAGGCAGGCTTAATCTGAGACACATAAAAATTTCATTGTAGAATTTCATTTCAAGCTTTCTTTATCATCAATTGTAAATCCTTTATATACACATCATTAAAATATGAACCTTATAATCAGCATAAAGTATCAACTTGTCTTTTAGTTAAAATTTAAGAAAGAATAAATAAAACCTAGGGCCGATTTCACATCTTCTAGATAGCCCAATCTGTCACATAAGCTTACAAATAACAGAGTAAATTCAGGGTTTATCTGTCACATAGCAGCTATCTAGATCATGATGTAATAAGTATAAGGTGGTCCCGTCATGAGAGCCAGCTCTCTCTTGATTAGTCCCTTATTGTCAGTACTTGGCAGGCTGTTAACAGAGTGGGCTCTTATCGGACGAAGATGGAAAAAATTAAAATTGTGGGAAGATTCCTTAGGATGTAGTTATGGTCCAAATGGAAAAATCTGCCATACATATTTTAATGCTACCGATTGGAAGCCCTTAGCCAACAAAGGCCAGGTGGCGAATATAAAAAGTCTCATACCAGATGCAATACCAGAACCGGAGCGTGAGCCGGCGCGTGAACCAAAAATCATTCGACTTAGGGCATAGGTTGTTACACAGAAAATGTTACCGCTTCACTCACTCTCATGAAATTAGTAGGCTCACACTCATTTGTCAACATACAATAAGGGAGAGATTTTACGAACGGGACCACCTTATACTAGTTTCATCATGATCTAGATAATGTGAAATCGGCGATAAGTAGAACTTTTAGTTGTTATACGTGCTAAGGTAAAATTCAGCTAGATTTGCCCTGTGTAAAATGTCTTTCTACATTATTTAAAATATTTAACTAAAGAAACAGTGATTTGTCAGTGATGGAAATCAGCGATGTGCACTAATGGCCCGTTGTTCGCTTGCATTCAGCTCAACTTTTATACCTTGGTAAAGGGTATTACAATTTGGTCCAGAATTCTTTATCAGGGCGACGAGCTGAGTTGGTTGAGCTTTATCCGTCTGTTTCTACAAAAACGTGTCCCTCAATTTTGAGGCTATGAAGCTAAAATTTTGCACAGAGTCATAGTCATATGACATATTGTCAGGAAGACTATAAGGCTATAATATATCTGTGGGAAAGCTCGTCTTAGTGAGAAATAGTTCTTTGGTTTCAAAGGAAACGTCACCAAAGATGGAATGTTTTTGTTTTTCATATTCCAACCAAGTGTTATAAAAGTCGGTCAACTATATGGTATAGCTGCTATAAAAAAGGTAGGTCCGAAAAATAATCTTAGTAAAAAAACTTTTTTGTTTTTGAATGGTACCGTCTTGAAATTTAGTATTTTTTTATTCTATAAGCTTTTACCTAATTTTAGTTTTGTAAAAATCGGATGACTATAGCATATAGCTGACATACAAAAGATCGGTCTGAAAATGGGTCTTAGTGAGGAAAAATTGTTTGTTTTTAATGTTAGCGCTCCACACGATTGTGGTACGCCACCACGACTTTTGGCACAGTTGTGGGAATGAGGAAGCACACGAAAGCACCCAACACCTTTGCGACTGCCCTGCACTTCTTAGGAAACGCACCTAGCATCTAGAAAAACCATTTATTGAAGACCTGTGCAGTCTGGCAAATGTGCTTTTAGGGCCATTTTCACATGTTGCTGTTCTGGCACGATGCACAGAAGCAAGTCTAAAAGTTTGCTTACTCCTCAACTCTTTGATCTTGTTCAAAGTTTCCTCGAGGAGAGAGATTTCTCAGTCATTCTTGACGGAGCTGAATCTAGTGAAAGGTCTATAAGAGCAGGTGTTGCTCAGGGGAGTGAACTTGGACCTACTCTTTACACGGTATTTACAATGGATATGCCAACAGGAGAACCCTCAAGATATGCTCCTGACTACCTTTTCGGACGACAAGGTCTTTATGGCAAGAGACTCCTGCATTTATATTGCTACGGATATCATCCAACAATATTTATTTCGTTTTAGCAGTTGGGCTAAGCGTTGGACAATACTAGGGTTCGCATACAAAACGAAACAAGTACCGTACTCAGACAAGTACGGTACAATTTTCGTAACGTACCAAAAAACCAAAAAAAAACTGTGCAAGGTAAAGGCACCAAACTTCAAACTTAAGCTTTTAATAGTCGGTACTTCCCCTTTTTTATATTTTTTGTGAACATTTTCCAACACTACTGTGCTAGGTCGGCCATTTCTGGAACGACCCTCGTACTTACCATGACTGACGACATAATAAATCGTACCAAAAGATAAAATATATGAAAACTAAAAAATGTTCAAAAGTAAAATCATGCCAGGATCAAACCATTAGCGGAATTCATAGTTAATAAATATCCATGGTGCTAACGGCCACAATTGACCAAAGATAGTTATCTATTATCCAGCCATGGTTATAACAATACTAAACTGCGAATAATACCAAGGAGAATCAATAAAGAAAAAATTAGACAGAGCATTAAAAATGTAACAAGGAAGTTCTAATTGAAATATATTGAAGAACATGTTAGTTATAGAAAAACTTCAAATCATTGTCTCAAAATAAAAATGGTACCTAAGAATTGGAATTCGATTTGAATGTGGTTGGAAGAGGTTTCTGTGTCACCCCCGATAATGTGCATAGAAGGCAGAGGCTACCTCTCAATCTCAAGGACCAATCACTTTTTAAGCGATCTAATCAAGCTTCACATCAGAACCTCAGGTTTGATCAACCCTAGACTTTATGATGGGTTCTAAACCTCAGGAACCTTGCTTTTATGTATGTACAAGCTGTAAAACTGGTGGGTCGTTTGAATTGAGTGGATATGTTTGAGACCGTCGAAATTCAAGATTAAATAATCTGAAAATAATTCAAATCAAAATAACAAAATGCATATTTCTAACCTACACACCAACTTTCTAGATGCTAACCTAAATTATTTCTGATATATGGCTTTGAATCCCTTTTGAATCGACCAATTCTGGCTCAGACAGCTTGTTGAATAAGTAACTTATTTTTTTTTATTCCACCAACCTGCACACCAAATTTCCATTTCATAGCCCCAATATTTCCGTTTGTAACCGTTTGTAAATGCTCTTGAATCGGTTCAAAGACTTGCTCAGTGGTTTAGTGGCTCGAAATACTGAACCATAGGTACTCAGCTCAATCCGAAATACTGTATTTCTCTCTATTGCTTGAAATAAACTTATCAACATAACCAGAAAGAATTTTACTCAGAACAATTTAATTAAAGTTTATTTCAGTATTTTAAAATATTGTAAACATAAATAAAGACAAGTTTAACCTTTGTTCTACTTTTATAAACGAAAAAACAAAATTCAAAGCGACGACAATGACCTTTTCACTTTCCACGTAACACAGTAATGTTTGTATGTAAACATTTAAATTATCTCTCTAAAAAAATCTGTTAACCCAATTTGAAAAGAACGCATGCGCACGCCTCTGTTTCGTCTCGTCAGCTCACTGAGTGTGTCTACCAGCCACAAAAGATCTCCAAATATTTGCACATTAAGCTTAAGCTCTAAGTAAGTTTTGTGTAAAGTGATTTGTTATTGTTGTAGCTTGAAATCTTAATAGCTAATTGTTTGCTTAGATCTTTCAAATAGAGAGACACTTGACTGGTACACAATATGCAAAAATGTAGCCGAACTTGATAGCGGTTATTGCCCACGCAAAAATAATATTATTAAATAAAAATCTGAACTATAAATAAAACTGTGTTGAGTCATGGAAGGGGAAGGAAAGGCGTGTCATCATCCACTGAAGGCTGGCCAGAGAAAAAGGTGTGTGCGGTAACTTCCGCTTTTTAACGGATTCTCAGAAACGGTTGCTGTTCGCTGGGACAAAGTAAATGTTGTACAGGCTGTCGCCAGTTATCTGATGCATTGGGATCTGTATTTTTTAGCATGCTATTCCACAAGGCACTGGTCAATATGGCGTGTCCCCGTTGACTGTAGTGCATACAATCGTGTGAATAGAATCGCATATCCATCGAGTTATTGGTCATAAACAGATTGCTCAAATTTCCCAAGATTTCATGGGGAACAATGACAAAATCATCACGTCGAAACTCTTTCAACTCTGCCAGCTTCCATTTCATTAAATGCAAGCGAGCCAGCGCCTTCAGGTAATGGCTGCGCCGTTTTACACCCAAACAGGAACAGACATAGTACATAAAACATTTGTATGGAGCACCATTTAACAATTTTATCAAATTCTTGGTATCAGGTGGTAATATCAGGCTGATCATTAATCTGGGTATATTATCTCTGAGCAAGGTAATGGTTCGATAAAGTTGCTTCCATTGCAGCTTTAAATAGTTTTCAGTATTATTCCAATTGCATAGTTCAAAGCAAATATCATTCATGCCCACAAAGATGGTCAACAATTTCCAATGATTTTTTAAATCAACCTTCGGATCGTGTCTCATACGTTCAATTAGGACCCTAGCCTGAAACGGTAAGTCTCTAATGGTCAACATGGGCTCAGCTAAATTAAACACAGACACCTTTTCATCCGCCACCAGACCATGTCCTCGAGCATAACCATACAGTTTGGGATTGTACAGTTTAAGTATATTGGGTAAAGTCAAGGTTGTGCGCCAATTGCCTAGGCCGCCGCCTATGAAAGTTACACCACGAAACTCACTCACAGCATCCTTCCAACTCTGAGAGAGTATACCATTGCCAGCTGTCGTTGAGTCACCAAAAGCAGCTATTATATCGATATCACCCGGTCTTAGTTGAGATATATTGGTCGGTATTTGTATAGATCTTCCGTTACTTAAGTCACAGGGAAAGGGTTGATCTTCGGGCACCACATGCTGTAATTTTCCCTCTATAGCATTCGAGGCCAGAATTTGCTTGAGCTTAGACAGCGACTTTACCAGCGAAGCATTTCGTATGTGTAAAACTAAGCCACGTAAGCTATCCAGATTTGTGTAATACATGCCACCATCATGTGCTCCTCCTGCATGAAAGTGTTCACGTGGTATACCATGAAGATCAATCATTTGGGCCGAACGATTGGGTGGTCCTAGGCATTGCACCAAAGTAAGCGATAACCAGATGAGCAAGGAGAGCTTATGCATAGCACTGAAGTGTTGTGTTCTACGTTTGATTTGAATATGTTTTGTTTAATTCAGAAACGTGGTAAAAGTTGGTCGGATTATATAATTAAGGTAAGCCATTTTTAATGGCGGTCAGCTTGGGGTCAACAAGAATATACAAATTACTCATTAGCGGCTTTTGTGAAAATATAAAAATATAACTTTTTATAAGCAAAATTATTGTTCATGGAACAGAAATCGAACAAGACGAAAATGTTTGTGTATTTCTCGTTGGATAGTGTCAAGTGCTGATGGTGAGCATTAGTAAGCCCAGCCGATTTCAGCGCATAGAGCTTGGGACTCTGTGTTTAGTCCTTAAATATTTCATAGCGGTAGTCTATTCTAAAATCTATATATAAAAAAATTTGCAAATTTTGCCAAAATTTAATGTTGGTGCTCCAACATTCGGACTTCGCAAAGTTCTGCCGTTTTCAAGCCGGCGATATCCGAGTCCGTTAAATAAACAATAAATGAAAGACAGACAGCCCACGGTACTGTTTTTATTTAGTTCTTTAACATTAGCAGATTATTTAAGCGGACTGTCCTATTAAATTCGCATTAAGAGTATCATTTACGAATTTGTTTACTAGAAATAAACAAAATTTAGCATAGAGAATTAACCGATCCCAAATATCTTAGTGCACACCATAACCACATTAGTTCTTAACAAAACCCCGTTTTCATTTTTATACTCTGTACCAGAGGTACACAGAGTATATTAAGTTTTTGCGAAAGTATGTAACAGGCAGAAGGAAACATCTCCGACCCTATGAAGTATATATATTCTTGATCAGCATCAACAGCTGAGTCGATCTAGCCATGTCCGTCTGTCCGTCCGTCTGAATGTCCGTCTGCCCCTGCAAATTGGAAAAATCGTCATATCTCCCACAGTTTTATAGATAGAAGGTTCGTACCTTCTGGACATATTTAATAAATGGGATTCTTTATCGATCCGCCAAATGGTAAAGATCGGATAAACGGTTGCACCGGTCGCAACGGTGATGGGCAGCACTTCACAGGTACAGAATATGTCATAGTCGGGCATCACTGACTTTTTTTCTTGTTAATTTCAAATAATTCGTTCTCAAAAAATCACTGTAACATTGTCGAATATTCTAAAATTTTGAGCAAACTTTGAACCTGAATACAACAACAACCGCAGCAACAACAATACCCGACCGATTACCCTGGTCGACATCCAAAATGATTCAAAAAACAGACAAGAATATTCTTATAGTATTTTCATAGCTGAACACGAATCTGCCCTCAAAAACTGTCCATCACGTCGAGATTATGAGAAAAATGGACTCAGTCTCAAAAAACCCAGTTTTTGCTCCTTTTCAATCACGTGAAGAGATTGAGACAGAGGTGCTAGAAGTCTCTAATTAGGCTTAAATTAAATCAATTCTTAATTTTCATAGAGCATCACCTTTTCTCTTCAGACTGAGACTATAATGACAGATTTCTCTGAACATACCATACATGACAACAGTCAACTGGTACTGTTTCTGGCAGCTGTTCACACCTGTATGGAATCAACTGGCACCCAAGTATTTGGCAATCTGCCAGTGTGACTTATCGACGGAGACTTTTTTCAGAGGTGTAATATTGCACGATCTATGCGGCCAGTTGACAGGGCCGAAAAACGAAATTAGGTGCTCACCAAATTGATTTCTCAATAAAGCTACCGAGCAAACATTTTTTGAAATTTTTGATCACATTCAAGTCGTTTTCGAATTCAGGCAAAAAAAAAGTCCGTTACCATGGTGCAGTAGCGCCAGCCATTGATGGTTATGTCCTGTCCGGCCTCGTTTTTAAAGAAATACGTACCAATGATTCCACCAGCTAAAAAATTACACCAAACAGTGCATTCTACTGGATGTAAAGTTAGATTGAGAGTCTCTTCTGGTTGCTTATCAGCCCAAATGAGTCAAATTTGTTAATAAACTTATCCATTGAGCCAGACATATGTCTCGCCACTAAACAAAATTCAACACAAAACGAGAGCGTAAGTTAAAGTCGGTCCAGCCCGACTTCGATATACCCGTTACTCAGGGAAATTAATGTTGTATAGCCTTCCCTTATGTTAGTTAAAAGAGCATTAACATTAATGAGAGCATTTCAACATTATGTAAGCAAATAGCTTTATACTCTGTCATTTTTTATCCGATCTTTATGAAACTTTCAGAGATTGTAGATATTGGGCACATACACTACACTGCGAAATATGAGCTTGATATTTTTAAAATTGTAGGAGTTATTCAACATTTTTAATTGTGGGGCGGGAGGTGGCGTGTCCAAAATTTGAAATAAACTTGATCTGCGTTAAACGCATTTATCTCGAAACCACGTTTATCGAAGGTGGCGGCCATGATATCTCCAGTTAACTGAACCGATTTTAATGAAACTAAATGCAATCAACGAAGAATCGTCACCATTTTGGTCTGAACCTCACTTATAATTTTAAAAAATTGTGTACTATTTTTTTTTACACTAAACTACAAAAAAAAGTCCAAAATCAATTTTTCATTTTTAAATGGCCGCCATTTTGTTAAAGAAAATCACAAAATTTTCATCGAGGTTCACACCAGAATTACATCTATACTGATTATAACCGAGTTTTTACTTTTAATTTCAAACAACCAGGAGTCGAGAATTGGGGCCGCCAGCACGCTACCTTTTTTTTAGGACCCCCCACTTTGACGGCTGACAACTTTTTGAACAGCAATAAATTTTTTTTTGGTTTAATTTGATCTATTTCTAACAAAATAAAACAAAAACAGAATTGGAAAAACTCTGCGTTTTCAAGGAAGATTTTTTTTTAAAAAGTTCAAAAAAAAACAGCCTCTACATGGAGAATGCCCCCTTAACAGTATACAACCAGTCAGGAGAGATCTGTAAAAAAAAAATCATATGAAAAACACCTCTTAATGGATCACATTTTATATTTGGCTGTACCTAACCCGAAGGTCCAAGACGAGCTTTATTTTGAAAAATAGGGGAAAGTTAACTTCGGCTCGGCCGAAGTTTTGTATACCCCTGCAGTTTGCTTTTCTAAATAAGACTACTTTTCGGACCTTACTCTTCTATGGGAGCTATACTATATAGATGTCCGATTTCGACCAAACTTAATGCAATAATGGAAAATGCATAACAAACTGTTAATTACGAAATTCGGAGGCAATCCCAATTAAAACAAAAAAGTTTTTCTCACAAGAACTTCCTTTTCGACCGATCATTCATACTGCAGCTATATGTTATAGTCATCAGATTTTAACAAAACTTTGTAGAATTGTGTAGAAGTATATAAAATACAAATATGCCAACGTAAGGGACGTTTCCATTAAAAACAAAAAAGATTTTCTCACAAGAACTAGATTTTGACCAAATTTGGTAGAATCGTGTGGCAGCATATAAAACAAATACATGCCAATTTTGAGGACATTTCCATTGAAAACAAAAAAGTTTTTTTTAACCAAGACTACTTTTCAGACAATACTTTTCTATGACAGCTACGCTAAATAGATGTCCAATTTAGACCCAATTTATACGAAGTTTGGAGGCGTTTCAATTGAAAACAAAAAAGTTTTTCTCACTAAATCATTCCTATGACAGCTATATGCTATGGTCATCCGATATGGCCGGTTCCGACATATGTGCATCGTATCTGTACCAAAAGACTTCGTGCAAAGTTTGGTGAGGATAGCTTTAAAACTGACGGAGGAGATAACATAGAAACAGACGGACAAGGCTAAATCAACTCAGCTCTTCATGCTGATCAAAAATATATACTTTTAATACTTTTTGTGGTCGGAGATACTTCCTTCTATGCGTTACAAACATCCGGACAATTTTATAATACCCTCTGCAAGGGTATAACAAGTTTAATCAAGATTTTTCAATAAATTTATATTATAGTTTAGTTAATAAATTGAAATATTTGTAGATAAAAACATTTCTGGTTAGAAACTAAGTGGCAATATTAATCATCAGACTACATGAAAAAACTATTAGTGACATATTGTAAACCTAATTGCTGTTCATTAAATAAGTACTCGAAACATAACCAATACAGTGTCATCATATTTAAATGATCTTTGCATATTTGCGCATAAAAAGGAGAATTATTTTCTTAATTTGCTTTTGATAAACAAATAGTAATTATTTCTAGTGGCATTTGTTGTCCATTGACAAATATTTTCCATTTACAATTGACCCTTAAACCACGTCGACGCAGTAAACAAAGTTTAAGTTACATGACACAACAAACGTCGCTTCACTTGAGCACTTCCTCAATGAGCACTTACTAGGGTGACTTTAGTTTACAGTTTTATTAAATTAAATAAAAATCATTTAACAACAAATCAGAAAATGTCTTAAGTCTAAAATCAATTGTAATAAGTTCTCAGAAAACTTTGTTCTCCCAGGGGACATGCAAAATGTTTCATGGGTTTTTGCCATTCCTTGGGGTTGTTAATATTTGGCTGCTCTAGCATGCTATTCCACAAAAGTTTGGCCAAAACGGCATGTCCCAGCTGACTATAGTGCGAGCAATCATGCGAGAAGAAACGCATATCCATAACACCATTATTGGTAAAAATCTGCGTCATATTTTGAAGAAAATCATGTGGCATAATGGCAAAGTCTTCTCGTTGAAACTCCGGCAATTGAGCAACTTCCAATTGTTCACTCTGCATTCGTTTTACTGCTTTATAATAACGTTTCTCCAAATATCTATCATAACAGGTACAACCAAAACGCTGCGGGCCACGACATTCATTGGGAGCTTTACGTATCAGAAGCATTAGTTCATCAATATCTGGCATTAGAATAAAATTGATTAAAAGTTTGGGTACATTATCTCTGAGCAGAGTAAAAGTTTTCCACAACATGCGTTTTTCCATGCGCAGAAAGGCCTCGGTATCTTTCCAGTGACACAGTTCAGTGCAAACATCATTTACACCCAACTGAATGTTGAGCAATTTCCAATGTTCTTGCATATTCACCCGTGTATCCTGACGCATTCGTTCGATGAGTACATGAGCCTGAAAGGGCAAATCGCGTAGCATTAACATGGGTTCGGCCACTATAAAGCGAGCTACTTTCACATCTGTCATGAGGCTATGACCCACAGCATAGCCATATAGCTGGGGATTAAACATCTTCAGGATATTCGGTAATGTCAACACCGAACGCCAAGTTTCTATGCCACCTCCTGTGAAGGTGTAACCACGATATTCAGTAATGGAACCCAAATTACTTAGAGCCAGTATGCCATTTCCTGCATTCACTGAATCACCGAAAGCAGCCACTATGTCTATATCTCCAGGACGTAAATTTTGTATGTTTGTAGGTCTTCTTGGAGAACGTGCAGAGCTGAGGTCACAGGGAAATGCCTCATTACTTGATACAATTCTTTGAGTTTTACCTTCTTCAGCATTTTTGGCATAAATATCTTTGATATCCGCTATTGACTTGAAGTGTGTGTAATTTCTTACAAAAAGCATAAAGTCCCTTAAATTATCCAAATCGGTGTAGTACATGCTGCCATCCTCCTGAGCTCCAAATCGAAAAGGAACATGACGAGCTCCGGATTTATTTAAAAGTTTGCCCGAATGGTTAAGGACATTCGAAGTTGACCAGACTGTAGTACAGCAAACGAATTGAAATATGAACAGCAGAAACATTTCTAATGTAGAGCGCTTTAAAGTGACTGCGTAGCGTTCTGCCAAGAGACTGAGATGATTTTTGGTGATTTGGGTTTGTTGATACTTGGATTTTTTATGTGTACTGAATATAATTATGCCGGGTCGAAGTTTCTAAGTTACAGCCTTGGGCGGGGGAATAACAAGTACAACTTTTGTGTACACTGAGCACAAAAATGTTTGTAAATTCAAAGGTTAAATAAAAAGCAGCTTTTGAAACTTGATTTTTTTTTTTGAGGTTTTATATTTTCAATTTTATTGTTACTGTGGAGCAACTTACATTGAATTGTTACATGTATAATCCATAAAACTTACTTAAAGTATAAAAAAAAGTAGTGTTAAGCGTTGTTCAGGTAGGTGTTACAAGGGAGTGAGTTACAAGGGAGTGAGTGAGTTTAGAAACTGGAATAAGAAATTTTAAGTTCTGTGTAAGTCCACTAAATATGATCATCAGTAGGTAACAAATTATTCACAATTCATTGGATACATCTCGTTGGGAGGTCATAAATTTGTAACCTCTTTAGGCGTCTTCTTATAATAACGCCTCTCCTCCTACGTCTTCTCAACAATCGTCTGGCAAGTCTGTTCGGATGACCCCTTAGTCGGTCTAAATAGTCAGCAGCCTGTTTATTAATAGTATCACCTATTTTCGGGACATTTAATTCTTCTTCTATTCTCCGAGTGCGCATATACCAAGGCGCTCCAGATATTTTACGGAGTATTTTCGCCTGCAAGACTCGCACCTTGTTTAGATGGGATTTTGCTGCTATGCCATAAATTTGGAGCCCATATCTCCAGGCAGGAGCAATTATGGCCTTGTACATATGGACTTTGTTCTTCAGTGACAACTTATTTCTGCTGTTTAGCAGCCAGGAAAGTTTGTCTTCTCTAGCATAGAGGGACTTGGTAAGCTGGTTGATGTGTGTGCTAAAAGTCAACCTCTTATCCAAGTAAACTCCCAAATATTTGTGTCCTGACTTATGCGGGAGTAATTCGTCATACAAAAATACGCCTGGGCAGATGTCACGGCGTAAAGTATAAGTAACACTTACACACTTGGCCAGATCCAACGCTTAGCCCAACTGCCAAAACGGAATAAATATTGTTGGATGATATCCGTAGCAATATAAATGCAGGAGTCTCTTGCCATAAAGACCGTGTCGTCCGCAAAGGTAGCCAGGAGTAGATCTTGAGGGTTCTCAATGGGAACTGTATCTCCTGTTGGCATATCCATTGTAAATAGCGTGTAAAGAGTAGGTCCGAGTACACTCCCCTGAGGAACACCTGCTCTTATAGACCTTACACTAGATTCAGCTCCGTCAAGAATCACAGTGAAAGCTCTCTCATCGAGGAAACTTCGCACAAGTTCGAAGAGTTGAGGAGGAAGCAAACTTTTAGTCTTGCACAGAAGGCCATCGTGCCATACTCTATCAAAAGCCTGTTTTACGTCTACAAATACTGCCACCACGTATTCCTTAGCTTGATAACCATCAATAATAAAATTGACAACACGATTTAATTGTTCCGGTGTGCCATGCGACTTCCTAAAGCCAAACTGGAAGGGGGGATCCTACATCTGACTTCGTTCAGTGCCAATATTCGATTTAGCAGGCATCTTTCAAAAATTTTTGACACTGAGGACAAAAGGCTAATAGGACGGTATGACTCCACCTCCGAGGGACTCTTCCCAGGCTTGTGAATCATCACGATTTGGGCTTTCTTCCAGCACTTAGGGAAGTAGCTTAACCGCAAGGCAGCATTAAACATAAGGACCAGAAGCTTTTAAGACTCTATTGTCCAAGCCATCCTCACCTGGAGCCTTCTTACTGTTTAGAACCTTAATTTGTTCTTTGACCTCCTCAAGCGTTATGGGGGAGATGGTAGCGCAAGTTGACCAGGGATGTCAATGATATTATTGACGCGATTTCTATGACTATTTGATGTAAAGTCAAATGGCTTAAACCTATCCTCAAGGTTCAAGGCAAATTCTTCCGCACGCTCTTGCGGTGACTTGGCCCAAGTCCCGTCAGCCTTCCGAATGGGAAATTTAGGAACTGGTTGCTTTTTGTACCGCCTTGTAAGCGCCCAAAGTGCGTAGTTGGTGCTTAAATCAGGAGTTACGTTCTCAAGATAGCGGTCAGTAGCTTCTTCTTTATGCTTGTTTAACAGCTTCTTAACTCGATTAGCCACTCTTCGATATACTCTATCCACATTAGGGTCAGCTGTACGAACGTACTGTCTGCGGAGCCGTCTCTTTATTAGTATCAAAGTGTCCAGCGCAGGAGGTAGGTTACTGGAGTTAGGTTACTATCTGGAACCAGCAGCAGATGAACTTCTAGGACGCGCATTTAAGGCTGCAGCATGCACCTTATTTAAAAATATGGCATACGCATCTTCTAAGTCTTCTGGTAGCACGATCTCAAGATTCAAGTCAATGGTACGCTCAAGGTCCCTCCTAAAACTGTCCAGATCAGTTCCTGGGGGTAGCAGCCGATTTTTGATTGCCTTATCTTTAGGGATACCAACTCGACAACAAAGGGGAGGTGATCCGATGATAAAGCATAATCAGTGTGAATATCTAGGTCTTCAGTTCTAAGCCCATTGTATATAAAAAAATCAATGGCGCTGGGCGTACTTCTAAGTGCGTATGGGAAATGTGTCGCCTCCCCTGTTGCTAGTATCTGGGCAGTGGTGGAAACTAATGCATCATGAAGGCAAGTTCCTCTCTCGTCTCTTCTATAATTTCCCCAGAATCTGTGTTTCGCATTGAAGTCACCTCCAATAAGAAATTTGTTACCAAGGCTTTGGAATAAATTTTCAAAGTCTAATGTTGACCAGGGATGAGCAGGGGGAAGGTACATGGATGAAATATTCAGTTCTCCCAAACTGGTGACAATTTGAATTGAGGCCATCTGCAACTTATGCTGTCTAACGGGCGTTAGTTCAAAGTATGAAAGCCGATTTTTTACTAATATTGCAGCACCTCCTCTTGCTGAATTACTTGGATGATCAGCTTTATGGGTTCCATATCCGGGTATGAAAATTGAGACTCCTGGTCTTAACCAGGTCTCAGTGATTAGCATAACATCAATGCGTTGCTCAGAGAGAAATTGCTTGAGTTCTTCTATCTCAAGCGCAATCCCTCTAGCGTTCCAGAGTCCGAGGCGAAGCGGGACATAAAATGTTTATAATTTTGTAATTGAACCAAAAACCATAAATTAAGCACTTTGAAACACGTTGTATATCCAATTGATCTTACATATTAACTTAAATTGGTTTTTAATAAGTATACGAAGCACAAAGGTACCTTTTGTGTTTATTTTATAGTTCATAAATATTCAAAGCCCAAATAAGGCGATCAAGCGTTACGTTCACCTATAATTTTTTTCTAGTTTCATAGTTCTAACTCTTGTCAATGCTAATATAAATACTTGAGCTATAATTTAACTTATATTGAGTATAATTAGTTCTGGTTAAAGTTCATGGTCTGACAAGTTTCACAGCCGCATTCCTGATTCCCCCTTTTCATTTTTTTTGCAAAAGAGTTGACAATACAAATAAAACTCAATTAAATAAATGCCACTAGAGTTGAAGTTGTCTATGAAGTGTATCAAAATGCAACAGCATCATTTCATTTAAACTAATTGAGATTCATTAAGAGGCTCAGCAACATTTCAGAGCTGGCAACATTGTTGCTTCGTTCGGGGCTTTAAAGCTTGTTCAGGTAGGCATAAACAAAAACTTTTGGGTAATATTTTTAAATTTAAGAGCGCGAGTTGAGGCAAAGCTTTCAAGAGGCGCTCTAAGTTAAAGCAAAGCTTTTAAAGTAATTGTCAAATTGTTATAAACAGAAGCTTAAAAGAGTTGCCAACTGGTTGAAAGGGAAAATGTGGTTAAGAGTGTATTCGAGTATTCTTTTTGAATTAGAAATCATTCATAAATTGGGGCAATTTCAGATTTATTACTGAAGCTTACAACTGAAGGGTTATAACTTGAGCTAGTTGAAGAAAGTTGACTTGGGTTTGAGTATTAAATAAAAGCATACGCTCACCATTATCTTATACTTATGTATATACTTTAAGTACTTTAACTGTTTTAAAGTTTGCGAATCCAAGTCGATTTTCAACCTTTTGCTTTTCCCAGTCTAAATATACTTTTGTTCCAAAAAAAAAACTAACTTTCCACAATTCACCAAAGATACTATAACATTTAAAAACCCATCCACACACTCTTTCATTTCATAACTCAACTTTTCCGGTCACAGTCCCCAACCACTTTTGACCCCATTTAAAAGTGCCTTAAAACGCTAATCGTTACCTGACTAATTGGCAACTCAACTAGACGCAACCTTGAACCATAAAAACAAAAAACACAAACAAAATAACCATAACAAAATGCAACCAAAACAAAAAAAAAAAAATTCAACAAAATGTTTCCAAAAGCTACAAGCGAAACTTCAAATGGTTGTTATTTCAAAAATTTATTTACCAACATTTATAATTACAGCTTAATTATTGCACATGGCGATTTATCAAATGCAAAACAAGCGAGAAACATGTAAAGAATGGTAGTGCCGATAAGGCTCAAAAATTGTAATAACAATAACAATTTCTTAATGCATTGTAATTGACAGGCACAATAAACTCATAAAATATTACAAAACATTTTAACCTCGCTGCAATTGCCAAGAGAGTGAGTAGAGTACGAAGAGACAAATTGAGAGCGCGATCAATAAATAAACAGAGAAATAGAGACGAGCGGGCAGTTTTACACCAATTCAACCAAATTAATTTGGAAAACCAAATTATTACATATAGCCTACAATTTAAATACCCTTACAATAAATTATTTCAATTAATTAGGTTTTAATTTTACTTCGCTAGAAAAATACCACAATTTACTTATAATTATAATAATTGACTTTACAGCCAAAAAGGGCCAAGCCGAGCTTCTCTCAATCTCTTGGCTAGTGCGCTTCTAGATTTCGCGCAAGAGAAAGGCACCTACAGTTTAACGCCGAATCCGAACGGCAAAGTTTGAGAAGCTTTTACATGGCTAGTTACTTCACAGCTGGCGCCAACAACTGGTGAAGGTGACCGAATGTATATGTTTTTTAAAGAAAAAACTTATTCATTAGACATCCCGTGGCGGGATCGCACCCACTACCTCTTGCACAGAAGACACACACTACCCGCTGTACCTCACCCGGCCACTATTAAATCAGTGTTAAGGGTGAGTACTGAGAACGATCGAATTTTCCCTTAGCTGTCAAATTCCATATAAAAAAAATTACTTAAAGAAATTTTTCCTTGCCTGATTTTGTCGTTTGAAATTCAGAAACAAAGTTATCACAAAAGTATTTTGAAAATTGTTACCAGGTCTGGCTCGGCTGTTATGGGTGGTGTGCATTCTGCGTTCGAAGCGTATTCTTTTGGGCCTTCTTAACACGCAAAAGGAATATCTAGAAAATTTCTTGAAGGAAAATTGGAACGTTCTCAGTACTCACTTTTATCCTTCTTTTTAAACTTTTTGCCACAAATGGTTTATTAGATAAACAGTGTTCACTTCCCGAATAAATATGACCTAAAAAGAGCCCATGTTTTTTCAATGTATTTAAATTATATGAAGACTACATTTTTTATCGATCCGCTAAAGGTTTGGTACAGATCGGAAGAACGAGAGTCAAGTTATAAGCAAAAGAAAGTTTGCTGCCGCAGCGCTGCTTTCTAATGCTACTGCATCAGACAAATACAAACTGAGCATACACTTTTGCAGGTTCAGAGTATATTTGATTCGGGCTTGACCGACTTTTTAGAAGTTAGAAGACTTTCCAAAAGTTTGCGACGCTTAGAAATATTCATTTCCGACCTCATAAACTATATATATTCTTGATCAGGGCGATAAGCTGAGTCGATTGAGCTTTTTCAATCCATCTGTCTGACTCTACGCAAACTAGCAGGGCTGCAAACCACTCGAAAATAAGTACTGGTTTGGTTCAGTGGTTCACACAGTTTTTGAACCGCCGGTTAGGTTCAATACATGGGTTTTTGAGCTAACTGAAACTCGGTTCGGTTCATAAAGGCATATTATGAAATATTATTATTGAATTTATCGGAAATCTCTTTCGGTTGGTTTCAAACATCCCGTATTTTGTTAGGAGATTTTGGTGAAACAACCAAAGCCAATGCACAAACCAACCAAACCGAATGCGCGAACCTACACTGTTTTCGTAGTAGGACCATAATCTTATAGACGAAGATGGAGTGTTCTGAGCCATGGGGTGTTGTGAGCCACCCGAATATTGTACCCAAAAAAAAATTACAGCTTTTTGATTATGTCAAGTTTCTCTCTTCTTATTACCTAACTTTTGACTAGCAACCGATCAGTCAACACGTGCTTTAAGTTGGTAAACCAGAACTCGTTTTTTTTTTTAAATTTAAAAGCAATTTTTTTTTTTTATTTTTATTTGTGAAGTATGGCAAAATTACTCATAATCGCTTGCCGTTTTGCCCGAAAAATAAATTTCTGAAAAAATTATGTTTTGGGTTTGTGGCAACAAAAAAAAAAAAAAAAATTATGTATGGGGTGTTGTGAGCCAATTTGCGAAAAGTCGGTTTTGACTTCCAAATAGAATGTTGCAATGATATGCTAAAAGGCAGAAGCAAAATGCTCCAAAGAGGACAAAAAAAAAATATTAAAAAAGAAAGGCAAACAGCCACCAGCAGAACGTGCTCGTAAATATAAGAAAACAAGGCGGCTGCCGACTTTTCATAAATATTTTTATACCCTTGCAGAGGGTATTATAAAATTGTGCGGATGTTCGTAACGCATTGAAGGAAGCAACTCCGACCACATAAAGTATATATTCTTGATCAGCATGACGAGCTGAGTTCATTTAGCCTTGTCCGTCTGTCCGTCCATCCGCCTGTCTGTTTCAATGCTATCTCCTCCGTCAGTTTTAAAGCTATCCTCACCAAACTTTGCACGAAGTCTTTTGGTACAAATACGCTGCAAATTTGTCGGATCCGGCCGGATCGGATGACTATAGCATATAGCTGTCATTGGAACGATCGGTCGAAAAACTAGTTCTAGTGAGAAAAACTTTCTTGTTTTTAATGAAAACGTCCAAGTCTACCATTGACATACCTTTTTATATACTTTTACACAATTCTACAAAGTTTGGTCGAAATCGGATGACTATAACATGCAGCTCCCATTGGAACGATCGGTCGAAAAACTAGTTCTTGTGAGAAAAACTTTTTTGTTTTTAATGAAAACGTCCTTACCATTGGCATACACTTATTTTATATACTTTTACACAATTCTACAAAGTTTGGTCGAAATCGGATGACTATAACATATAGCTCCCATAGGAACGATCGGTCGAAAAACTAGTTCGAGTAAGAAAAACTTTTTTGCTTTTAATGAAAACGTCCTTTTTATTGGGATATTCTTTTTTATATACTTTAACTTTAACTTTAACGGCCGAGCCGAAGTTAACTTTCCCCTATTTTTTAATTTAGAATATAAGAAAAAAGATTATTTTTTGGTTTAATAAAGAAAAACTTCTAAAAAACACGAATTATTAACTTTAAAGGGGGATTTTTTTAAAAATTTTTTAAAATTACGATTGAGGTTCATACCAAAATGTTGACAATTCTGCGTCGATTGCATTTAGTTTCATCCAAATCGGTTCAGTGTAACTGGAGATATCATGACCACCAGTTCGAAAAACGTGGTTTCGAGATAAATGCGTTTAAAGTTTGCATTTGCTTGGGAAATTTTGTCACCTTGGGTCATTAAAAGGGCTTTATCTTCTAAATTATTTAGAGTTTCAAAAATCTTTTTAGGACGATATTCTCAAATATCCAGGGTATACAAAAAATGCCAAAAAAAAAAAATCGCAAAAAATGGAGAATCCTCCCTTAAAACGGCAATGATATGAAAAAAACCCAAATATTTTTTCTAAAAACTAATGATGAGCAAAGTTACATGCATCTTTTAACTAAAATATATGTTCGAAAAACCTTAGCATTCGTCTATAAGTTCTAGGAATGCACTTTGATAACGGAGAATGTCGGCTAGAAAAGAATGCATCTTGCACAACCTATTAATCGTATGAGAAAACAGTATCCTGGCTAAGATTAAATTAAGGTGAAGAAGTACTACAGAAAGTTGAGAATAGTGTCCAGTAGAGGATTACAAATCAATTATAAACTTTGAAGAAAAGAATGCAGGCTAAAGACAGGTATATTAAGAGATCGGCGGGCAATTGCGATAGACTGACATGTGGTAAAATTTATGTCCAGTCATCCTTAAAGGCTATGTCGATCCGGCATCGCTAAGTATCAATTCAGAAATTTCATTTTTTCAATGACGTATTTCAAAACGAGCACTTTAAAGGATATTTACCAAGGCTGCAAACCTGTGAAATTCTACAGGAGGTTCGGTCCGGGGGTTCGAACCCGTTGCCTGGCCAAAATTTGAAATAAACTTGATCTGCGTAGCGACAAATTTGGTGGCTCTAGCTCTTCTTGTCTCCGAGATCTAGGTGTTCATACAGACAGACGGACAGACGGACTTGGCTATATGGACTCCGCTGTTGATGCTTCCTTCTGCCTGTTACATACATTTGCACGACTTAAGTATACCCTCTTTACTCTACGAGTAACGGGTATAAAAAAAAACCCCTAAAGACCGCTCTGTAAATTCAGAGGGAGCGCTAGTTAAACATTGCACAACCAGCAACAACTTTGCGACATTTTTGGTCAGGGTTTAAGCCAAAAATAAAAAAAAAGAAGAAAAATTACAAGTCGCCTGGCTAAACGTTGCCATTTGCTGGGCTGATCAATAAACCAACCGAGTCAGAGAGTCAAGCGGAGAGATGAAACAACAGGTGAGCTGAGTGCCCAGCGTTCAACACACCCTAAGTGGGTTAATTTGTCGGGCGGCGACGCGTCGCCTTCGTCTCTCTCCCTCTCTCTCTCACTTACTCTGATAACAGAGACGTGCAAACTCCCGAAGTCTTTTGGTTGAGTGCCAACGCGCGCTTGCGCAGTCGCTGCTGCGTCAAGGTCGCCTATTGTAAAAGAAAGCGTCAGCGCTGGCCTTGAACAAGAAAAAATCAAAATATATGTTAAAGACCCGAAGAAGATGAACAAGCTGCTCAGTCAGGAAATTAAACCAACAACAAAATACATTCAACAAGTTGCTCTCTTTTCTGTTGAGTTTTGCATAGAAATTTATGTTTAAAAACGCAACGTTAAGTGTCGAAGACATAAAACTAAACTATATGCTTGAGAAAGACTAAAGCCAAATTATTCGAACCAATTTATTTTGCCAAAAGCTTGTGCAATAGAAACAGCATCTCCGCAACTTGCAAAGTTGTGAAAAAAGGTTATTTGGGAGGTAAGTGGATTAACAAATGGGTTAATTGTATGCAGATTGAAATCAACGAATCAACTGAAATTGGGAAGCAAATGTGGAAATGTGTAATAGTTAATTGCATATCGGAAAAGAGCAATGATAGAAGTGGAATAACATTAATAGAAGAATGGCAACAGGTTGGTTATACCTAGTAGTAGTGTTTTATGTAGTATGTTTAGATGTAAACCAATAAAACGCCACTATTTTTGGATTTCTTGTTGTCTCCGATATATTTCGGGTTCTTTCGGAATTCGTCTTCAGGGAGGAGTCACAGCATCTTGCCTGTAAGCTGTGGAGTTTAAAGCAGGCAGGCAAGACCACAACTTATTTAAACTTCAAAAAAGGTCATTAAACCCAACAACATTAAAATATTTTAAATAAAATCGACAAAATCAAGGATTTTTATGAGTTTGTGAATATTTGGTAGGTATAAGAATAGGAGGAAACGTAAAGTATACACATGTCAAACTGCTAGGTGAGTAGGGAGTCCCTATGCAGAAATTTTTTTTTTTGCAAAATGTTTTATTAAATTTTTTTCATTTGGGATCAGAAACTACCTAATTTTCACCCTCCTACTACCATCGTCTCATTTTATATTCGCGATCTTAGTGATTTTGTATTTCAACAACATACTACTTTCTGGTGATTTTCGACAAACACTCCCCCGTCCTTCTACCTTCAACGTACTCTAAAAATAAACATGCGCGTCTTACAATATACAAAAATATCATCCGCAGACACATTCGCCAAACAATTGTTAGATATCGGCGATGGAAAAGTTTCTGTCCATGAAAATTCTGGATGCATAAAAAATTGCTCCCAAATATCTGCACAATCATTGATCATTGGAGAGTCACCACACCTTCTACGACTAAAATTTGGATCTCCGGTTATTTTTCTTCAGAATTTGAACCCTTCTACAGCTGTGGTGATTATTAAAAAAAATTATAAAAAACATTATCGAAGCCGAAAATGGTTTGCAGCCAGGAATTTCACTGATTAGATTCAAACGAGTTTAATATTCTTTTAGATTGGCATTCGCAATGACAATAAATAAGTCGCAAGGGCAAAAGAGGTCCGTTTGCTGCTAAGATTTGGGCACACCAAGTTTTTCACACGGACTTAAATTGTGTTGGCTAAAGACGGTCTAAATAATGATATGATACTTCATTTTACTACTTTACGGTAAACATTTTATAAAATTTTTATACTCTGGTCCAGAGGTACACAGAGAATTTCAAGTTTGTGCAAAAGTATGTAACAGCCACCCTATAAAGTATATATATTCTTGATCAGCATCAACAGGCGAGTCGATCTAGCCATGTCCGTTTGTCCGTCCGTCTGTCCGTATTAACAAACAGATCTCAGAGATGGTTCGACGTGTATGGGACAAAAATTTCTTATACTTGCAGCCAGATCAAGTTTGTTTTCAATTTGTTCCACGCCCCCTCCCGCCCCCGCAATTTAGAAATTTCGTCAGATCTCCGTCAGTTTTATATATAGAAGGTTCGAACCTTCTGGACATATTTTGAAATCAAGATTATTTATCGATCCGCCAGAGGAATGGTAAAGATCGGATTAACGGTTGTCGAGTTATAAGGAAAACAAACAATTATGGGCAGCACCGATCGCAACGGTTATGTTCACCACTTCACTGGTACATAGTATGTTACTCCATTCCTTTTTCTGTCAAGATCCCATTCCCACATACCTACAATATTATTATTATTTGTTATTTACCAACCAAAATATTTACTAGAAGTTATTTATATGGCAGCCCAGTCGGCCAGATATCTTCGAAGATGTGCTTGAGTCTGAGCTTGAGTTTCCGCCCCTTTTTCGACTTTGGGGGCCGAGTTTCCAAAATTTTAAAGTAACGAATTCCATGGATAGGTTTGAAAATTAGTTTGGAGCTAATCGCTGGGAACTGAACTTTCGGCTTAGCAACCTAAAACAACCATTTTCCAACCAGGGGGTGAATTTTCCGGAAGATTGGTAAACAGTCCTTGTTGAGTTTCAACCTGATCGGATGCAAATCAAAAAATCATTTTCAGCACAAGTAATTATACATATTGGTCCAATACAAAAACAACACACAAATAAGTTATTTTTATTCAATAATTTAATTTTCTCTTTGAACTATGCTAACTAAGTAATTTCCCAAGCTGAAAAATATATGGCACTTTTCGGAGACCAGTTTTTTATATGACAGCAAATTTTGTTGAAGGAGATTATATTCAAATTTTGCATGTTTTAAGCCACAATCATTAAAAACCAAAAATGTTTTTCTTACCAGAATACTATTTTGACAGATGGTTCCTATGACAGCTAGCTTATAGCTCCGCATATAGTCATCCGATTTTGACAAGACTTTATAGAATTGTGGGAAAGCACATAAAAAATGAAAATTTTCTTAAAATTAACATTTTTAACCTTTCCATTTAAAACAAAAATAAAATTTCTTACTAAGACTACTCTTCTATACTTTACTACCTTATATACCGGATCAGTAAAGCAATTAAAAGTCATCATATAATTAAGATATGGTTTTTCTTTTCCGACCGGATTTGGATAAAATTCCCGTTATCGTCATTATTATTATTGTTATTATTGTTATCGTTATCAATACCGTTATCGCTATAATTATTGTATTGATTTCGTTTTAGTTATCGTTTTCGATACTGCTATTGATTTCGTTGTCGATACCGTTATCGTTATCGATACCGCTATCGCAATCGTTATTGATTTCTTTATCGTTACCGTTATAGTTATCGCTATCGTTATTACTATCGCTATCGTTATGGATTTCGTTATCGATACCGTTATCGTAATCGCTACCATTTTCGTTACCCATGTCGCTATTGTTATCGTTACCGATATCGTTATCGTCATCGATATATATATTTCTTATACTATCCTGACAACCCGAGTTTGAAGCCGATCGGATGAAAATAGGCTTCTTGCATGCAGAGTTTTCCGACCATAAGGTCAAATTTTACCGTTAGAAAATCACATCACAAATTATTTCACTTACTATCCTTACAAACCGGTTTGCTTACAAACCAAGTTTCGAGTCAATCGAATGAAAAAAAATTTACCCAAACAATGTTTTCAGACGCTTTTCCGGGAATTTTCCAACCCTACAGTCAAATTTTCCAGCATTGGAAAATCACATTTCAATTTGTTTTGCTTACTATCTTTACAAACCGAATTTCAAATCAATCGAATGAAAAATAGATTTTTAAAAAATCGAATTTCCCGGGATTTTTCTTTGTGGGCGGATTTTCCGAAATCCGGAATATACGTGTCTAATTATTTTTCATGCTTCGCTTACAAACCGAATTTCAAATCAATCGGATGAAAAATAAAATTTGCCCCATACAAACTTTCCCGACGCTTTTCCGACTTTTCCGGGTGAAATTTTCTAAATCCCCGTCTTAGTACGTGTCAGTGAGGGCAAACTGTTTTATATTTATAGAGATAGATGTCAGATTTCGGCCAAGCTTAGTGAAATCATGGAATAGGATAGCAAACTAAGAAATACGAAGTTTTCGAACGATTGTTCCAATGACAGCTATTTCCTACAGTCATCCGATCCGGCCGGTTCCGACAAATGTGCAGCGTATTTGTTCTAAAAGACGTGAAAAGTTACTTTTAATATAGCTTTCAAACAGACGGACAGGGATAAATCAAGTCAGATCGACATGAAATGCTTCCTTCTATGTGCTACAAACATCTGGACAATTTTAACATACCCTCTGCAAGGGTATAAAAACTATCATACTACAGTTTTCCCTCAGTCATCACTCAGTGAGTCAGTCAGGTTGAACTCTTTACCGAGTTATATGTTAACACCCCGTAAAAATCATTATTACTTCTGGGAAAACTTCTCAAAGCCATAACTAGAGTTTAACTATCATTAATAGACCAATCATAAGCTTTAAGAGGAGACATACCCAAAACAAAAGCAAAGCTCTGCCACTTTTGTTCCCCAAATATGTGTTGTGTTGGACTTTTGGTTCTAATGACACGCTGTTCAAAGGTGGCCACGTGCTTCACAAAACAAATTAAAGCAAATGATTCTTTATAGAAATTATGATGAGTACCACTTCGTGTTGAAGTGGAAAACACTATTGTTCCTCTTACAAGTATTTTGCATGTGGATAATTATGAAGATAATGCTTTGCTGACATGACAATTCTACTCTTTTTTTTGTAAGGGACATGTAAATGAAATGTTATTGAAAGATGTATAGATTTTGATCTAATGAATATAACAATTTATGGGACCAATAATACTAATTGGTTTGAAAATGTTTCCCCTATCAATGAAACCTTATATAAAATTTAAAAAAAAGCAATAAATGCGCTATTTTTATGGCATAACTAAATGACACTCACCATAGAATAATAATTAGTGTTGCTATTAGAAACTTATCTTCAAAAGAATTAACATACCTGCAATGAAACAGAAGTTGTAAGATAGGTTAGACAATTTCCAAGTAAATTCAACAGGTTTTTTTACCATTATTCCGCAAAAAGCATACAAAGTAAGTTCTAAGAAATATAAATTTCACTAAATGGTTGTTGTTTGACAATAAAAACTGCTAAGTTATTAATAATTATAATTTTATTTCATTCAATTTGTATTATAAAATGTTTAATTTTTGCTTGCTTCTAGAAAGGAAGCAAAATAAATTCGCATTTAATTTTTTGTTTCTGCTTTTTTTGTACTGCGATAAAAAAAAAAAACGTCGTCACTGTTTGTTGGTGTTAACGCTGCCTGCTGTCAAAGCACTATGAAAGCTGAGCTTGCGAGCATCGAAGCGGCCACTTGTTGTGCTCAGTCGATAAACGGAGCTTGCGAGAAACACTTGGGGCAAGCGGAGACGGTTGAAAACGCGAAAAAGCCATTTTTGAGTTTCAGTTAAAGCAAACGTTCAAGTAGCGCGAAAAGCAAAGAAAGGAAAACACGAAAAGAAAAAACCAATTTGGAAGAAAATTGCAACATACAAAAATAGTGCGCATGCGCACCAGGAGCAGTTAGAAGAAAGGCAAACGAAATTTGCTGACAACAAAAAAACGGTACGCACAGGATAAATGAATTGACAAAAAATTTTAAACATTATGATACAAATTTTTAGAAAAATTTTTTAGTTTGAAAAATTCAAAAATGAAAAAGTGAAAGAAAAAAAACAAAAAACTAAACAATAATGTTACCAACTTTTAATAAACTCTAACAATGACCACACAACATTATTTCAACCAACTGTAATTTAATTTGCCTTATGAAGTGAACTCAGCAAAAAAAATTTGTGTAATTTGGTACGTTCAAAAAACAACAAAAAAATAGAAACGCAAAGAAAAACGAAAGACTTAAGACACAAACTTGAGCAGCTTGCTGCTGCCAAGCATGAAGCAGTCAAGTGAAGTGCTCACCTATATACAATACATGAGTGTGTATTGACCAAACACATAAAGAAAAGTAACCAAAGAAAGAAGTTATTCACAAAATTTTGGTTGTGTTAATTTTTGTCTAACACAAAAAAAAAGTGCAATAAAATGTTAAGTAAAATCCACATAAACTAAAAAACTGACGAAAATTTGGAAACGTCTGCGCTACTGTCGTCTACAGCTTTTCTGTTTGTTTTTCCCCGCCAAATCTACAACAACAAAGCTATTGAGAGGAGAGCAAGAGTTGGCCCGGGATTGAGCAATGCAAAATATTGCAGCAATAGACTTCTCCTATTCGCTTCTCCCATGACTGTCATTCATTCATTTTTTTCGCTGTTTAATGAGGGCGGAAAATGCTTTGCAAGTTGGAGACAATAAATGCATTTAGGAGCATCATTATTCAATCAAGTTATTAAGAAGAAACAACTCAGTTGTAGGCAGAATAGTATAACTGATTTAGCCTCAATTTAAGCCCTCTACTCATTGAAAATAGGAAATATGAGAAATCAAAAGGAAAATATAAGAAATATTTTCAAAAATATTGAAAGTCAGATTTAGGATCAACAGTGCATTAACTTCGTGAATATTGAAATACAAACGATTATACGAAAATCGACTTGGAATTCGGAACAGGGCCGTAACTAAAGCTATTAAGGCCCTCTTCTAATCTAAAAAACAAAAAAATTTCGATTTTTTGTTTTCACTTTTTTTTTTAGTTTCGACATTTAAAAATAATATCCCAAAAGTATTTTTCAGAATTCGGAATACTTACGGAGATTAACAGGCCTGTTCCGGTTTTCACATATTTCTTCGATTTCAAATGAAAACAAAATCGAGCGATTTGGTTTTAGCTGTTCTGGTATTCGAACGATTTGCAATTCGAGTATTTCATTTCCAAATTGTTTCCGTTGACTACACTTTCAACTTAATCAACTAGTCAATCAAAACAATTCAATAAATAATCACTCAAAATAGTTGATAGTAGTTGAACACAGGTGTTTAAAATGTCGTTTCTATTTTTAAGGGCATTTTATTAACATTTTCCCAGCGTTTCATAAACAAGTGAAAACCAGAACAGCTTGAACAAAATATGTGAATTCGATTTGAATGGCACGTGGCCAAATTGAAGCTGTTCATAAAAATGATTCATTTTTTATTAAAAATAATTTTTAAGGGAATGTAAAATTGCAAAAAGTATCTAAATATACTAAACAATGGTACAAAATTAACTTTAAGCCAATATTTTGACGATTTTATGTAAAAAATCGAATTTTCTTTTAAATTCATCGGCTCTAAGCAATGTGAATTCAAATCGAGTAAATCTATCGAATTGTGAAGACCGGAACAGGTAACCAAATCAAATTCGAGCAAATTTAGTGAAAGTGAAAACCGGAACAGGCCTGATAGCCATTTTAGTGACCCAAGGAGACCCAATTTTCCTAGCAACTGCAAATTTTAAGCGCCATTTTCTCAAAACCACATTTTTCTAACTGGTTCGCAGCTTTTCTCAAGTTCTACTGAACCGATTTTTATGATGTAGGGCTTAATGGATGCAGAATTAACGTGGCTATGGCCGGAATCTCGATCATTGGGAACAACATTTGTTTACTATTTTTTGTGTTCGTTGGACTTAAAAAAATGTCAAAAATTTTCATATTTCTCATATTTTCATACCACCATTCTTACAAGTTCAATTTTTTTTCATGATTCTGCTTAGGGCCATAAAGGCATTCATTCCAAACAATTTCCTTTCTTCCGTTTTGCTTTCCGATTATGGTGACCTCCGGAAAGCTGCGAACCATCAACACATCTTTTTAAAGAAGACACTACTTTGCAGGCCAAGAAGTTTTTGAATCGTGCAAATCTTTCCCCGATTTTTTCCTACAAGTTTTAAAAAAACAGGTAAAATTCATTCGCCTAGACCAGAAGAGGGCCTTAAAGCGTTTGATGCTGATATTGCTAAATTGACTTAAATTCGGATAAATATATTTCCCATATCACATATCGGGAAATAGTTTCGGGCTAATCCTCTATCTAGAAAGAAGAGTTCTTAAACCATTCGGAAAAGATTATACCCCTAAAAATTGAAATAAACAAGTTCAGTTCTTTTTGTATTTCATTTTGAGATATTTCATTTATGTATATGATTTTTCTTTTAAACATGTATCTTCTTTCGTTGTACCTGAGCTCAAGATCCAGTTCATAAAATTAAAATAAAAAAAATAGAGAAATGTTAACTTCGGCTTGGCCGAATCTTGTATACCCTTGCTGCATTTGAACAATGCTAGCTGGGTGATTTCCAAAGCTGACCAATAGATGCCGGTTCTTCGGTGATCAGTTTTATATATTACAGCTATTCGATATATTCATCCGATTTGTATCCGAAACATGGCGAAATTGTGCTGAAGCAGATAATATTTATTTGCCAGTTTAAAGACGCTACCATTAAAAACAAACAAGTTTTTCTCACTACAACTAGTTTTTCGGTTGATCGTTCCTATGGCAGCTATAAGCTATAGTCATCCGATTTTGACAAAACTTTGTAGAATAGTGAAAAAGCAGACAAAATAAAGAAATGCCAATTTTAAGGACATTTTCATTGAAAACAAAAAAGGTTTTCTAACTAAGACTACGTTTTGGACCTTACTTTTCTATGGCAGCTTTCCTATATATAGATGTCCGATTTTGACCAAAATTAATGAAATCATGGAAAAGCATAGCAAACTAGGAATTTCAAAGTTTGTAGGCGTTTTCATTGAAAACAAAAAAGTTCTTCCCACTAAAAGTAGTTTTTCGACCAATCGTTCCTACGACAACTATATTCTATAGTCATCCGAAGGAAGTGCAAAGTTTGGCTATATTTTAAAGCTGATGGATAGAAACAGACGGACAGACAGGGCTAAATCAACTAAGCTCTTTTACTTTATGTTGTCTGAGTTGCTTCCTTCTATGCGTTACAAACATTCGGACAATTTTATAATAACCTCTGCAAGGGTATAAAATTTAGAGCTTTAGTTATAGTTGGCCCTATCCGACTTCGATATACCCGATACTCAGGGTCCCAAACGAATGTTCACGTACGATAAAACTGCATGTTAACAAAAATTGAACGTAGCTCTAATAATCTGATAGTAGCAGAAAAATCGAGCTCACTTGTTGTAAAACTTGGTTGGAGTATTTGAAGTAAACATTTTTAAATTTGTTTATGTAAATCCGATTTCCTTTGGATCATCGGTGTTGTAACTACACACCTGCGCCACGTTGAAAGGAATATGACAACACTTCTTCGCGAAAATTACAACTTGCAAAGTCAATTGTTTCATGATTGTTTGCATAACATTTGTCCTTGACCGCTCCCCAAAGATAATATTCTAACGGTGTCAGATCACAGCGCTTTGGCGGCCAATTCACATCTCCTTATTTGCTGATTATTCGATTTTCGAAGACAGGGAGTAGAAGATCGATTGTGCCGTGCGCTGTGTGGCACGTAGCGCCGTCTTGTTGAAAACAAACATCGTCCAAGTCTTCCGCTTCAATTTCCTTGAAGAACCAATCACATAACATTGAGCGGTAGCGCTCACCATTCACGGTCACGGTGGCTTCTTTTTCATTTTCAAAGAAAAATGGACCAATGATGCCTCGAGACCAAAATCCGCACCAAACAGTAAGACGTGGTGGACGCATTGGCTTCTCGACGACGATATGCGGATTTTCTATGCCCCAGATGCGACAATTTTGTTTATTAACATAAACACCGAGGTGGAAATGTGCTTCATCCGAAAAGATGGTTTTTCGGTTAAATTCACCATCTTCGGCCAAACGATCTTTCGCCCAATTGGCGAACTGTAGACGATTCGGATGGTCAATTGGCTTTAGCTGCTACACCAATTGAACTTTGTATGGCTTTATGGCAAGGTCTTTATGCTAAATTCGCATCAAAGAAGTGCGCGCAATGTCCAATTGTTGAGATCGAGGGCGAGGTGACGTCGATGGTTGTTCACGCACATTTTCAGCAAACGCAGTAATGATTTCGGTCGAGCGCACCGGATGAGTACGTACACGGGTTGGTCAACTACAATATGTATCCACCAGCATTCCAGTTTCACGAACTCGCTTCACGAATTGATCCACAAATTAAGTTTTCGGAACATTGTTTTTTTTGTTAAATGTTTTTTTCAAATTTTGCACAGTTTGAGTCGAGGACTCACCACTTTCAAATTTCAAACACTAAATGGACCACCCTGTATATGACAGAAAGTAACATTCTTATAGCTGCAGAAATATTTGGAATAAACAGACAATTTGACCAAACACACAAATTCATCACAACACAAAATTAACACGAGTAGATGCTGTTCACGAGTATATACTTTATGATATCGGAGAAACCTCCTTCTGCCTGATAAATACATGTGACTTTAGTACATCCTTTCTACGAGTAACGGGTATAAAAACAAGTAAGAAAGCCGGTCAACTACAATATGTATAATGTGTACCTCCCAAATTTTATTTATATCCGATCAATCTTAAAACTGTGGGAGATATGACTTGCATGAATAAGATCTGCTTGCATGTATAAGAAGCTCTGGTGCCATAAATGTCAAACCTATATCTTTTACCATCTCTGAAGACGGTTTGTTCATACGGATAGACGGACATGAATATATAATTTTGCCTATTGATACTGATAAAGAAAATATACACTTTATAGGGTCGGAGATGCTGCCTTCTTTCTGTTACATACAACTGCACAAAACAAAACTACACAGAGTAGTATCTTTGGTTCATAGTGTAAAAAATGCATATATATCAACAATTGTGGACTTGTTTGAAAGAAAATTTAGTATTTTCTACAGGACACCTACATTTAAGATTTGTTTCTCATTTGTTTATGGTTTAGAAAAGATTTGAATATAAAAAGAATAATTGTAATTTGCTCGATTTTGATAATAAACCCAAGTCAAATTTTTTCTTTGAATTAACCGAAGATTTCGATTCTGCTATGCATTCTTTGTTTTACGTTTGTATGTGGTCTTATATAAGATATACACAGCTTACGAGTTTGCATGAATATTCTAATTAAATTAGCTTTATTCAAAGACTTCGGTCCCTTTGAAATTTCAGCTTGCTTTCTGCTATTTTTGTATTTAAGCTTCTCTTGCCTGACTTTGCCTTTAGCATAATCTTTCTCTTCTATCAAATCATATACACATATATATTTAGTGACAGCAAAATTGTTACATGCTTACAATGCAAAAAATAAAAATGACACAGTAAAAACAAAACGCTAACGTTTTATAAAAAAAAGAGAAAAAACTAAAAATACAGACCACCACATAACAAAATTAAAACAAAACGTCAGGAGAAAAATGCATAATGAAAAGCACAAAATTATAATCAAAGAAAGAAAATTACATGCGCATACAATGAGCAAACAAGAAATTGGCAAGCAGGCGAGTTATAAGACAAGATATCATTCATCATGAGTTGGACATTAAATTTATAAAACTTTAAGTCTAATATAGAAGGTTTTGGTTTGAAATAAAGACATAAAATTTATAAAACTTTGAGTCTAATATAGATTTTAAATGCTGAAGACAACGGAAGTCAGAATTTTGCTTGAACCATTTTTTCCTCCAAATTGAAATCAACTTTATTTGAAAATTAAAATTCCACATTTGAAACTAAAGTGAATGATGTAAACACAACTGAAGCAGACAGCTGTTGTCGTTGCTGTTGTTGTTGGTGCTGGTGTCGTGGTGTCTTGATGTTGCCTTAGTCGTTGCAGCTTTGGCCGAAATGATTGTTGTTGGATTATATAAGAAGTGGCCATGCCACAAAAAAAAAAAAAATTAAAGTGAAGAAAGAGCAAAATAAAAAGAGTTGAGTCGGCAAACGAGAAGGAAGCAGTCACAACCTGGCCTGGGAGAGTTGTTGCATGTGGCGGCTGCTGCTGTTGCTGTATGTTGCACGAACTAAATACCCACTAACACTGCAAAATACACGATTCGTTCGGCGAGGTCTCTCCGCACTGACCCGGGGGTCCGTTAAATAAGCCGTTAAACTGCATCAAGGTAACCGCTACTAGTCAAGTGGGCGTGTCGCAAAGACATTGATTGCAATTTTAATTCGGAGTTCTTGGTTGCTGATGAAAGCAAAATGCGAACAACGACTTATTTGAGGGTCTCTCTTTTCTATGCAGTGGTAACACACCACGACCATGAGAGTCAACAAAATTTTGACCAACTAAATTGCAAGCATTGCAAAATATTTGCAAATATGACTTACAGGCAACAACAACAACAGCAACAAAATATCGATATAAACAAAACAAAAAACCAAACTGTTTTGTTGGAACCGCTCTGGGGGCAATTGAGTTACGATGAGTGACGCAGACAGCGAACCAACCGCTAACCAGTTGGCAACCTTGGCGAAGCGCTGGTTTTTGGCGCTGTTTTGTTTCAGTTTTTTTTTTTTTTTGGTTGTTGATTTTTTTCTTAGTTGAGTATTTAATTAATAGGGAATTAGCATTTGGTTTTATCAATTCTATTTTAACATCTATTTATAAATCTGAGTTTAGTTCTTTTGTCCCAGGCTATAATCATGGAAAGTTACTTAAGAAGTTAGCAAGGGTTTTAAGAATTGCAGAGTTTTTGAGGCTATGATTAGCACACCATATAAATTAACTCAAACCATAGATTGATATCTTGAGTACACCTTTGCCTTTGTCCTATTATCCCATACTAATGTCCCATAGGACATTGGATTGACAACTATTAAAGTGTTTCCTTAATTCTTCAATCTGATCAAAAGTCATAAATTTACGATTTTGAACATTTCTGAGTTACTTACTTGTTTCCGAGGCTGTTGTAAATAAATTAAAGTATATTTAATGAAGTGCACGCCTCTTTTTTAAATAAAAAAAAAAACATATCAACTTGAAATTGTTGTCCTTTGCGTCATCTGCTTGGCTACTACAATGTTAAGCAAACATTAATGAAATAACCCAACATCCACGTCAATTTATGACCACGAATTCGTGTTACTAACCTTAGTCAATTTTTTTTCGAGCAAGCTTTTATTTATTTATTTTTTTTTACTCATTTTTTGGGTTTTTACTTTCGAACATTTTTATGGGCTTTTGTGTTTGCATTTGTTTTCTTCTTCTCTGTTTTGTTGTTAACCGGCGCATTTGATTATGTATCGCATCTATGAGATGCAAAGAGATAAATAAGAGAGTCTGAGTTTATTTTCGGCTTGAGACTAAAAAGCAATGAGTTGGCACTCTAAGTGGGTCAAAGTCTGACAGCAAGGTCATTGGATATGATATGCATACAGACACGAGTAAATTGTATTATTTGTTTTATTTTTTTTTTTCGAACAGGAGTTATTGTACATACTAGATGGAGATACATGGGGAAATGTTGAAGCAAAAATGGATTCTAGGGTGCTCAAACTGCGTTTGAACTCCCGTTTTCGTACGCAACCATATAAAGGTTTTGTTGTTTTTTCTTTTAGCATAAAGCATATGCAGACGACATTGCCCTATTTATATGCGGAAAGTTTCCATAAACCTTGTTTGACCTTATGCAGACCGTGCTGGCAACACTTTCTGGGTGGTCGTTCGTCTGTTGCTTTGATTTAAATTCGACAAGCACGTGACTATGTGGTGCTCTTCAAACGAATGTACAAAGTTCCAGACCTTGTCCTCTCTTAGACTTATAACAACTTAAGTTGGGGAAACAGGAATAAAGCCAAGTACCTCTGGCACGACCACATTTATGAGCAAGCATTGCAATATTATAATGCATATCAGAGCATATACAGCCATAGCATGTGCCATAAGTTTCTATGAAGTTTTAGCTCCTTCTTCTCATATACCTGTTTATGCAATTCCAGGTGTGGCAAAAGGTTTAGACTTCTTCATTATAAGGGGTGTCCTGGAAAACTCTTGACATTTTGGTATAAACGATTGCCTTTATTTGTAAAGTGACAATAAAAGGATCGGTTACCTAATAGTATGCAAACTAGCCGGAAAAGCCAATTTTTGGGCATATGGTTAAAACTTAAAAGTTTCAGGTACCGGAACCTAAGTTCGGCTCACGTTTTTGTCGATTTAAATAGGAGTCAATTAATTTGTAAAATATACAAAATAATATTTGAGATTTCCTTCTAGTTGAATAATAGTCTCTGCACAATGAGCATACTTTAGACGAACGAAAGGAATTTAATGATGATGTGAAATTGAAATTTACACTGGTAACATCTAACATCTTACATTTGCCAGTTGACGCTCTTAAAAATGTATTGAATATAAAATAATACAAAAATATTTAAAAAAATAAATTGGTTCTACATTGGTTTATTATTTGGTCAACAATAGCAGCTTTAAGAAACATATGGGGTTTGTTGAAAGACCGTCATGCTTGGCCTTACACTCTTTGGGTGCTTGGAGACAACTTTCGCCAACTCTACTGTTCCTGTCTCTTACTTGATAAGTTTTCCATCACTCCTTGGTTACCAAATCTTATGAGATTTGGTATGTGGGCATTGGTTATACCGATGGAAGCGCTGCTCGCAATTTCTGAATCAAAGACAATTGAGTCTTTTGTGAAGAAGGTGGGAAGATCTGCATCATGTCGGGATGATTTTTTCGCATTTCATCAACAAATTTCTCATGCCAGCTTCCTTGCAAGGCAATTTAAAGTGCTTTTCTTGTCTATTTAATATTAAAAACCAAACCAAATTTTAAAGTGCATGACAAGTTTCTCTAACATTTCTTTATTTTATGAGAAACGTGTGGAAAAGAAACATTTTGCTCCAAGATGTTAGATGTTGCTCAGTGGAAATAGGCTATAAGCCTGTCGGATAATATAAATTATGTGAGCGCATATTAGCTGATTTTTTAATACATTTTGAAATCGAGGTTCAAAACCGGTTTGCAGCCCTGCTTATCGTATGACAGCTTCGTGTGTTTCTCTCATCGAGAACCATGATTTAAAAAACACGAGAGAAGCAAAAAGTGTGAGTGAGTCTGTATAATTTGTTCCTTTATTTTTGGTCAGCAGACAGCACAGACAAAATTGATTGACCAAATTCGGCAAGCTCTGCTGCTCGTATAAAGGCAAACGAAAAGCAACCGCTTATACAAAAATCTCTAGAGATTTATTATGGTAATTTTGGACTATTGTCTGGTGTATTTGGTGAGTGAACAACCAATTCTAAATGCAATTCTGAAATTCTATCTTAAAATGCAACAGACTTGTGAAACTTTGACAGCACCAATCTACACCTGAAACGCATTGCCACCACTACTCTCTATACAAAGAAAAAAAAGAAAGGAAGTCGGTCAAGCCCGACTATAACATACTCTGTACCTGTGAAGTGCTGCCCATCACCGCTGCGACCTGTGCTGCCCATAATTGTTTGTTTTCCTTATAACTCGACAACCGTTCATCCGATCTTTACCATTCCTTTGACGGATCGATAAATAATCCTGATTACTTAATATGTCCAGAAGGAACGAACCTTCTATCTATAAAACTGTGGGAGATATGACGTTTTTACCAATTTGCGGGGGCGGGAGGGGGGCGTGGCAAAAATTGAAAATAAACTTGATCTGCCTGCAAGTATAAGAAGCATATGTCCCATATATGTCAAACCTCTATCTCTTACCATCTCTGAGATCTGTGCGTTCATACGGACAGACAGACAGACGGACATGGCTATATCGACTCGGCTGTTGATGCTGATCTCTTGTGAGATACTTTATGGGGTCGGAGATGCTTCCTTCTGGCTGTTACATACTTTTGCACAAACTTATTATACTCTATGTACCTTCGGAGTTGTATGAAGCGAAAGGCAAAAAACAGCTGACTGGTAGTTATTGTGTTGTTGCTGTCATGACAGGATTGTAGACTTCAAACATAACTTAAATAAATGTTGGGCTCCCCTTTTTTTTGTAATGTAAAATGGCTTGACACAGCATCAAAGGGCCAAAGCCGAGCTTCTTTCGAGCTCTTGGCTTGTGCGCTTCTAAATTTTCGCACAAGAGAAAAGGACCTATAGTTTAACGCCGAATCCGAACGGCAGTTTGACAAGCTTTTGCATGGCTAATTACAAGTTTATTCAAAGAAAAACTTTTCATTAGATGTTCCGAGGCGGGATCGAACACAAGATCTCTTGCCGCTGAGCCACCCGGCCACACACTTTTTTTTTGCTATTTCTAAATCAATTCTAAAAGTTTGTATTAATTTAATTTATTTCAACAAACAAAATTTATCGATAGGTTTTTTCGATACTTTATTGAATTAACCTTTTAATTCATATTTAACTAATCTGATATTTTATCCATATTATCTTAATTTATGTACATAAGCTTCATTGAAGCTTATCTCTGAAAAGAAAATAAAAACTCCGAAAATGTGTTTGCCATATATGGAATAAGTTGGCAGGTTTGCTTTCTGCTGCTCTTTGTCTAACTACTGCGTTATTTTGTTTGAAAATATTTTAAAACAAACCTTTTTTAATTAGATTTCATAATTTTAATACAATACGATTAGTTAAGTATCAAAGTATTGATCTGTAATAATTTATTAGACTCAAAATTCTTTATTAACAATTTTTACCCCACAAAACTTGCAACATTTGAAAACTAACAAAATAGGTTTCAGGAACGACAATTGCTTTTGTCCTGCTTTTGGGTTGCTAGATTTTGAACACGCCGAATCATTTAAGATATTAAAATACCCATTAATGTTCCATTTTGATTACCGGGGTGTTTCCTCCCGGGCCCGGATTTCTGAGAGGGGCCCGGAGCCCGGATTTTTGGCGAAAACTTAAAAAGCTCGCCGGCGCTATGTAACTCTTAGAGCGTTAAGTCAGCGGTCGCTATTACATGCACCCATTTCCATAATCGAACTTGACCGTCGTACGCATTGAAATTTAATAAGAGGCAGAATAAATCGGATTTTTGACAATAGTCTTAACTTATAACTCTTTATTAGCCGTAGTTTTGGTTATAAGTATGATTTTGGGCAACTTTTCGTTTTCAAGATAATTGCAAAAAAACAAGGCTTTCGCACGGGATAATTACAGAAGTGCTTTTCGCAAACGCCGATATTAGCGAACTTTGAGGCAGCACTTTAATGTGACTAGTTTTGAAATGTTGTGAATTGGTGTTTCTTTAAAATGGATTTGATGTTACCCAAAAATTACATACTTTTTTCAAAATTTGATTTTAAGCACTGTCGCACGGGACATATTTTTCCATCAAGATATTGCAGTGGTTTCTAATATGAAGCTGCTGCAATACAATGGTTTGTTGAACTGCAATACAATAGTTTGTTATGGTTTCTTGGGCAATCTTCAATAACTCTTTGTACTGATATAATGATTTTAGACAGCAAAATTCAATGAAATCTATAGGCACTTTTTTAGAAAACAAACGTGCAACAGAACGATAGAAATGCGAAAAGTGGTGCTTGCGTGGTGGTGCATTCGAAAATCTCAAATTGGATTATAATTAAATGTAACATTGGCTTACATTAGTTCAAATAAATTGTATCCCCATGAAAATTTGATAAAACATGGTTTTTTTCAGAACTTTTAATTTTCTGGTCTAGGTGGACCTTGCTGTGAAAATGCCCATATGTTCTTTACAGTGTCGGTGATGCTTCCTTCTGCCTGTTATACATTTTTGCACAAACTTAATATACTCTGTGTACTTTTGGTAAAGAGTATAAAAAGAGATTATTAGAAATATTTTTTGTGTACCAAGAAGAGTGAGATTGAAAGATAACTTGACCTGCTTGCAAGTATAAGAAGCTTATGTCCTAGACATCTCGAACCCCTTTCTCTTACCGTCCCTAAGATCTGCTTATTCATACGTACAGGCGAAAGAACGGGCGGAGAGACATGGCAATATCAATCCGGCTGTCGAATATATAAGCTTTATATGGTCGGAGATGCTTCCTTCTGGCTGGTACATACATTTGCACAAATTTAAAATACTCTGTATACCTTTGGTACATACTATAAAAATGTCTAACTTTCAAGTCGTGAAAAATGACAAATTGTCATTGAGTAGTAAAATAACACATTGGCCAGAACGGATGAATCTCTAGCTCAAATTTTGTTATCTGATGTTTCAACTGGCAAAGCAAAATCACGAACTAAAAAAAAATTCACATTTTCTGGGTTAGCCTAACTCCTTCTTAGCTACATATATAGAACCCTGATCTATATAAAGACTCATGCATATATTTATTTATGTATTTTCTCTAATTTACAATTCAACTCACATTTAGCAATATTTTAAGCTTCTCAGTCGTCACTCAACTTGACACATTCATCAAAATCACAAGTCATACGTAAATCGGGTAAACACTTTTTCCCGCCATACCTTATATATGAATAACTAAGTGCATTTCACAGACCACTTCAACACGGATTTGTTTATTCTGAATGCATTTACTCTCTTGTCATGGATATACAATACCTGCCTTTAGCTTGTATATAGTATAATAATTGTTATTCAAGAGACAACGTCTTGTGTCACTCTTTTTATTTTTTCCTGTTCTGAGTGTACACAATAGACTTTTGTCAATTTCATTTACATACATTAGTTACAACTTGAAAACGAAATTCTGTCTATTGTGTACACGTATCTGTAACAGGTCACTGTCAATATTTGCTTAGTTCGTTAAAAGTGCAGTCAAATTGGAGTCAGGCATGAAGGTTCTTTTTACGAAATATTGTTGTTTTGCTAATTTGTTCAATTTGAACTGCTAATTTTGTATGGGGAAATTATCGTTTGACAAATATGACCTTCGTTTGTTCATCATTCGTTGATGAAGTTGTTTAAGTAGCTGTTGGTCATGTTTGGCTGGTCAATAACTTGAAGAATTTGGCCAAATACATAAAGTTGAGGCATTAAATGGAATTGGGGTTAATTGAAAATTGGCTTAGAAACGCTTAAGAATTTAGCTAGAGTAAGCAATGAATATCATTTTAAAGATGAAAGGTTAATGAAGCTTTTTATAATCTGAACTCTACAAAAGGGGAGTGTACTTTAATTTCGGCCCTCCCGACTTCAATATACCCGTTCCTCAGGAGAAGAAATGTTTAATAGTCTTCCCTTATCTTGATAAAATACATGGTGATTCCAAATAAATGACAATAGTTGTGTTCCTTAAGTAATCCCGAAAAGTATGCAACGTATTTTTTATGGAGACAACGACCCAGTTGATGCTGCTCAAGAATGTATAGACTGAAGCATATACTAATGCTTTCTTCTGACTGTTACAAGCATTTGAATGATTTTAGCATACCCTTTTAACTCTGTATTGAATATGCTCTGAATATCAATGCCTTTTGTGGGCATATTTCAACTGATCAAGGTTCAATGAACTACTGCCTAGATTTTTTTACTTCATATCTAGTTGGGTTAGAAAATTTGCAAGTTTTTCACTTTCAGCCATGCGCCAAGTTGGCTAATTAACAAGTGCTTAGAATACTCATAGAATTATGGACTCTGGCGCTGCTTTATTTGCGCTGGCACGTGTCTGTCATAAAGGCCCAGAAAGCACAAAATCAATAAAACACATAACCAAATCAAGAAATCGAAAATTATTGACGCAAATGATTAATGGCAAAAAGAGAGAGGGATATATATGTATGAAACATTTTTAAATTATTCTCATCTTTTTTATATACTTAACAGAACATAAGAGAACTCAAAGATGGCGGCCGTTGAAGTGAGGAATGGCTATAAGTACTATGGCTCCAAAAAGAATCCCAAGATTGTGCTCAATCAGCTGAATATGAACGTGATGCGTGGCTCCATGTGAGTGGCATACGGAATGACATTTCTATCCATAAATTAATCGATAAATATACTTCAATTTCCAGTTATGGTTTACTGGGTGCTTCTGGTTGTGGCAAAACCACTTTACTTTCCTGCATAGTGGGCCAAAGATGTCTCAATGGCGGTGAAGTTTCTGTCTTGGGAGTTAAGCCCGGCGAACCGGGCAGTGGTGTGCCCGGTTCCCGTGTAGGTTTTATGCCCCAGGAAATTGCCCTGGTCGAGGAGATGACCGTGAAGGAAACAATTTTCTATTTTGGACGCATTTATGGTCTAACAGATGAACGTATCAGGGAGAAATTTAAGCTATTGAAAGAACTTCTCCAATTGCCGCCTGCTCGACAAATGATCAAGGAATGCAGCGGTGGACAACAGCGTCGTTTGTCCTTTGCCTGCGCCATGATACACGATCCAGAGCTGTTGATTTTGGACGAGCCCACCGTTGGACTGGATCCCATGCTGAGAGAGAAGTGAGTGGGCATATTGGATTTGGTTGAACTTTTTATGATGAATTGTGTATTTTTTTGTTTCTGTTTAGAATCTGGGATTTTCTGGTGGAGACAACCAGGAATAGCAAATTGGCTGTGATTATAACCACACATTATATTGAGGAGGCCAAGCAGGCAAATTGTGTAAGTAAACAACAAGCTTATCGACATTGAGAAACAAATGTACCATAAAATCTAGAATATGCTCGCAGAATCGAGAAGAGATCGGGTCTAAAGTAAAAGAGGCATGAATAGGTTCCCAGTTTTGGATTTGGATTTTAGAATGAGTAAAATTTGACTTCAGCGTCACGCATCACGCGTCATTCTGACAAGGCATATTTTGTGGTTTTGTTGTTAAGCGTTTGACGACGATCGTGAAGCGCGAGTACTAAGTATTGAGTATTTAGTATCGAGTACTTAGTATTAGTATAAAGTACTGAGTATGGAATACGTAGCATCGAGTACTGAGTATTAAATACTGAGTATCGAGTACTGAGTATTGAATACTGAGTATGGAGTACTCAGTTTTGGGTAATTAGAGTCGAGTACTGAGCATCGACTAATTAGTAACGAGTACTTAGAATCGAGTACGGAGTATAGAGTACTTATTATCGAGTACGTTGGGCGGATGTAAGTAAATAGAATAAAGTACTGAGTATACAAGGCTGAGTATCCAGTTCTGAGTATTGAATTCTGAGTATCGAGTACTGAGTATTGAATACTTAGAATCGTGTACTGACTATCGTATACTGATTATCGAATACTCAGAATCGAGAACTTAGAGTCTAATTCTGAGTATCGAATACTGAGTTCGAGTTTTGGGTATAGAATATATATTAAAACACTCACACGTATGTGAAAGGTAGAGCACATCGCATACAACATGTTTTACATGCAGTCCTAGCGAATGATAGTCATACTCAACCACTTTTTTTTTGAACGTCCTGAAATAGTCTTAAATCAACAGTTTATTTTCCAAGTAGCAAGTTGTAGCCAGTTCATTTTTGTACCCGTTACACGTAGAGTAAAAAGGGTATACTAAAGTCGTGCAAATGTATGTAACAGGCAGAAGGAAGCATCTCCGACCCCATAAAGTATATATATTCTTGATCAGCATAAACAGCCGAGTATATATAGCCATGTCCGTCTGTCTGACAAACTTAATATACTCTGTGTACTTTTGGCTTTTCTCTCAAGTCCATTACTTGGTTATTATGACGTCTATAGCAGGGGTCGGCACTAGTAGAAGATACGTCGGAAGAATTTCAGCCACTGCAAATAAATTTGTATCTTTACATATAAAAGTAGTAACGAGCTTTAAAGCTCTCAAATTTGTTCTTACGCTTTCGCTGCGTCGGCAGCGGACGAGCAAGAAATCAAAGCTAGAAGAGAACGAGAAGGCCCTCTACACGGAAAAATAAAAATAGATTTGTTAAGATCAGAGCTAGTAAATAACAATTGATCGTTTTTACCTTTGCTGTCTGCTCAATAACAAAACCGAAAAAACCAACACGCTTGCTCGCTCTGAGCAGAACACTTCGATTCTCTTTGTTTATGTTTTCAGTTACTATTCTCAGTTGGTTCTTTTTGTTTTGCTCGTTCAATAACCATTTATTGGAGCGGTCGACTGGCGCTCGCACATTGAGAGTCAGCAGCTGAGCAAAAAAATCAAAAACTCAGCCTGACGGTCTTTTTTCAAGGTCTCTGTACGCCAGCGGGCGCCGCATAGCTGGCGGGTGGGGGTGAACGGTCTTAACTCTTTAATTTGTCTTTTTGGCAAGAAACTTAAAACATAATTTCTCAATACTATAATTAAATTTATCTTATTTTCGATTCAGATTTGCAAAATATCTGTAGTTATGTATTGCTGCTTGCAAATTTTTTTGTCGATTTTTTTGCATATTTTATAGCTTGGATATTTGAGAATATCGTCCTAAAAGATTTGTTTAAATTCGAAATTCTTTAGAAGATACAGCCCTTTAATGACCCAAGTGATCTGATTTGCCTAGCAACTGTGGTCCAAGCCCACACAGACACCTCGCTCTCACATACACACACACAAACGCAAATGACTTTTAAATTTTCACTCACAGCCATTCGGTCAGCGAGTGAACAGAGCAAAGAATAAAAATTTTGGTTGTTCCTGAGCAAGACGAAATGTTCATGAGCCGATGAGAACGGCTCATCTCTGAATCTTTGCTCAAAGGTCCGCAAATAACTGTTATTTTGAGACAACGAAAAGCGCTCAATTGTTATTTGCTAGCTTTGGTTAAGATCCATTTGGAGGATTTTGAGGATTTTCAGCTCCTTCAGCTCTAAGATCAATTTCATATTAAATGGATATTTTGATACATATCCTAAAAACGATATTAGTATCCAGTGCGAATGGATACTAAAATCATCCAATCGATCACCAACAACTTTTTACAACTATTCTTAGCAGTTGAATAAGGCAACATATCTGCTCACATTAACGATCACTGGTCTAGAGCAGACCTGGCCAGCCAATGGCACCGTGGCCCGGTGCACCCCGCGGGGAGCCGAAGTCACACGTTAGCCAAACTTGCGACTTTCTGAGTGAGGACCACAGAAAAGCAAGTAAGTCGACTGCTGTCTTTAGTGCTCATTAGCAGAAGCACATTTTTGTGTCCTCTCCATTTGACCGGGATTGAACTAAAGCTTTAAGTTATCGACCTGTCAAATTAGCAGGTCACGCTAAAGTGAATGCTATTCTCATTATGCTATTCTCACTTGCAAAATCATTTCATGAAATTGGTCAAAAAGTGCGTGCATAAACAGAATTTCATGAAATCGACTTGCTCACGAAAATTGATTATGAATTTCCCGTCATATCACGAAATTTCGAGGTGCAGCCAACTTAACGTAGCGTTAGTGTTGCCAAATCTTTCATTTCTTGAATTTGCAAAAGCTGCATAAACAGGAACAACAATGATTTTCAAATTGGAGAAATCGTGAATATCATAGTATAAACGTAGTATTAACTACGCCGTTCTCCATGTCAAATTGAGATTCTTTTGTGCAAGTAAAACATGAAGACTATGCGAGCTATTTTTATACTCTGTACCAGAGGTACACAGAGTATATTAAGTTTGTGCAAAAGTGTCCGTCTGTCCGTCCGTCTGTCTTTCTGTCCGTCTGTACGTATGAACAAACAGATCACAGAGATGGTAAGAGATAGAGGTTTGACATGTATGGAACATATGATTCTTTTACTTGCAGGCAGATCAAGTTTATTTTCAATTTTGGCCACGCCCCCTCCCGCCCCCGCAATTTCGAAAAAACGTCATATCTTCCACAGTTTTATAGATAGAAGGTTTGAACCTTTTGGACATATTTAGTATTCGAGATTCTTTATCGATCCGCTGAAGGAATTTTAAAGATCAGATGAACGATATTCGACTTAAAAAACACGCCACTTATAAGGAAAAAATTTGGGCGCACCGGTCGAATGAAATTCGATGATTCGGCCATACTCCCATTTTCGCAAAAACTTTGCGATTTGATCGCCAAATCGTAAAGTTGGTGATCCGTCATTCGGAAATCGAAAGTTTGCCGTTTTTAAACCGGCGACCTGAGTCCGTGAAATGAAAAGTAAATGGAAAATTTAAGTTGTTTAACATTTTAGGATTGATTTTACGGACTCCTATTAATTCGAATTAAGAGTATATTTTATATAATTTTTTACTGCAAATACACAAAATAGAGCTTGGAGGAGAAGAACTCTTGACAACAACAAAATTGCCATTTGGCCGTCGTATACATCGATAAAAAACTATCGATAGCCGATAGTACTGATATGTGGAGCTCCCCAAGTATATAGAAATTTTCTCAAAGCAGGTGAAAGCCGGAGCATGGCTGATAATATAAGACAGTTTTAACTACCAGATGAAACATTTTTATTCTCTGTACCAAAGGAACAAACAGATTTCAGAGGAAAGAGGTTCGACATATATGGAATATATTTTTATACCTCCCGCCTCCCCAATTTGGAAGAAACTTCATATCTCCCAGTTTTACAAATTGACAGTTCGTACCTTCTAGACCTATTCAATAATCAGCATTTTTATCGATCCGTTGAAGGAATGGTGAAGATCGAATGAATGATCTAGTTTTAAGGAAATCAAATAATTATGGTGGGTATAACCAGCCGGAACGGCGCTGGGCAGCACTTCACACACCTTTGTGTGGTACCCAACTTAAAATAAATTAGATATATTCAAACTTTGGGAGGTACTGAGTCTGCACTACAGACTATATTATAGTTGGGCTTGACTGACTTTCTTATTTGTGTTCTTAGTATTAGAGGTACCTTTCTCATACTGCATCCAGCATCTTCTTGATTGAAAACCAAGTAAAATTCTAGAGAAAAGAATCACTGGAAAAATTCATACAAAGAAGTTTGTCTGAGTTTAGGGATTCTTCGAAACGGGATCGTAGGCAAATAATCATCAATTGTAGACCATAAATCTATTACTGTACTCCATAAGACAAAAGTATCAATCAGTAAAAAAATGTTTTTTAAACCGAGCGCTTTGTTGATATAACTTTCGTATGCTGATCTGTTTCTGTCCCATATGTCCGAACAAGTTCACTTCCTACATTCTAATAAGCATCAACCTTATATTAATTTCATTTACCTTGCAGATTGGCCTCATGCGAAATGGTGTTTTGCTGGCCGAAGACACCCCTACCAATATAATGATCAAATTTGGCACTCAATCAATTGAAGATGCCTTCCTCATACTCAGTCAACGGCAGGGCAATGAAGATGAATTGGCACAAATAATGGATAACAGTAGAAATCAAGCGACATTACCCACAGCAGTGCTACCAACCGAGGTGATAGATGCCCATGATCCGAATTCAATAGAAAAGCCGCCCATACCATTTGAAGAACCCGATAATGAGAATCGCAAGAAAATGTTCTTCACCACCAAAGGAAGAATCAAAGCTTTGATGACCAAGAACTTTGTACAATTGTTTCGACAGCCCTCGTAAGTGAACGGCCGATTAACTAAGCAAAATCTGTTTTAAAAAATTCTCTCTCAACTATTTTCCAGGGGCATAATCTTCATGCTGCTCTTTCCCATCATACAATTGTCTTGCTTTTATTTGGCCATAGGTAAAACGCCCAAAAATTTGGAATTGGGCGTTTTTACGGGAGAGGTGAACAGCTATCGTGAATGTTTCGATGAAAATTTGATAACAGTTTATAATGCTAATGATAGTTGTCAATTTCATAAGCTCTCGTGTCGGTTTATACAAGAATTGGGTGATGAAGTGGCCACTAGAAAGTATTACACCAGCGAATCGGAGGCATTGAAAGATGCTAAACGTGCGCTTACAGTGGGTTACATACATTTCGCTCAGAATTTTAGTAGTTCGATATATTCGGTAATGGAAGATGGTATACATGCCAGCGATGGAGCTGTGGATCATGCTGAATTAAGTGTACACATCGATATGACTGGTAAGAAGGGTAGTAGATGATAAGTGTTGGCTTGTTCATGAGTAAGTGAAGAATGAGGGCAAATGAGTTTCATTTTATTGTTCAGTTACTCAATTAGTTGTTTCTTACTGTAAATTGAATTAAAAAACTTCAAAGAAAGAAATAACTGAACCAAAAATAACATTTGAGTGAGCAACTGATCAAAAAAGACCAACTAATCAAATGAGCACTTGTGGAAGAGCTTTAAAATCTGTTTATACCTTTCTTTGATAGATCAACAAGTGGCCTACTTTATGCAACGTAAACTGCGTGATAAGTTTAGCAGTTTCATGGAGGGCGTTGTAAAGGATTGTAATGCATCAGCTGCATTGGTCAAGTTGCCGGTACAGTTTCAGGAACCAATATATGGAAGTGCGGATATTGAGTTTCAGCAATATTGTGCTCCTGGTGTGGTAATGACGTGAGTTTAATAAACAATATTAGGCAATCTTTATCTCCACTTCGTTTGATTGTTTCAACTCGTTTCAAAACGCCACTTTTTCAGCATGGTCTTCTTTCTGGCTACTTTGATGACGGCTGCTGTTTTCATTTCGGAACGCATGGATGGCATTTGGGATCGCACTTTATTGGCTGGTGTTTCGGCCACTGAAATGCTTTGGGCGCATTTGCTTACCCAACTGATTATAATGGCTCTGCAATCGTTTGAGGTCATAATGTATATAGGAATAGTGTTTGATACGTACAACAATGGCGATACCACAACGTTAATTGGTTTGCTAACACTTACAGCATTTTGTGGCATGTTGTTTGGTGGGTTACAATATTTTTGAGAGAGAAAACCAGTCGGAAATTTAATTTATATTTTATTTTACCCTCAGGTCTCTTCATCTCTGTGTTTTGCAAATCGCATACAGAGGCGAATTTTGTGGCCACAGGAGCTTTCTATCCCATGATTATACTTTGCGGTATGTACAAAAATGATATTTGAATCAAAAACCAATCATATAATTGTTTCCTTGTTAGGTCTTCTCTGGCCACTGGAGAGCATGCCGGGCTTTCTGCAGGACTTGGTCATGGTCTTACCCTTTACCATACCCTCCATATCGGCGCGAAATGTCATCGAAAAGGGGTGGAGCATTACACATGAGAAGGTCTACAATGGTTTTCTCGTCATGGCCGGTTGGACGATTATTTTCTTTGTGCTATGTCTAATGGGTATCAGACGTAAGGCGTAGGGGCATTTCTTCACCTTTGGGTTATTCTTCATTTCGCTAGGTACTACTAGTAATGTATTAGCATTTCTCTATAGGCGATTTTACCTAATCTATATCTATATGTATGTGTATATAATTTAATAATTATCGGAAGCATATCACTCGCATGTTGTAGACTCTCTCATCTCATACACAAAAAAGAAACGAAAGAAAACTCATAGTTTGACAGTTTTCCCATCCGGTTATAGACTGTACAAATGCAGCATAAGGTCTTAAGGGTGTCTCATAAATATTTATAAAATTACACAAAATGCACACGATATTCTTACACATAATTTTCCCATGTTACTAAATTTTAGTACAAAGAAAAACCACAAATTTCTTTTCATCCAACTTAATTAGAAAAACACAGAATAAAAAACAAAATTATAATTATGTTGAGTATTGATAAAAAAAAATTTGTTATTAAAGAATTTAGCAGACCTTGTACTAAAAAGAAAATTATATGTAAAAAAAATTCTTTAAGAACGAAAATTTTTAAAACAACCAAAAAGAAAACAAAACTAAATAAATATTGAAATCAAAATGAATTAATTTACATCTATATATAAAAACGAGAGCGTAAGTTAAAGTCGGCACTACCTGACTTCGTTATACCCTTTGCTCAGGGGAAGAAATACTTAATAGATTTCCCTTATGTTAATTAACAGAGCATTAACATGAATGTTAACATATTGCTTCAAATATGGAAAAGCGAAGAGAAATGCAAAAAATGGCATCTAGTGCTTCAAAACTTGAAAAAAATCTAAAAAGTTACAACATTTTCATGCTTTTTGGCAGAAACGGCTAAACTACTGGTAATTTGGCAAATCTTTCTTCAGCGAAATTATCCCAAACAACAATATAAACAACTCTCTAATACATGCAAGCTTCATACCATCTCCCCTTCAAACCATTTCGGTACTCTGAAAGTGATATTTTATATACAGCCGCAAGGTAGTTCAATTCGTTTTGTGTTAGCGGTTTCGGGTTTTCATCTTCCATATTAGGCTCGTAATCGACATCTTGTAAATCGATTTGATCGGTAAAAACAGTGCTGGCTGTCCATGTGGACATATCATCCGGACTCGGAGGCTAGGGCGTTTCGGCACCATCAGGCATTGAAACTGGAGGTATATTTTGTGCATTTCAACGCTAGCTTATTTAGCTTAGCAGAAAAATTAATGCATGCGTAGGCCCATTTGGGTCTTTTATCCACACCCTGTTCGCTGCCAGGTATTTTCTTGCCTCGTCGACTCCGGCTGTAAATGACAAACCTCCGGTACGATTGGTCAACAAGATACCCTGCCCTCTACTCACAGAGTTATCTTTCCTTCACGCAGATTCTTCACGTGACTCAGACCTCCACCTGAATTGAGCATGATCCGTTTTAGTCCTTGTTAGTCCCAGCACTTATGAGTTTTTGCTGAAAGTGGTCTTGGCCAGACTGAGTTATACCTCAGCCTTAGACATTACTTTACAGATGGCGCCCGAGCAGGGACTTCATACAACTCAATTATCTGCCTAGTCGATAATAACAATAGAAAAAGTGGCCTAACGATTGTTGCACGCTGTATTTGTGGAAAATTCTTCACCGCTTGGATCAACTTCATCGAAATAACGGGTATAAGCGAGCTTAAAATCCGGAGGACTCTTATTCTTTGTTAACTTTTGGGCACTATATGGCCATAAAATAAACCAAATTTATCCAAAATTTATTTTATTTAAGCCTTAACAAAATAAAGAATGCACCTTATGTAGCAGGCCTACACTTTTACTCATATACTTGCCCAAAGCTGCTCTCTATTCTTGCTCAGTATCTTTGTCTCACTCTTTCTTATGATATATGCACTCACATAACGGTAAAATATTTGTTTAAAAAATCATGACAAAAACAAAGCGCTGTATATAAAAGATCACCTTCGGAGTACCGAATTGGTAAGAAGGAAAGTTCGTATGAAGCTGGCTAGTATTAAAGAGTTGTTTATATTGTTGTTTGGGATAATTTTGATAAAGAAAGGCAAATTTACCAGTAGTTTAGCCGTTTCCGCCAGAAAACATGAAAAAATTTTTCAAGTTTTGAAGCACTAGATGCCATTTTTTTGGGTCAGTCGATTAAGGTATTTTTTCCTCTTGTATTGTATATATCGATAACAATGCCAAAGGTATAAAAACAAAATTCCAAAGCGGTTTATGATATATGGACTTCATAAAAAGGGTCATTTTTTCAAAATTTCAGTTTGGGGCGCAAAAATTGTGGGTATCAAAAAAGGACCTTTAGTGGCCGGGTGGCTCAGCGGCTAGTGTGCGCGACCGCTGTGCAAGAGGTCGTGGGTTCGATCCTGCCTCGGAACATCTAATGAAAAGTTTTTTCTTTGAATAAACTTTACACCCGGTCACCCCTCTCTGCTGTTGGCGCCAGCTTTGTAGTAATTAGCCATGCAAAAGCTTCTCAAACTGCTGTTCGGATTCGGCGTTAAGCTGTAGGTCCCTTTCTCTTGTCGAAAATTAGAAGCGCAATTGGGGTTTTTTTATTTCCGATCTTATTGATCTTTTCAGAATAGAATGATATTGGGCCTTACTTGATATATATAAAGTTTGGAAGGTCTATCTTAAAAATTGTGGCTCTAGCTCTTATAGTCTCTGAGATCGACCCGTTCATACGGACAGACGGATATGGCTAAATCGACTCGGCTGTCGCAAATGCTTTCTTCTACCTGTTACATACTTTTGCACAACTTCATGATCCCCCTTTTCCCATTTTCAATGGGAACAGGGTATAAAAATGTGTGAATTATTCAACATTTTTAAGGGAGGGTTAGTTTCGAAAATTTGAAGCAAACTTGACATTAGTAGTCTACACCAAAATTTGGTTGCTCCAGCTATACTAGTCTCAGAGATTTAGGTGTTCGTACAGGCAGACGAACGGACAGACAGACGGACATGTCTATATCGATGCAGACGGACTCCGCTGTTGATGCTGATCAAGAATTTGCACGACTTTAATATAATCATATATTTTGCGTCATTGCTTCGCGAAGGTTAAGGAAAAAGGAAAACTATAGTTCAACACGTGGTTCAGTAGGCGGTCATCCGTTTGACAGCTCAACAAATTCGATCAAGAACACAAATATCTCCATAGTCCAGTAATTGCAGCAAATGTTACACAAACATAATGATCTCATCAAACCGTTTACGACATCGTTGAAACTGATGCTATCCGATGATATGAACTCATGAACGACAATACTATGGAAAGGGAGTGGTTATGCTAGGTGCTGTTGGAAGGAAGAAAGGAGTGCTACTTCTCTTATCTTCATTACTATTGAATTTTAAACTTCCTTTCAGAAAGAGAGGGAGAGAAACTAAGCGCTAATCAAACGGACCTTATAATAACACGAGAAACATCATTGAGGAATAAAGACATTTTATATTTTCTCTAGACAACTTAGGACTTAGCACACTTTCCCTACATAGTCCCCGAAAAGAATGTTTCTTCGGTTGACTTTTATAGCTAGAACATTTCTTTATATGAAAAGTTGTTAACAAATAATAAGAACACTGAAAAAATAAAATAGTCCAAGCTAAAGCTTCAAGCTTCAAAGATATGAGATTTATGTTTCGCTTATACATTCTGATTTTGAGCTTTAGGTACACTATGAAAAAGGTGCCCATCACTGGTATAAAGCAAGAATGAAAACCAATCCATAAGTCATCACTTTTGAGCTGTACCATGTGGCGAAACGCCAGCAAAATTGGATTACGAATATGGAGTCTATTATAAAAGATGAAGCTTCTATGACAATGAGTTAAAACGTACTATTGATGAAAGCTGGATTTACAATTCCAAGCGAGACGAAAAGCCACAGTGTTAGCAATATACTTTTCTGGGAGAACAAATTGTTGAACAATAAAGACAAAGAACATTGCATTTTAATGGACTTTTCAGAAAAATTTTAGTCTATCACTGAGAAGTATTACAGTCAGGTATTCAAAAGACACCCAACCTAACACCAACTCATTCATCCGTGATAAAATTGAAAAAAATTCGATTATGAATTAAAACCATCCTTTCCAGTCTTTTTGGTGTTTTGCGCGCATGCTGCTTTTGGAATTCCCAAACAGTTTTGCTGTCGCTGGCATGGAGAGACTGCTCTTTTGATAGACAACTCAGGCTCAAGATCGCTGATGAGTGAGGATTTGGTCCCTCATGAAACGCGTCCGATCAACCTGGAGCCTCCTGTGTTGTGTTGTGTCAATAGCATAACAAGTCCTCGAGCCAGTAAAAACTGCAAGTTAATCATTTAATAAAATCTTAGATCACAATATCGTTACACATAAAATCCAAACTTAAGCAAACCCCGGAACATACAATTTAAATAACTGTCAACAAGTTTTTCCATCTCCTTTATTTTCCTTTATTACAATACATACATATATAAAATGCAAAGCAGCGCAAAACTAAAGCGAAAGTTCTTTCCTCACCACCTCACCTAAAATGTATATAAATGTCTCGGTGTATGGGCCAAGGACAAGGACACGTTCACGACGACTACGATGTCGAGAACGTGGCAAAGTTGCTGACACACTTCGGGCTTGAAAGTGCTAGACAGTATGTCTACCCGGTTGGCTGACTTCCAGGCAGACCTCCAGACTACCTACTGCCACCCTCCCGCTACCCTTAGCAGTTGTCTGCCAGCAGACATTTTTATTACAAAACTTTATCTTTGCCAAATACGAAAACGACGACGACGACGACGATGACGATGACGTTGAATACGACTATGAGAGAAGTCTGGTTGTGTGCGGGTGGTTTGGTTGGCTTGTGGGTCTAAAGTGTCGTTTGCCATTTATATAAGTTGCATAAAATGTGCAAAAACAAACAAAAAATTTGTGCCAAAGTGTGCGTAAAAGTTGAAGAGAACTTGTTGCTGGTAGGTTGGGTTGAGCTGAGTTCACTTGACTGAGATGGGGGAGAGTGAGAGAAAGGTACTTGGTGAGGGAAAAGTAACATAGGGAAAGTCGTTACTTGGTTTGTGTAAAACAATTTTGATTTTGCAATTTTATTTATTGGCAAGAAGCACTTTTAATGAAATCAAAAGTTCGTAATTTTCTTTGAAAAATAATACAGAAGTGTGGGAAGAATAGCTAAAGTCTATAAACTATTGAGCATACTTGATTTTTAATTTGCTTTAAATAAGATTAGTTTACAGACAAGAAGACACATTTCTACTAGAACCTTTGTGTAGAGTAGTTGGTAATATAATTAACACTTTAAAATATATTTTCCTAAAAGTAGGCTTTAAAATTGGTTAAATTACTTTAAGAAAAGCAGCTAATAACAAGTAATTGGCTTACAATAACTAGAGCTCTGGTTCGGGTTAAAGTTCACAAATTTTAGGTTTAAGGTTAATAAGAGACGGTTTATGTTTCAGGGTAGATTGCACCCAATTTTAATCCAACTTTAGCAGCAAAGCAACATTCAAAATAATATAAAGAGTTTCCTTACTTTTAATCAGACAGGGGTTTAAAAAGTCCGAGCTACTGAGACTACAATCGATGGTTATTGATAAGGCAGTTAGCCTTAGTTCTCTGAGAAAAAAAGATATTTGATCACAGGTGCCAACAGTCTATACTCTAGGAGCACAAATGTTGTTGTAAAGCAAGCAGCTATTGATATACACACTGCATCAGAACGGGAATAGCTAAGCATGGGTATTAAGAGACCATTCAACATTTTTGATCACAGGTGCCAACATATTTAAAAACATATTTGATCACAGGTGCCAACAGTCTATGCTCTAAGAGCACAAATATTGTTGTTAATTTGGTCCATGACCGCAGAAATTATCAACACCTTGACGTTCCTGTCATCTTACCCTTTTGATGTTATAGGGAACAGGGGTGGTTTAAGTGGGTGAGAAATTTCAGGTCCCTCATTTAAGGCGCCAGCTCTGTAGTAAGCCATGAAAAATCTACTCAAACTGCCGTTCGGATTCTTCGTTAAACTGTAGGTCCCTTCCTCTTGTGCGAAATTTAGGAGCACACAAGCGAAAAGATTAAAAGGAGCTTGGCTTTGGCCCTTTGGAGGCTGTGTCAAACCATTTTTTTTTTACTTTTAATACTTTCTACCCTATAACAAAAAAAAGATCAGCAACAACCAGTTTTTCTTATTATCAAAGCTCGCAAAAAACTCTTAACACTTTAAACGTGTTGGTAAAAAACAGTTTGGTTACGGACACAACGAAAACAGGGAGCGAAAGACAGTTTCAGTTCTGTTTTTGCTCAATTCTGTTACGCTCAGAGCAAAGACCACTTTTTCGTTCCTGTATCTCTCCTGTCTTTCACTGACACTTTTGCCGAGAGCATATTTCCGAAGTGTTTATTGCGTATGTATATGTGGTTGTATGTTGGGCTCGTGTGTGTCTTAATAACAGCGTTCCCCAAGAAGAGAATTTTTCTGGTTAACATGACCCTATAACGCGCACCGTCCACTGTTGTCGTTTGACCAGCGGCGTTCTCGAAAAAAAATGGCCCGATGACTCCTCCAGCGTGAACAGCGCACCATGCAGTCGCTTTGAGCGGGTGTAATGGCTCCTAGTGCATCACTCGTGGATTTTCGGTGCCCCAAAAGCGATAGTTTTGCTTGTTCACGTACCCGCTGAGGTGGAAATGAGCCTCATCGCTCATTATGATTTTGGTCGAAAAATCGATTATTCACGATTATTCCGCGTTCTTGGGGATCCATGGTCCATGGCTTGTTCACTTGTATTCTACATCTGTCTAGTCCACAAATGTCAAAACAGATCTGACTTTGGCGGCTATTTGTAAAAATAAGAGCATCTTCCAATAGCGTGACTTCTTTTGGCCCACCCTGTACATACAGCCTACCAAACGCACAAAACAAAACAGACACTTATTGTGTTCTGCTCATTTACAGACAGTTGTTTAGTGAGCGCTCGCTCAAAACAGTTTCTCTCAGGGGTCGCTAGCAGACCGACTCGTTTGCTTTGCTCATCCGAAAACACGTAACAGAAATCACATGAGGCGAGAGAAAAAGTGTTCCGCTCAGTGAGAGACCGCTTGTGCTGCGTTTGTTTCTGTTTTTCACTGAGGCGGGTCGCACTGAAAAAATTGTTAACAGTCTATGCTTATTATACTCTGTAACAGAGGTACTCAGAGTATATGGATTTTTTATTAAACCAAGCCGCGGTTTTGGTTCGGTTCAGTGGTTCACACTTATTATTAAAGCATGCTAACAAAGTTTAAGTACTATTTTAAAGAGCAGGAAAGCAGCGGAAATCGTAAGCACCTTGAGAACGAAGCCTATGCAAAGTAGATGCCTCCCAATTATTAAGCCGAATAGTACATGTGGAGCAGCACTACCAAAAAAAAAGTGTTGAGAATTCAGGAAATTCATAGCTTAAAAGATTAGATATCGGGAACTGGAAATGATGGACAAAATTCGGTGTTGTTAAAAGGAAGTTAAAAACTCTACAAATCTTCAATGATTCAAGTATAGTTAAGTTTTCAGATCAAGGTTGGGTTCAGCATTTTTAAACAGATGCTGTTTCGGTTTGTGAGTATGAAAAAGCGGTTCGGCTTGGTTGGGTTTAGAACTGGTTTGCATTCCTTGATTAAACTGACTTTTGTGGTCAGATTAATGTGTTATTATATCATGAATGTCATAACAACGATTCAAGTTTTAAAAATCTATTTTGAAAATCGTGGTTCAATTCAGATATCTAACCGTGCGCTAAGTTTGATTTACGTTAGGCTAAATCGTCCATTTCTTTATTCAAAAAACCAAAAATTTGTATATATTTAAAAGTTTATTGAAAATGGACAAAAATAGTTGTTTACTTTGGGAATAACTAACGCATTTTGAGATTTTTTTATAAACTTAATTAAATTTCATTTAAGATTGATCACATATCTGTGTTCAAAACTAATTGTTCTCCCCAGAATTTCTTTAGATAAAATTCCCTCATTCACCCATTACTCATACTTTGCTCACTCGCTCTCCATTGTGTCACAATTTACCTCAAAATAAGTACAAGCACCTTTAACCCTTTGTTCACCACACAATATCTCTGTAGCTATCTCCTTTAAAAAGCTTATTTTTGTTCGTAGAGTCTGCTTCAATATTTGTTCTTCTCCCAGTTGTTGGTCTACACACTCACAGACACACACACACAGGCAACACCTTTAACCAATGAACATGAAAACACAAATGTTGAATAAGGAAGAGCACCCATACTGACTCACACACACAGCCTCACACACATTTTTGACCAGCCGCAAAGTAAAGACAAAACGTAAACAAAACACTTTTACCTTCATTAAAATTACGTTTAAATATTAGACTTTTACTCCGGTGTGTCGAAGAGTTTGTTCAACTTGTTTAAAGGTCAAATTACAAAATCAGCCACAAAGTATGCTATCCCGTTCTGTTTCATTGCAACTGAAAAACAAAATTTTATATATGCATGAAATGGAGCAAAAGTTGTAACAACATTCTGCTACATTCAGTTGTCTGTGGAGAAAGGTTTAATTTCTCTGCACAGCGGGAGAGATTCAGCTTGAGTGTTCCACCCAGTGTCTGTTGTTGGTTTGTGATTGTATGTGAAGGTCACAAATTTTCACTTTTTGGTTTTAAAATGTTTTTTATATACTCAATTCGGACACTCGAGAAAAACTTTTTCCAGTCGACTTGACCTACTCCTGAAACTTCTGAGCATCTGTGTGTGTGTGTGCGTGAAAGTTTATTTTGTTGGAAACTGTTTTTAGTTTTTGTGGCCAGGACCACACCAATGACCGGCTGGAGACTTTAAGCCTGCAGGAGTGTAGTGTGTGTGTGTGTGTGTGTGTTTTGTCAAAATTTGTGTCTATGCTATTTTGACTTTCTGGTAGATATATTTCATTTAATATTAGATTGAAGCCAATTTAGAATTTAAGTTTGCTTGTTGCCTTTTGTGTCCCTGAGATTCCTTTTTAGCCAAAAATTGTAATCGAATAGCAGTTGAAATATAAACTTTTTTAGGGACCAAGGTCAAGGTTTTGGCTAAGAGTTGTAAATCAATAAATGATAACATGGATAGAAGGTAAGCGGGTAAGGTTGTTTGTATAGCTATTTAGTGGCTTCTCTATTTTCTTTCGTATTATTGTGAATATGTGATTGTCGAGCATGGTGAGTCCTCTATGCCAGCGATGTCATAGCTGCTTGAGAATCCTAAAAAAAAACCTGACAACAGAGAGACAGCGCCGAAACAGACAAAAGTATTGTGAATGTTTGAAAATCTTTAATTTTTTGGGAAACAATTTATTAGTTTTTAGTCATTTTTGAAGAGGGTTTTATAATTATATCAAGATGATTGTCGACCACATAAAGTATATATCCTTGATCAGCAAGTCAAGTAGACAATGAGATAATCATGTCCGACCGTCTGCAGAAATCAAACTGAATTATTTACAATTAAAAGGAACATCAGGAAGAGTACATTAAGAGTTCAGAAAGATTGCATAGCTTTCAATTTCTTTGTCGGATTTTATTGCAGTTTTTTACTATATATGGCTATTACACACAGAGAAAAAATCATGTATTTCTTACTTTTACACAGTATTTCCGAAATTGATAATGAACTGAGTCTGAATTTACAGAAGCCAAGTACGTCAAGTACGGGGTAATTTACGTTACTTTAACAGAGAATATTTGATCATTGATCTTGGTCTTGTTTTAAAGACAATTTTGCCAGCTGTCCGAATCTGTTTTCATATGGTAAAAATAGGGGAAAGTTAACATCGGCTCGGCCGAAGTTTCGTATACCCTTGCAGTTTGTTTTTCTAGTTAAGGCTACTTTTCGGACCTTACATTTCTATGAGAGCTTTACTATATAGATGTCCGATTTCGACCAAGCTTAGTGCAATCATGGAAAAGCATAAAAAAACTGATAATTACGAAATTTGGATGCGATCCAAGTTAAAACAAAAAAGTTTTTCCCACTAGAACTTCCTTTTCGACCGATCATTCCTATGGCAGTTATATGCTATATTCATCCGATTTTGGCCAAACTTTGCAGAAACGTGTAAAAGTATATAAAATAAATATATGCCAACGTAAGGGACGTTTCCATTAAAAACAAAAAAGTTTTTCAAACAAGAACTAGTTTTTCGACCGATCGTTCCTATGGCAGCTATATGCTATAGTCATCCGATTTTGACCAAACTTTGTAGAATCGTGTGGGAGCATATACAAAAAATACATGCCGACTTTGAGGACATTTCCATTGAAAACAAAAAAGTTTTTCTAACTAAGACTACTTTTCAGACTTTACTTTTCTATGACAGCTATACTATATACCATAGATGTCCGATTTCGACCAAATTTGGTGGAATCATGGCAATGCATAGTTAACTTAGAAATACGAAGTTTGGAGGCGTTTCAATTGATAACAAAAAGTTTTTCTCACTAAAACTAGTTTTTCGACCGATCGATCCTATGACAGCTATATGCTATAGTCGTCCGATCCGGCCGGTTCCGAAAAATGTGCAGCGTGTTTGTACCAAAAGACTTTGTGCAAAGTTTGGTGAGGATAGCTTTAAAACTGACGGAGGAGATAGCACAGAAACAGACGGACGGACAAACGAGCAGGGCTAAATCAACTCAGCTCGTCATGCTGCTTCCTTCTATGCGTTACAAACATCCGGACAATTTTATAATACCCTCTGCAAGTGTATAAAAATGGTAATGTTAAAAATGGTAAAATAAAACGATTTAAATTTCGAAAAGTTTTTTTGTTTCGGAAATTGACTTTTCAACAAGAATCTCCGAGTCATCAAGAATTGCCGTATCAAAACATTATTGATTTTGGTCCTTCAAGTGAATTAAGTAAGCTTAATTTAACTTGCAATCGGGATATTTTAAAGAGCATAGCGAGTGGCCAGGTGGCTTAGCGGCTAGTGTGCGCGACCGCTGGGCAAGAGGTCGTGGGTTCGATCCCGCATCGGAACATCTAATGAAAAGTTTTTTCTTTGAATAAACTTTACACCCGGTCACTCCTCTCTGCTGTTGGCGCCAGCTTTTGTAGTAATAAGCCATGAAAAGCTTCTCAAAAATGCCGTTCGGATTCGGCGTTAAACCTTTCTCTTGTGGGAAAATTAGAAGCGCACAAGCCAATTTTTATCAATCCAATTTCAATTTTTACCACACAAGTCGCAAAAAAAAAAAAATTAGAATATGAAATAAATGTCGGAAAAAAACCTAATACTTTAATTAAGAACTACCAAAAAATCACAAAAAATAAATCTAAGCCCAATATGATTGACACTTTCTTAAACACAATCAATGATCTTTTTATATCGGAAAAAGCCAATGCCTTGCACCTGTGGGTTGATTCCGAATCACCTACAAAAGTTCTTGATTGACCAGCAAATAGAAAGCATACGATTCTCGAATTCATGACTGATGTAACATATCATCATTCAACACAGCCGCCAACTAGTCATGAAAAGGGGACCGCATACCAAAAGGTACGAAGCCTTACATTTTGCCATGATGTGCGATAGATTTGGCATATCGGATAGAGCCGCATCTTGTTTGGCTACGGCTTATTGAATTATCTAGAGTTTGAAGATCCGCATCTGCAAGACCCTCAAATTCCATCGCATATTCAGGGAACTGAAAGAGCTATTCAATTACTTTCAAGTGTATCGGGCCGCGTTATGAAAAAAAAGCGAGACGATGTTATGGCTGTAACTACAGAACTTCGATATACATATACTACCAAGCATTGAGAGCAAACAAGATCTAAAAGTCTAAAGTGTTACTCTGGTAAAGTCGTTTTATTTTACAATTTTTTTGACATTTTGATATATCAGGTCCGTCAAAATATTTTGAAAATGCAGATTCGGAAAGCTGGCGAAATTTTCTTTAAAGCAATACCAAGATCAATGATATAGGTTGCCTCTTTTGAACTTTTCAACATTGTTTTTTATAAAATTTTGAATGCGATAGGCGGGACCTAGGAATGGATTTAAGATCTGTGGTTTCTCGGGGAAAAATTCTTAGAATTAACCGTAGATTACATTTCTGCTATACGCTTTGTAAATTTTTTCTCACCCATACAAATTGACCCGCCCTAATGTAGATACTTGATTTTTGGCCTGGCTTTATGTTTTAACTTTTTAGTTAAATAAGAAGTATATTAAAGTATAGTACAAAATTTAAGTTTTTTTAACTTGATTTGAGATTTTTTCGAAATCAATTTGAGTAATTTTCAATTAATAAGATTGGATTTGTTAAACTTAATTTTTGTACGTCGTTTTACCTTCTGCGTAAGTTCATTCAATCTTTAAAAAGTTCCTAATCATTTACATTTATTGGTCGAGTTCTTTAATTTTAACTTGAACAGAATTCTAATTTGGCTTAACTCCTTCACCATCTTTTATGATATGAGGTCTACGACGAATGGGAATAATGATTAATTTCGCTTGACAATTAGATGCTCAACAAAGAAATCTTTAACCCAACTCCGAATTCCGTAAACAATGTTATTGTTGTATGTAACTATTAAACCAACCTTGACAAACAACTTCGACTATTGCGTTATTTTCTCTCGTCAGACTCAAAACTTACTAAACACTTAAAATCAAACAATTAAACAACCTTCCATGTCTACAGCTCGACCCAAAGACAAATATATGTTGGCAAACTAAATCAAAACCAATCAAATGCAACAATATAACAGAAACATTTTGAAACAAGATTCCCTAAAAAAAAAACTCAAAACAGGTCCAGGCTCAATCAATGAAAGATGGACACACAGGACTCGGGAGCCTTTTGCATTTCATTGACCTTTTAAATGGCAAAGATACACACTCCAAACAGAGATATGGAAGTTCCATCTATGTATTACCCCACCCTCCTTGATCCAATGGCACACCCACACATCGCATCAGGCCAAAGAGTTCTGGAGAAAAATTTGATTTGAGAGTTTATTCAATTTGCTTGCATGTGTGCGTTCGTTTAAGTGCATGACGTTCAACTGATGGCTGATGGACAGTTGCAAAGCTGGAGGAGTGGGCACACCAGGCGGTAGCCGTGCTGAACTCTGCCAATATAATACAATCAACGTTGGACTTCGACTCGATGCGCATTCGATGCGTTTGCCGCTTTTGAGGTAGCTGAGGCTAGGCCAGAGCTACCGTTGCGTAGGCTCCACACACATAGATACACACGCACACATGGACACACACATTGGTTTTTCCTCTCACATGTGCCATGCCATATTATGTATATAGGCTGCATTTCATTCACTCGCTCTTGCTCTTTTTTCCGCTTTCTCATTTGCCCTCTCGCTCACTCGTTGGCTTATGTACTTGGTGGAGGTCCATCATGGTCCTGGCAATACATGCATTGTGCATGTTGTTGGGAGGACGTTGGCTGGCCCCCACATGCGTTTGGCCTTTTGCCTGGCACACATAACGATGAGGCGGCCCTGGCGACTGCAGGCAGCGGCGGGGCATCAGGCAACACAGCAACGTCGCGTTGCGTTTCGGTCGTTTTATATGGCGTAGAATGCTGCTGATTGGAGCCAGCACAGTGGGTTGAGTGTAATTTGAGCTTACCTGAAATGAAAAAAAAAAGATAAAATAAGAAATTAATAGGGGAACAAAAATCTCATTTCAGGAATATAAATAATAGACGAAGAGAAAACAAATTTATATATTCATATATATTATATATGCTTTTATTATATTAATTTATTCGTACGTTCAAGTTTGTAATTGATCATTTTTAGTAGAAGATTGATCCATGCAAAGTTAAATCAGAATAGATCACAATTTTAAAATTTTAGGAACATAACGTTCAAAATTAGGTCTTGGTTCTTTTTTAAATTTTGGATAATATCTTATAAGAAAGTATTATCGTCTTTATGAATATCTAGTCCAATCTACGCGTTGGTAAGCTCTAAAATTCACTGAAAACAGCGGCAACGATTTTTTAGAAATAAGCTAATTTTCAGACCGAAATCTCGGGATCAAAGCTATTAAAACCCGACCGGGAATGAAGGAGCCGATCGCGTTCGAAGGATTTATCACTTGTTGATACAAACCACTTTTTTAAAAGAGGTCACTTTCAACTTCTTTTGGGACATGAATTAGCTAGTCATGAAAAAGGTCTTCAAACTTTCTTTTTGTAGGCCTCTTTCTATAGTGCGAAATAAGAATCACTAAAGCCAAGAGATTGAGAGAAGCTCTGTTTGGCCTTTGGGATGTAAAGCCAAATATTTCTTCTTTTATTTTTTTTGAGGATATCGACCGCCTTTCGTGAAGGGTGTTCTGTTTAGAAAGCATCTAAAATGGATAAAAATTTCTTTTATGGGAACTGTATTTTACGCCACGTGATTCTTAAGTCGTTTACAGATTTCATAATAATATTATTGGTATGGGTGTGTTGGACCATTATTTAAAATGAATTCATTTTTTATTCGGAGTTAAAGGGCTCAACAGCCCAAGTACTGATAAATAACATTAATTTTACTGCCAGCTCTGTTAACTTAACATTCTTTTAATGCTTTGTTAAAAGATTTAGATAAAGCGACCGAGCCTAACTTATACTCTCATCTATATAAGGAAACCAAATGTATTCAAACCACATTTGTCGGAATGCCCAAGATAAGAGAAATCTCTTTGTTCGTCCACCAAGTAATTTCGTTTTTTTAGTGCAATTTAAACACGATTTGTTTATTGTGTAAAACATTTCAGGAAATTATATATTCTCCATTTTGATCCAGTACCTTTTGCCATCTTTCGGGCAAGTGATTGATTCCACGCTCATAAAATGTTCTATCCTTGCAGGCAAAAAACTGTTCCAAGTGGTTTTTGAAGTCCTGATTTGAGGTAAAGGTTCTCCCATCCAAAAAATTTTGCAGAGACCGGAACAACTAATAGTCCGAAGGCGTCAAGTCTGGAGAATATGGTGGGTGTGGTAGCACATCCCATTTGAGCTGAAAAAGCTTTTGGCGAGTCATCAAACTTGTATGAGGTCAAATTTCGTTCTGTAAGAACATGAGGAACCCATATGTCAAGCTTCCAAATTGATCTTAGACATTTTATGTGCTTGTGATCGATCGCGTTAAACAAATTTAATCTTTCAGCAATCTCTAGAGTTGTTATTCGACGATTTGCATTGAGCAACGACTTTATTTTATCAACATCGGCTTCAAAAGGCCTTCCAGGACGTGGTGCTTCCTCAAGATCGAAACTGCCGTAACGAAATTTTGCAAACCAATTTTGGCATTGGCGTTCGGTTAACACATCTTCTCCGTACACATCACATAATTTTCGCCTTGCTTGAACTGCATTTTTACCCTTTTGATAGTAAAACAGTAAGATATGCCGAAAATGCTGTTTTCGATCTTCCACCTTCGATAGGGCACCTAACAAAAACTATTCCAAACAAGTATGGGAGCTGTAGTCAAGTGCCCCGATTACAAAATACCCTGTTCCCTTGACTTCTTGTGTTTTCATAAACATATACACACACTCACTCATACACACACCCACTCTTACATACGCGCAAACGCGGTAACTGACAATGGTCCAAGCAAAATTGATTGAATAACTTTATTTTTTCCGTCTTATTGATCTTTTCAAATGTGATACGTAAGTAATTGGAGGTCTATCTTAAAGGGAGGGGGAGGTCAAATTAAACAAACCGATTTAATACACCTACTACATTCAAAAATTTGTGGCTCTATCTCTTATAGTCTCTGATATCGAGCGACCAACGGAAAGGACGACAGGCTAAACAATCGCTTTATGCTGATCAAGAATATATATTTATAGGGTCGCAAATGCTTCCTTTTACCTGTCAATGGGAAAAGGGTATAAAAATGGACTAGAAAGCCAGGTAGGGATGGGCGTGGTCCGATCCGTCAACAAATTTTTCCGAAATTAAGATTTAGTCTAAGCATTATCGGTGCCAAATTTAAATCCGATATCTCAATGTTTTTACTTTATGCCGCACTTTCTGGCATTCTGGCAATGGGTTTTGTTCGTAAATTTTAGGCTGGAGGTTCTTGGGAATGGTATTTGGTTTGAAACTGGTTTCGGCCCGTGGTTATACCGTATAATAAAGGCGCTCGCTTTGTGATCATAAAAATATTTATGTCGGGAGAAAATGGTACCCTAGCAGCTACTCTTCTTGAAGATTCGGTTTTAACCAGTTCTTGACATCAGTTTCGACTCATTTTCGAGTGATTTGTAAGTCTTTTTCATGATTGTTATCTCTTTTTAATCTTCAAGAGGATCGAATAAGACTCACCAAGACCATTAAAAACCAAAATATCAAAAAAAAGTACAATTAAGAGCGTAAAATACCCTGTTCTCTTGATTCATTTGCTACCCGAATGTTTACCAGTACTCAAATACACATAAGCACGAACCTAGCAGATAGCAGTAGGCGCATCGATCAGAAGGGGTTCACTACGGGGTTTGAAGCTGCGAAACTTTATGGGTTCAGGTTCACGGAGCGGGTTCTGAAGATCATTAAGTTCACAATCCCAAGTAAAGTAAAATGGCTTGACACAGCCCCAAAGCCGAGCTCCTCTCAATCTCTTGGGTTGTGTGCTTCTAATTTTCGCATAAGAGAATCCGCCGAGTCCGAGCGGCAGTTTGAGAAGCTGTTGCATGGCTAATTGCTACAAAACTGGCGCCAACAGCAGTGAGGGTGACCGGGTGTTTAAGTTTATTCAACGAAAAAACTTTTCATTAGATGTTCCGAGGAGGGGCCGAACACACGACCTCTTGCTGAACGATCGCACACACTAGACGCTGAGCCACACCCGTGACCCAAGTGGTAATAAAAAAATGGTAATCTCGCATGTTCTTGAGTCGAGTAGAGAAACATTGAGTTGAATTGAGTTGATACCACTTTTATTAACACTGAAAAGGTTACATTTTTCCCGCGGCAATCTCATAACGATTGAATCAAGCACATAATTCGAGTTAATTTAATCCAAAAGCAGAATCATTTTAATAATATCGAAATGATCCCAGAATGTTGTGTTCCTTTCTTTTCTTGCTCTCGATGCCATAGTGCATATTTATACACTTCAAGACCCACACCAGTTTTGGTTCATTTAAAAATTCTGAAGAATTAGAAAAGACTTAAATAGAATAATTTTAATTGAACCGAACCCTGTTTAACATATACCTGTTTGGGCGGAAAAGATTTACCTGTTTCGGTTTATGATCGGTTTGGACTTCCCAAAAATCCCAGAATACATTGAACTGAGCCAACAAATTTGATAGATGTAAGAATGTCTATAAATTTGTTAAGCCGCTTTGAAAATAAGATTCGGAATAGGTTCAGTTTATTTTTTCACAATTGGTTTAAAAATCTCAGAATTCCAGCCCTGACCAACCTCAGACCACTGTGCACAAAAGCAATGCAAAATAAAAATTGCGCCTCCCAACGCAGCGACCGAAAAAACAACAACAGCAGCAGCAATACGCGCGCGTAGGAAAATGGGTGGAAGTGAAGCCCCAAAGGAGGATGAGTATGCGGACGCCGACAACTGGCAGCGACGCAGCCTATTTCGCTGACGGAGGGAGAAAAAAAAAGGATGAGGCGGAGGGCAATGGTAGCGACAACTACGCAATGGTGAAACAGACGCACAATATGCGATACATGAGAGAGAGACCTGGACATACGACATGGTGGTGGAGTAGGAAGAGCAGGAGGTGGGTGGACAATGGACAGGCACTAAAATGCAGAATCGCACACACAAATGCAGAGTTGCCAGGACTATGTACGAGTCATATGCGACGGCTCCTCTCGTCCTCTCCGTGCCTGGCTTTCTCGCTTGTTTACCAATTTATTTTGCGCACAAAACGAAACACGGAAAATGCATGAGGCCCGAAAACGAAGCAAGAAAAAAGCCACAAAAAAATAGAGGAAGGCTTGCAAACGAACGCAATGATAGCCACAGCATAGCCGGACCCAGGACAACGGCAACGGCATTTCAGTTCGATTTTTGGTCATAATGCATGTGCACCATCCCTGTCACAGCTTCTATCTCTCTCACTAGGCAGGACCGTTGCTTCTGTTTGTTGTTGTTGCTTGTTTGCCACTTTGTGCGTGGATTTTTCTTTCTTTTCCTTTCCATTTCGTTTTTTTGGGAACTTTTTTTTAGAGCTACGCTACTTGAATGTAGAATTTTTTTGTTGGCCCTGACTTTTGGTTCGTAGTAGCACGCCCGCCGTAGTTAGTAGCCGTAGTATGCAGCCACAAAAAGTAGCCATGGAAATGAAAGAAAATGGAACACAACCAAACACGCGCGGCTGTTTGAAAAGGAAATGTGGCACAAAGAACGTGAAATGCCTAAAAGCCAACTACAAACAAGAAAGATGGACAAGCAAATGAATGGGGGCGCGGGGCGGAGAGGGAGTAGGAGCGAGAGGCGGCGGTGAAAGAAGATGTTGATGATATACGAAGTGGGATAATAAACATGCCAGAGTAGGTTTATAACTCTGCCAGAAACTAATGGATATTGAGTTGCGCAAAACAATCCTTCTTGAATTCAAAATTAATCAACCCATCAAAGAGTAGAATTAAAAATGGCAGTTGGGACAGTTAAAAACTGTTTAAATTTGGGCCTAGTTTGCCTAACCAACCACAAACCGAATGCAAATAAAATTCAAAACTCCGAAATTGGTTTTTTTTATAGTTCGTCAACTCTTCTGAGTATGTTTTAAGCGCGAAAAACAGAAGTAAGGGGTACTTTATATTCAAGACACTCGATTGTTGCGCTCTAACTTCTTTGCTTTGAAATTGTAGTAGCGTTTTAGGGATTTCAGTCTTCAAACAAGATCTTACGGTATTTTCCCAAACACCGAAATCGATTATTTTGTTTATCAAAAGTACAGAATTTCTATATTTCGTATTTTCCCTGAGCCTGTTAAGTGCACTGAAAATGGATTAAAGAACACCTATACAATAACACTTGATAGAGGCATAGGAAGTGCACCTCCGAGTCGATGTTTTCGCAAAATAAGACTCATTTTCAAAAATTTCTTAGATGGGAGATGGTAAATGACTAATTTTAATTTGAATATGTTCTTTAATCAAGTATCGATTAATGACTATATCGCGAATAGAAACATTTCGTCTACCAAAATCATCGATATATCGATTTATCGATATTCGGACGAGTATCAGCTGAAGTTACGTTTTTGGTTGCTGAAACCAGCTTCGATCGATTTTACTCTAGAGGAGGGAAAAGCACCAAAATAAAACAGAAGGGCAGCATTTATTCCGCAGCAGATTTTTGTGGCCGTGTTTTGTTGTTGGCAGTCGAGTTTTTTATTGCGTATTGCTTTAAATCAGAATAACGGTTTGGGCTGCGAGGGACAAGCGGGCTGTGCATTGCCCATCGCTGCTCTAGAGTGTAATAATGAATCTAATGTAGGCTATGCTTTCGAGAACATCTGTTTACTTCAGAGAAAAGGCTGCAAAACCAAGCAGCGCCTTTGCTAGGATCATGCTGAACAGATGCGGACAAAAACACGGACGAAGACGTCAATCTGGCTTCATTCCATGATGTTCTCTAGCTACATAAAAGGCATATGTGGGGCGTAACCTCAAAGTACGCTCAGGGTTAGTTCTGCGTTTCGTAAGGTGTCAGCTGATGCTGTATTGGTAATTGCCGGGATGATTCCACTTAGCGACCAGACAAGACAACTCGGTTGATTGGCTCAAGTCAATCCAACAGTGCTACACAGCAACAGAAAGCGCGAGAAATGAAAACATCGTTGGGACCAAACCTCTAAGGGAACTATTGCCAAGGCTGCGGACGCCCAGAAAACCCAAACATGCAGTTGATTCAACTTAACCTGAATCACTGTATCGCTGCGCAAGATCTGCTGTCGCAACCAGTGCGAGAGCGGCCCACAGATCTTGCGATACTAAGCGAACCATACAAAGTGGGCGACAGCAGCAAGTGGGCCACGGACAAAACAGGGAAGGCAGTAATTTGGCTGTGCGGAACAGCAGGCTTTCAGCTCTCCCCCGTGCGTGCTGAGGACGGATTCGTTCGAGCCAAGGTCGGAAGCATATGGGTGTATAGCGCCTACCTTGCCCCCAGCCTAAGCATTGCGGAATTCTCCGCTATCCTGGACGTGCTTGTGGCTGACGCCCTTGGCCGCAACCCTATTGTCATCGCAGGAGACTTTAACGCGTGGGCAGTGGACTGGGGCAGTGTAACGACGAACACTAGAGTACGTACACTTCTCGAAGTGTTTTCGACACTGAACATTGGGCTACTAAATAACGGCAACCAGAACGGTTGTGGATCTAACGCTCGTAAGCAGTTCATTGTACTCAACTGCAAGCTGGGTCATAAGTCCACACTAGGCGAGCCAGCGAATAGACATTCGCCCCAGGCGCACCGATGGAAAATGTACCGAGCAGAGACACTTAACACGCAAACCTTTGCAACTTCAGTCGAGAACCTTGCTGCAACTGGAGGCGCGGAGCAGATGGCAGAGCACATAATGTCCCAAGTAGGAACAGCATGCGACTCCAGCATTTCTCAACGGAAGTCGTATGGGCGGCACCATGTACCAGTATACTGGTGGATCGAACAAATTGCAGATGCCAGGCGTTCATGCAACCACGCAAGGAGGCGCTACCAACGCTCGCTCGGAACCCCTGACTTTGGTGCATGGCAAGCAGTCTTCCACAGCTGCTGGAGAACATTGAAAGCGGCCATCAAATAGAGCAAGCGCAAGTGCATCCTTGAGCTTTGCTGCCCGTGGGGCAGCGCATATAAAATGGTCGTAAAAAAGCAGATCCCCATACCATGAAAGCCATAGTGGAGCAGTTGTTTCCTCACACCAGTGACGTTACAAGTCCGCAAGACGAAACGCCTCGTGATATGGCCATCGAGGAAATTACTTCTGAGGAAGTGCTTCAGGTTGCTGGGAGCCTGAAAATTAATAAAGCTCCAGGTCCGGACTCGATACCAAACAGAGCATTTAAGCTTGCGCTTGCCTTGAAACCGGAGGTCTTCGCAGAACTGTACAAAAAATGCCTATCGGAGGGAGTTTTCCCTGGAAAGTGGAAGGTACAGAAGCTGGTCCTAATACCCAAACCAGGCAAGGCACTGGGAGAAGCTGCATCATACAGACCAATCTGCCTGATCGACTCAGCTGGGAAAATCCTAGAGAAGCTGGTCTGTACTCGTATAGAGCGCGACATTGCTGCAGCCGGTGATCTTTCCCAGAACCAGTAAGGGTTCAGAAAGGCAAGGTCTACTGTCGACGCCATCAACAAGGTTGTGGGCACAGCCGCGAACGCGTTAGAGGGCACCAGATGGAGAAACGGCGCGAAGGAATACTGCCTAGTTGTGACACTAGACACCCGCAACGCCTTTAACTCTGCAAGGTGGAGCTGCATCCTGGGAGCCCCAGCCAACTTCGGTGTCCCCGCATACCTACTCCAGATGGTTCGCAGCTACTTTAGCAACAGGGTGCTGAAGTACGATACCAGTGTATGCACGGAGACGTACGACGTAACCGGAGGTGTTCCGCAAGGAACAGTGCTGGGTCCATTACTGTGGAACGTAATGTACGATGGCATTTTACGTCTACCCCTACCACCAAGAAAGTAAGTCGTTGGATTTGCGGATGACGTTGCTGTGGTCGTAGTTGCAAAGCACCTAAAGCAGGCAGAGTCGCTCTGCAACCATGCTATTCAGCAGATAGAGGCTTGGCTCTCCTCAGTGGGCTTGGAACAGGCGCCCCACAAGACTGAAGCTGTCTTGATTACCAGCCGGAAAAAGGTGGAGACTGCACAGATTATTGTGGGCAATGATGTGCTCACCTCAAAGAGAGCGCTGAAGTTTCTGGGGGTTATGCTCGATACCAGGCTCAGCTTCCGAGAGCACTTGGACTACGCAAGTGCAAAAGCGGCATCAACGAACCGAGCGCTCTCTAGGATAATGCTGAAAACCCGAGGCCCAGAGCAAGGAAGAAGGCTACTGCTCACCAGCGTTACGAGGTCCACCATGCTGTACGCCGCTCCAGTCTGGTTGGGAGCCCTGCAGGCCCTACAGCCGCGGGATGGAGGCGACGCATCGATTGGGCGCAATCCGGATATGCTGTGCGTTGCGCACAGTATCAGACGACGCAGCGCTGGTCATCGCAGGAGTACCGCCCCTGGAGGAACTTGCAAAAGTTAAGTCCATGGAAGCAACCTCCCAATATCCCTAAAAAAGGCAGTGCGAACGTCCGCCCAGGATGAAAGCGTTCTCAGGTGGCAGAGCCGTTGGGATGCATCCACCAAAGGTCGCTGGTCTCATCGCCTCATCCCCAAACTGGGCGAATGGGTTAACAGGCGTCATGGGCAGGTAAACTTCTGCCTTACGCAGTTTCTCAGCGGCCATGGCTGTTTTCGGAGCTATCTCCACCGCTTTGGGCATGAGGCAGACACAACGTGCACCTTCTGCGGGAATGCAGAGGAGGATGCTGAACACGCCTTTTTTGTCTGCGGCAGGTTCAGAGACGACAGGCAGCGCTTAGAAGAAGCTCAAGGCACTAGGAGGCTGGATGCAGAGGGCATAGTCGAGCTTATGCTTGAAAGCAACGATAACTGGGAGCAGGTTAGCCATTACGCAGCTTTGCTTGAGCTGCGAAGATTGGAGCGCAGAAGGAGCACGATGAATTAAGGGCGAGGAGGGCTTTGCGACGCATTGCTTCACGGCCGTACCGCAAAGTCCAAGTCAACTTCCTCTAGTTAGTAATAAGTAATGTATATATAGCAGTAATAAATGAATTCAAAAAACACATACACACTCCAACAAACACACAAACGCATGCACGCATGCGGCCGCGCGCGATAACTGACAATGCAACACCCCCTCTCTCCCACAAGCAAAATTCATTCGTATATAACTTCGGTGTTTTTTGTCCGATCTTATTGATCTTTTCAGAATATATAGATATTGGGCCTTACATGATGATATATATATAAAGTCTCGAGGGTCTAACTTAAAAATTGTGGCTCTGACAGTTTTTGCGCTTAAAGGGGGGAGGGAGAGGTATTTTCCAAATCTGAAACAAACTCGATTTGAATCTGGTATACACCTACCTACATGAAAATTTTGTGGGTCTATCTCTTATAGTTTTTAAGATCGACACGTTCATACGGACAGTCGGACATGGCTAAATCGACTCGGCTGTTGATGCTGATCAAGAATATATATACTTTATAGGGTCGCAAATGCTTCCTTCTACCTGTTGCATACTTTTGCACAACTTCATGATCCCCCTTTTCCCATTTTTAATGGGATAAAATGGTGAGGTGAACTTTTACGTAACTTAGCTCCTTAGTGGACATGGCTGTTTTAGGAGCAAAGGTGGCCATAATGATAGCGAGGAGTGCACATGCTGCGAAGAAGGCCCTGTGGTAACTTTTCTGTATCATTTTGTTCCCATTGCCCACTGGGACAGAATGGAAAACTGTCCGGCAGAAATTCAAAAAATTGAGGCTGTAATTCAGGAGTATTGAATGGCTTAAACAGCGGCCAATTAACCCCCGAGCTCGGAAATGTACAGTTTGGAAGGTTCCATGAACGGTGTCCGGCAGAAAAGGAACGAAAAGTCGAGCATTGTTGTGATACCCGTACGGAGGCAAATTTTTGAATATTTTTTGTTAAATGTTCTTATTTATTTATACTTATTCACTTTGTATGGGAGCTACATCTAATAATTGACCGATCTTAATGAAGATCTGATGAACGATAGTCAAGTTATAAGGAAAACAAACAATTATGGGCAGCACCGGCCGCAACGGTGATGGGCAGCACTTCACAGGTACAGAGTATATTAAGGTAGGGCTTGACCGACTATCTTTCTTGTAGAGATTGTTTATATTGGGCACAGACTACACTGCAAAATATGAGCTTAATAGACTCAAAATTATTGGAGTTATTCAGCATATTATTGCGGGGCGAGAGGGGGCGTGGTAAAACCGAACAATTTTATTTTATTGTTTCAATCTCCTAAACATTGTTGAGAAAGAAAACCTATCTCGACGTACTTTTATAAAATTTTAGATTTGATTTAAATATAAGCGGGACTTTAAAAAGAAATGGAAATGATTTGGATAGAGTTTTTGCCAGTTTTGATAAATAGATCAATATTATGTAGATTCCTAAATGCTGAAAGTTCAAATTATTTCAAAGTTCCATGTCGTTCATGGTTTAAAATTTAAAGCATAACTAACACGTTGCGATATTTGCGTTTAACTTTTAAGAGAAGATCTGTGTTCTAAGTTCATTTTGTTTACCATTCGAATATCAAGAAAAATAGTTTTTGTGGGCGAGAGAAAAGTTGCACTTAAATCTCGCATAGATATGCCAGGAAAGGCTGGACCATCTTCTTTAATTCCTATACATTCATGCTGGATACTTAGCACAATTAACTTAATTGTCCTTATATTCATACTCCCTGTCTGCTATCCTGGCCGCAACCTTGTTCGTTCGTTCGCTTGCCATGAAGTTACAAAATAAAAGAGGCCCAGAAGCGCATACACAAAATGTGCCTATTACCCTCAAACCTGTGCAACTTTTGCCCATGCCTGGGCCGTACACTGGGCTCTGTGTTGGCCATTAGCAACAACTGGAACAACAACAACAAGAACAAAGTTCGGTCAAACGTCAGAAATGTTCGTTTTAGCTATTGAACACAGGGACGATAGGATGGCGGCGGAGAGAGCTAAATGTTTATCTGCCACCCCAAACTGAACTAAGCTTCGGCAAATGCAAATGTGGAAAATGCGCTTTGACGGGCATGTGGATGTACATAAGGTGGGCGGGGGAAATTGAGGGAGGATGCAGCAAGCCACCAGCAAGCAGAATACGTATGCGAATATGGGCAGTTGGTTGAGTTTGGACGAGGAGCAAACGCATTTCAAATCGAAAAGTGGAACTTCAATCATTTGGCGGGCCAGGTAAAACAGTGAGCCGGCTTTCGATACAGCTGATTAAAGGGTAGCAAGGGTCTTATAAAAGCATTATGTTTATGTTATGTCCAAAACGATGATGAGGAAAAGTTAGAAAATGTTAATACAATATTAAAATGAGTTCTGCACCAAAACCAAAACTTTTAATTTGTATAAGCGTGTGAAATGTTATACAAGAAAAGGTATTTTCTAATGAAATTAAATTCAATTTAGATGTTTTGTTGAAATTCGATGTTATTAGAGAGATTTGAGAACGGAGAACTTCCTGTTTTTTAAAAGGAATTTCGTAGTGGAAGATTTTTGCAAGTTTAAGGTTTATGCTTTGTTAGATTATGGATGATAAGTTCAGTTGAAGGTCGCCAAGTAATAGTAGGTATTCAAAATTATTCACCCATCTTGTTATTTGAGTAATATAACAATAGGTGAATTTGTATACTTTTTCTTTTAGTCTAAATTTTTTTAAATATTCTTTTTTTATAGTCCTAAACTGCTGTTATATTCTGCCCTTCTTTTAGATATACTTGATTTTTCTTTAAAATTAATAATATTTATTTCAAATTTATGAGAAATATTTGTTTATAATTTCTTCTTATATCTGTCTATTAACATTTCCACAGGGTATCAATTAGTCGCATACCGAGTCACTTACACTTCTACTTCATGTGCCCCCACGCACGCAACTTGATGGTGGATGGAAAATTGACTAAATGCAACGTTTTCGAGTTCATTACGAGAGCGAACAGTTTCCATGTGGACCATAGAACAGTCGCCTGTATCACAACCAAATGGGCCAATTTTTCTTCTAAACATACTACACCAATTGGATTTTTCCCCATATAAACATTTTTTTTTTCTTGCGCTTGTTTTTTGGTGGTTGATTCCCATTTGGGATAGTGCAACAACAACTAGGGGTGGAGGGTGCATTTTCTATGATTTTATGTTGTTGTCGTTGTTCTGGTTACTGTGGGGTTGTTCAAAGTTACGTCAAAGGTCAGGAAACATCCCAGGGTGGAATGTGAAAAAGTGAAAATTTTCTCGAGTTGTTATTTTTTGAAAAGAGGCTTGACTTTTGAGGGTTTTATAGTATGGTTAAAAAGGGATAAGGATGATGATATCATCCTTACAAAAGCCAAATCCAGAGTAAAAGTCTGTCAGCTGCCGTGACATCGGTCTAGCACAAAAAAAATCTTCTTAAAAAACTTTATCTAGTGCGCTAAAATTTGCAATTCGAAAGGCCTGATTTTTCTGATAGATGAATTAATCTAAAATTCTTCGAATGCAAAAGGACTAGGTCGGGATTTACACAATGAAGCAAACATCATAAAGTTAACTTAGTAGGCGGGAAGTTCAAGGGAGAATAACAAGAATTTATAAACGAGGTCTCACCAGATTCTTTTGCCTACTGAGAAAACTTCATGAAGTTTGCTTCATCGTGTAAACTCCGACAACTCCTACGATTTAGATCCGTTTCAAATATGGATGATAAGGTTTTTTAGCACTGAAAGTTGTCCTTTCTAACCCATGACCCGAAAGATGCGGTTGCTCTTCCCTGCTTACGCTCTCGAATTGAATCTCTTTAAAAAAAAAGCCCTTCTTTGGAGCCGTATTTCTTCATGAAACTCACATTTTTGACAGTCTTACGGTAGTACTAAATCAGCTAATAGAAATAACTATGAAGAACCCTCAAATGTTAATAGTTTTTATCCACCAAAATTTTCAGTTTCATTTTTTCAAGAGATAGATATAATCAATGCAGCAAAGCTTTAAAATTCAGTGTTTTTATAAAGGACCTATGGAATATGTGTCTTATTATAAAATAAAATAGTTCAGTACAATTTTAAGCCCAATAATACGACCAATGCGGAGGAGTCTCAGAAATGCCTAGAGCTTTTCGTATAATATCTTGCTTCTCGAACAAAAATAAGATTGTCTTTATATGTGAAAAGACTCAAATATTTTCGGTTACTAGATTAGACAATTGTAAAGCGATTTAAAACCAACTTTTTAAAGCCAAGTATAATTCCATGGTAGGATTTTAATTTCACATAAACTAGTAACCTAAGTTTATCTAGTAACTTCGCCTTTAACCGAAATTTGGTTGATTGCCATCGTTTATACAAAAAAATCAAGAATCTCTTTCCTGATTGTATTCTATTTGATGAAAAAGTTGTGACTAGGAGCACCGCCGACTTAATTTAAATTTCCAATGATTTGGTGCTGAAACAGGTAAAATATTTAGGAATATTATAAAATATGTTTTAGGACCTCTAAACCTGGTTATAACTCTGACGAAGATCGACCCAGGCTAATTAAAATGGCTGTTTACACACGACTTGTCCATAAATAAGAACTCTACGTGCCTTTAAGAATGAACCATAAAAATAAGTACTTTGAAAACCACTCTAGGTGAGAAGAACCGACATAATTAAGAATCGGGACGTTAGATAACTTCTTTTCGTCCTTTACAGAGGGTGTATTATTTTTAAAAATATTCTGAAGAATAAAACTTGACTTCAATCTGTCACTAAATCTGACAAAAATAGACTTAGCATAATGAAAACGTATCTTATGGATCCCTTATACAGAGCAATATGCCTCTAAAAACCGACTTTACTACTTTATACCTAAATTTGACTGAAACTCGACAAAAATTTAATTGGTTTCTTGAAAATGGGCGATCTGGATTTCTTAGAACCTGTAATAATAAATAAAGGGGTTTCCATTAGGGACATATCAATTATGGCGGATCGATAAATAATCCTGCTTACTAAATATGTGCAGAACCTTTTATCTATAAATCTGTGGAAGATATAACTTTTTTCCAATTTGCGGGGGCGGAAGGGGGCATGGCAAAAATTGAAAATAAAATTGATCTGCCTGCAAGTATATGAAACATAAGTCCCATACTTGTCAAACCTTTATCTCTTAGAGATCTGTCTGTCTGAGATTTGTTTGTTTATACGGACAGACGGACTCTGGTACAGAGTATAAAAACATTTCAAAAAGAACAAGAAAGAAAGTCGGTCAAGCCCGACTATAACATACTCTGTACCTGTGAAGTGCTGCCCATCACTGTTGCGACCGGTGCTGCCCATAATTGTTTGTTTTCATTATAACTCGACAACCGTTCATCCGATCTCTACCATTCCTTTGGCGGATCGATTATTAATCCTAACTACTAAACGTGTCCAGAAGGAACGAACCTTCTATCTATAAAACTGTGGGAGATATGACGTTTTTTCCAATTTGCGGAGCGGAAGGGGGCGTGGAAAAAATTAAAAATAAACTTGATCTGCCTGCAAGTATATGAAACATAACTCCCATACATGTCAAACCTCTATCTCTTACCATCTCTGAGATCTGTGCGTTCTTACGGACAGACAGACGGTCATGGCTTTTGCACAAACTTATTATACTCTATGTACCTTTGGTACAGAGTATAAAATCTATCCGAAAACAAAAACTACTTGGGTTGTCCTGGGTTCCTTAGAAATATTATCATGCCTTTAAACTGCGATTTTATGACCTAAATTTGCCGTTATCTTCGACAAAAATGACTTGGATTAACGATAATGGGCTTTTTGGACTATTTAGAAGCAGTATTGCACTATCAATTGGGAAAGCTTAATTAGACTTTGGGATTTATGTACGAAAATACATTAAATTCGTCAAATTCAAAAGACTTTCAAAATTATCTGTTTTTATACCCTTGCAGAGGGTAATATAAAATTGTCCGGATGTTTGTAACGCATAGAAGGAAGCATCTCCGACCACATAAAGTATATATATTCTTGATCAGCACGACGAGCTGAGTTGATTTAGCCCTGTTCGTCTGTCCGTCTTGTTCAATGCTATCTCCTCCGTCAATTTAAAAGCTATCCTCACCAAACTTTGCACGAAGTCTTTTGGTACAATTTCGCTGCACATTTGTCGGAACCGGCCGGATCGGATGACTATACCATATAGCTGTCATAGGAACGATCGGTCGAAAAACTAGTTTTAGTCAGAAAAACTTTTTTGTTTTCAATGAAAACCCATTGGTTTGATGGTCTCTCTTACCATCTCTGAGATGTTTGCTTATACGGACAGACGGACACTTTTGCACAATCTTAATAAATATATACTGTGTACCTCTGGTACAGAGTATAAAAACACCTTTTTTGGCCTGTTTTGTTGCATAAAAAATAAAAAATTTGTTTAATTATCCTAGTTCATCTCGTAGCCCCACATGTGCTGAACATACCCCAAAAATTTCAAGGCGGTCGATCAAGTCGTTTTGAATATATCATGCCGACCAGCTGAAAAAAGTGGTTTCAAGAAAAACGCGTTTGAAAGTTTAAGTCCCTCTTCTGGTCTAGAAAATTACGATTTTTCGATATTTTTTATTTGTTTTTTGCTTAGATATTCAAAAATATTACCCCAAAAGGATTTTTCAAAATTCGAAATACTTTCGAAAATATATGACCCAAGGTGACCCAAATTTCCTATCAACTGCAAACTTGAAACTCGTTTTTCTCGAAACAACGTTTTTCAAAATGGTTCACACCTTTTCTCAAGTTCTACTGGACCGATTTTGATAATGTAGGGCTTAATGGACGCAGAATTGACGCGGGTATAGCCCGAACCTAAATCATTGAAAAAAACTGTTTTTTACTATTTTTTTTTTGTTTACTGGACTGCAAAAAAAAGTGTCAAAAATCGATTTCATTTTTTTTTTGATTTTTAAAAAGCTTCCTCATTTACTTTTTTATAAGGATCTCGAAATTTTTTAAACATCATTTTGTATTGTTTTTAATAAATTGAGCAATTAAATACAAAAAAAAAGGATTACAAAATCTTTTCCCGATTTCTTTCCACAATTTTAAAAAAATCGGATAAAATTTAGTCGTCTAGACCAGAAGAGGGCCTTAAGTACGCTCTAACGTTCGTTCAATCTCGTTCCTTCTCTGCGCTATAACTTTCTAGCGACATCGAAGATCGAAAAATCCTTTTAACCACATACTCTACATTAGTTAAAGATGCGATTTAAAAAAAAAAAAGGGTCAAGCCCCTTAAGAAATTTAATTTCTAATTTTCAAAATATACGAAATATTTCTTTAAAGAAATGAAAGATATTGGCTGGTATTTCAAATTACCAAGGAATTGAATTTTTTGTAAATATTCGAAATATGCGTAAATTTTGTAAAAAAAAATTTAAAACACTTTTGTTCCGTGCATGTCAAATAGATTTCAAAAGTTTTCCAATTAGAAAAAAAAAAACATTTTTTTTTATTTTCTTATATGTAATATTATTTTATATTAGTTAGAATTCATTAGTCTAATCCCAATTACTGACCTGCACCATTTTTGATGTGGTTTCCTTTAATGTTTCGTTTTAAATCCACAAAATCAAATTAAATCGCCAGGCGTCGAAATTAAAGCCGGCAGCTGTGTGTGCGTGTGTGGGTGAGAGAGGCGAAGGCGGCGTTGTCTCAGTTGGCCCGCAGTAAAAACAAAGTCAAAGCAACTACAACAACAACAAGTTAACCAACCGGAGAGAGTTTAAGAGAGGGAAAGAGAAAGAGCAACGCACGTGGTTCACTTTTGTTTTGCTTTGGGGAATTTCGTTTGATATCTTTATTATGCTTATATTTAATTCATTGAATCCAAATCACACCCACGCACACACTCGCACAGAACGTTGCACACACTTTGGCAAATTGCATTAAAGTTGGTTTCGAAGCGGGAGTAGATAGAATTTAGAGTTAGTACTAGCACTTAATGTTGTTGTTTTTGTTGCTGCTGTTCCGAGTTATCACTTGAATTTGGTGTTTTGTTTTGCTAATTGTAATTAATATTTGTTTGGTTTTGCGATTTATATTTAATTTTTTGATTTGATGCGCAAATCGAACCGTACGCGTTCTAAGTCAGCTGCAAAATACTCAACGTTGTGTTTGTTATGTTCTACGTTAATTTGCAAAAGCTTACGTGTTTTTGTTACGTTGTACGTACTAGAGCATTAGAGGTTATCGATAAGCGATAGACGATGATGATAGCGACCTTTGTTAGGGATGGGTGAAAGTCACGACAATGTGCGCCACTTTCAAATAGCTGTCGGAATGTGAGAGTAAATTGCAGAGTTTTAAATGAATCAATCATTTCGAAATTGATTCACGAATCATTCGCAACCTGATTGAAAAAAGCAACGATTGCTTTCAATTTGCTCATTTTGTAGCTTCTTTTGCTTATATCGATAATATCATTCACCCAATCTTAATCATTCCCTTAAAGGAACGAACCATTTATCTACAAAGCTGTTGGAGATATGCTGTTTTTATCCAATTTTCGGGAAAGATAGGGGGCGTGACAAAAATTTAAAATAAACTTTGAACCTCTATATTTTACCATCTCTACGATCTGTGCATTCTAAGATCTGTGAACTCATACGGACAGACAGACGCACTTGGCTATATCGACTCGGCTGTTGCTCATCAGGAATATAAATATGTACGTTATTTATAATGCTTTCTTCTTCTTAATATACTCTGTGTATATTTGGTATAGATTATAAAAAGAAATCATAATAGAACTAAAAAAATTATTACAAAACTGAACTGTTACTACGTTTACACACACAAATTTTAATGTGTTTAATTATGCTATGGTTCTGAAAAGAAACAATTTAGATAAATTGGCTTAACTCAAAATTATGTCGTTAACCTTTAACTGGTCCGGCAATTTATTTGAACATACAACGTAATGTATGACGTTGCCACAACTGACTATCAATTTCTACGATCAAATTGATAATTATAAGAGCAAATAAAGTTTGCATACTTCGAAAAGCGTTACTCATGATAAATTTGGTGTGTATAAACATGAGTATGTGACTCGAGAGGCGAGAAGGAACTATTTTTGTTTATAAATCTCTCTCCAATCGCTTTCACATCACAAGTACCATTAATTTGACGTTTAGTCCGTGACTGAGCAGGAACGATGATAGCCCAATGGATTGCTAAAGTATAAAGAAAATTTTAACCGAATTGTGGAAATAACTAACTTTACCTAACCCGGCAAGGTGGGTATTGTGAGCTAGTTTTATCATATTTTCTGAGGGTAACAAACAAATAAAAAAAGTACAGAAGATTTTCAAATCAAACAAAATTCATTTCAAAGGACAATTTATGAGGAAGATATTAAAACTTATTGGGCTTAAGAATTGTGTAAGGTTTCACTAGCCATTTTCTTTATAAAGATGGGCTTAAAAATCACTTTTTCACGTTCGAATAGCTCTATATTTTGGCAATATTTTTGGAACAAGATTTCACTTCCTGTTCACTTTAGCACTAGTTAAAGAGCTAGTTAAGCGCTATATAATAAAGTAAAAATCAAAATGAAATTGCCATTTTTTCACTTTTAATGTGTACGAAGGTCTTGTTCGACAGAATGGAAATGCCCATATGTATTTTTAGTAAAACAAAGACTTGCATGGAACTTTCAACAAGTTTTCTGCAAATATTTTTTAATTTGAAGTTTTACCAGTAAAATAAACTATCTAAAACACTTAGCTCGCAAAAAACTGTTAACACTTTTTTCAATGCGACTAGCCCCAATGAAAAACCAAGGATGCAAACCGGTTCTGAACCGAACCGAACCGAACCAAACCGAACCGAACCGAACCGAACCGCTTTTTTCAGCTGGTGAGCCGAACCGCATACCTTTCCATTTAGCTTTAGTTCTAGATCTACATTTTTAAATGGAAATGCTTAAATTTTTGGAAACTCACTTAAAACTTGTTTACTTTTCTAGCAAATTTAAACGTGATAACCTATTGGTTACCTATTAACTTCCCCGGTAAATCTCAGTTAATTCACTAATTTATCTTTTGCTTTTCTTCTTCTGATTTTGAGATTTAGACTTACTTTGTGCTAAGCATTTTCTTTTGGCCTTCCTGTTGTTATACCAACTTTCAAAACATAATTCTACTACCACCGGTCCATATGTACCAAAAAAACTGTTTAACTTTTTCTTCGAATTGCTACTTGTTGTCGCTTTTTATCTTAATGAGCAAAAAATCATATTTTGGACGGTCCTGTTCCGTACTAGTTCTCAATACCTTTTTGGACTTTCAGCTTTCGTTTACGTACCCTGCGGACTTCGGCTAGTAACAAAAAAAATGTCCTACACCTGTTGTAAAGCAACTTTTCTGTGCACAGTTCGGTGCAACTGCGCAGCGGCTATGGACTTGATCATTGTCATTATCATCACCACCCCTGTTAATGAATTAAAAATGTCGAAATGGATTACTCCGTTAAGCAAAGTCTAAATAGGAGTTTATCGATATTTAATCGTGGTTTGGACTTTGAACAACAGAATAAGTACCCAACTTAGGTTTCTATTTGGCCAATCTACGGCTCACACAGGCCACTGTATATGTCACTGTGGGGGACTTTTGACCTTTTCCTATGACATTCCTGTGTAAGGCGACCTATGTTGATTTGTGCATGCGTTTTTAGAGACTGTATTTGGTACTAAACCGACCCTCCGCAGGTAATTCGGCTCGGACTCCAAACAAAAAAGATTTGACTTCCCTCTGTCCTTTAAAGAATTTGTTAGTCTTTCACCTTGAAATTTTGGTTTCAGTATTGAAACCTGTGCTCAAAAAATTCCTTATAATCCTTGAACACCGACCTTACCAAATTATTTGGCTTACTATACTACAATTACAATAATTTTTGTTATTGTTGGATTGTTGTCTCAAAACCCTTTTTAATTTTTACTTTCTAGCATTTTTCGGCAAATTTATCAGCTCTTGGATCCCTTATTCTGTGGTTTCGACCAAATTTAATTTTTATTCAAAACCCACTACAATTAATTTTTTACAGTATCTGTTGGACTTCAGTCCGAAAACAACAGTTTTTAAGTTTTTATTGTTAGCTATTTTTTAGCACTTTTTTATTTTTAGCTATTTCTAGCTTTTTTTTGAAAATCTAGCAACTTTTGAACCCATATTCTGGCAACACTGCCGCATACCGAACCGGCGTCCCTTCAAAAATGCTGAACCGAACCGAAAACCACAAATGAAAACGGTATTTTTCGGTATAAAATAGCTTTCTCTGAGAAAATTTTCAATATATAAAGGATTAGCTAGACCAAATAGAGTTGGTTCAAACAATAACCGGGGTACACCCCCTCTTAAAACCTGAACTAGTACTTTATAATGTGTTCGATCCAACTTTATTTTTCAACAAATAGTATGTCCCACCTAGGTTTTTAGTTTTTCTAACTTCTGCAGCTTCAAAAGTCCAAAACAATTACTTTCTGATCAGATTTAAGGATATTTTTGAATGCAAGACTTCACAATGGTCTTTAAGGGTTAGGGTTTGGAGGAATGAAGGGTAATCTTAGAATAAATAGAAGTTTAGGACTTGCCGCAACTTCAAAAGTGTAAAAAATGACTTCCGAGAAGATTTCAGGGTAAATTGCAACTTTTTACACAACAAAAGGCTTTAAGAGTTGACATAAGGTGAAATTAAGGGCGATCCGTTATCGGACTGCTTTTCCTTCGAAACTTCGGAAAAATATCTTTTCGCGCAAACTTTAGAGCAAACTGGGACCTTATACTCAAGAAATGGCTTAGGGCTTGAGACTCGGCCAAATTAAAAGCGATCCTTGAACAGAAAAGCGTTTTTGACAACTTTCGGACTGCCTTAAAATCGAAAGTCTGAAAAGAAATAGATATTCGAACAGATTAAGCAAAATCCTTAAGGGTTTATGTTCGGCGGGAATAAGGGCGATCCTTGAAATAAGTTTCTGTCATTACTTTTAAATATAATTATGAAAATATTTGGTCGTTAAACTTAAGGATGGGCTTTAAGGGTTGAGGTCTTAGAGATTTTCGGCATCCAAGAACATAAAGTGAATCGAACCGAAGCCGCGGTTCAGTTGGCTTCAAAAACCATGTAATAAACCGAACCGGTGGTTCAAAAACTATGTGTTTTTGTTTTGTGCGTTATACAAAGACACACGCGAGCGCAACACACAGTCACGAATACATACCGTTTGGAAGTTTGCTCTCGGCAAAAGTGTCAGTGAAAGACAGGAGAGAAACAGGAACGAAAAAAGAGCAACAGAATTGGGCAAAACCCGAACTGAAACTGTCTTTCGCTCCCTGTTTTCGTTGTGTCCGTAACCAAACTGTTTTTAGCCGACACGTTGAAAGTGTTGAGAGTTTTTTGCGAGCTCTGCTAAATCATTAAGAAACAATGAAAATTTTGGTACAAAAAAATAGCGGCGCTAAGACTGACTTTTTTAATTTAAAATAATGTTATTTCCTCGTTATTGACCGTTATTGGAGTTCTTGGATTATGTTTCATATATTAGCAAACATAAGAAAAATGAAGTAAAATCTTTAAAAAAAATTCATATTAAAAATATTCATAATTAAAATATTCATTTTAGAAATTGGGGTCTAATTTCATAATAAAAATTTAACAAGGCCCCAAAAACTAGTTTTGTGGTCATTATGAAATAAGAGCCCAATTTTCATTAGGAAATAAGGCACCAAAAAAGGAAATAGCACCCCAAATTTGATTCAAAATCGTTGTGATTGTTTCCCGTATAATTTGTTAGGGCCTTGATTAATATTTTTTTTTTTTTTGCTTATTTCATTAAGCTCTTTGTATGCGTTGCAAACTTCTGTGCAAAATTTCAATATCCTAAAAAACTAAATGAGTTTTTAAAAAATTCAAATTTCCCGCCACTAGCAAGCTATCGATTTTGCAAAAACGCCAGATTTGACGGGAAAAAAGCTGACATGACATCACTGGGTCGTTGTCTTGCGGCCAAACGTTTTGTTTATAAAACTAAAGATTCATCGCTTGCGGCATAATTTAAGTAAACTAACAATGTCGGACAACGAATACGAGCGCTTTGAGATCACCGACTATGATCTGGACAATGAGTTCAATATCAACCGACCGCGAGGAAGGCCGAGCAAGCACCAGCAAATATATGGTAAGTGTTTTTGTTGTTGCGGTGGCCCAGCTAAAGCAATTCCCGTTTTCCTAGGAATTTGGGCGGATGACAGCGATGAGGAGAGCGGCGGTGAGACAAGCAAACGCAAAGGTGGGCGAGGTGCAGCGCGTCAGGCCAAGGATTACACGATGCCGGTGAACTTTGTGGCCGGGGGGATCCAACAGGCGGGCAAGAAAAAGAAGAAGAAGGGAGAGGCTCTGACAGAAGGAGACCAGGAGGAGGCACAAAACAGCGATGCGTCCAGTGAGAATGCACGTCCTGCCTTTGGCGAGTTATCGGATAACTCGGCCAATTCCAGTTCGGAGGAGGAGCAAGAGCTGAAACCCAGAATGCAGGCACAAACCGGCTTCAAGCATCAATCGCACATACCCAGCGAACGTCATGTGGGCGCCTGGGAGCAGCATACCAAGGGCATAGGAGCCAAGTTGCTGTTACAAATGGGCTATGAGCCAGGCAAGGGCTTGGGCAAGGATTTGCAGGGCATCTCCCAGCCGGTGCAGGCGCATGTACGCAAAGGACGTGGAGCCATAGGTGCCTATGGTCCCGAAACGGCCGCCAGCATACCGGGCAAACCCAAACCCAGCCTCAAAATGGATGAGGATCTGCAGGAGGCCAAGGAATTTAAGGAGCAAATGAACAAATGGCGGAAGGGAGGAGCTGGGGCTGGAGCAGCAGAAGTGCCCGAAAAACAGGGCAAACGTTATTATTACAAATCGGTGGAGGAGGTCATAGCCAAGGGTAAGAAATCCCAACACCTGCTCTCCGAAAAGCTAAGCCAAAGATTGGGCAATGTGCCGGTCATTGATATGACGGGGCCAGAAAAACGTGTGTTAAGCGGTTATCATGCCCTGGGCCAGACCAAAATCACCACAGACGAAGTGGAGGATAAGTCAACGGCGCCATGTCTGTTTGCCCTGCCCGAGCTCACACACAATTTGCAGCTATTGGTCAGCCAATGTGAACAGCAAATCATTTCCATAGACAAATCCGAGCGAGAATCCTCCAGCCAGCAGCAGCAATTGGAATTTGAGTACAAAAAACTGGATGAGCTGGTTCAGCTGGAGCGAAATCACATTAAAACACTGGAGGAGGCCTTGGAGCGTGTGGAGAAACTGAGTGAAGATCCCGCCTTAAGTCTGTCAGAGGCAGAGCATTTATTCCTCGAGCTGCTGCATGATTATCCTTCGGAATTCCAGGAATTTGGCTTGGCAGACTTGGCTGCAGGTGTTATCGCTCCCCTAGTCAAGCGAGATCTCTCCTCTTGGTTACCTCTCGAGCAGCCTACCCAACCATTGGCTTTGATTAAGAAATGGCGAGGATTTCTACAAAAAACCGATGAATCTGCAGAACAGCAGCCGCGTAATGTCTTCGATCCCTATTCTTCGCTTATCTGGGCTGGTGTCATGCCCTCATTTCGTTCGTGCGCCTCCTCCTGGTCACCCAAAGAACACGCGCCCATGGCTGCTCTACTGGATGCTTGGGCTCCACTGTTACCCACTTGGATTTTGGATTCCATATTGGAACAAATTATATTACCACGTTTGGCCGCTGGCGTACTCGAATGGGATCCGTTAACCGATACGGTGCCCATACACAGCTGGATACTGCCTTGGCATGGCATTCTGGGTGCCAAATTGGAGGAATCCATTTATCCCCAGATACGTAGTAAATTGGGTGTTGCCCTGCAGGCCTGGTCACCGCAAGATCGTTCGGCCAGGGCTATGCTTACACCCTGGCAGCAAGCCTTTCCCGAAGAGGAACTGGTGGACTTTCTGCTGCAGCATATTATACCCAAATTGCAGTTGGTACTCGGCGAATTCATTATTAATCCCCTACATCAGGATCTGGAGCTGTGGAATCAGGTGTGGGAATGGCATGAATTGATACCACCCATGCATATGGCCATGCTGTTGGACAAGCATTTCTTTCCACGTTGGATGCAGGTGGGTAGTTCAAATCATAAGACATAAAGCAGTGTTCCGCAGCCATGCCTCGGGGGGCCGAACACACTCGACGATTCAAACCGAATGCTTGCCGAAACAATGCATCATTGAGTGTTAGAGAGAGACAGAGAGCCTCTCTTCTTGGGGAACCCTGACATAAAGAGACAGAATCAACCCTTAAATGCGCTCTCTGATTGTCTTCGGCTGTGTTTTTGCTTTTTTCGGTTTTGGTCTTTTGCCGACCGTTTTGCAGAGACCGCTTTCTGAAAAGGTCTTTTTTGTATGTATGAGTCCGTGTGTGCTTCTCAGGCTACCGATCTCAATGCATGTTTGTATGTATACGACAAACTATCCAGCGGCGCAAATTCATATTACAGAACCCCAAATTCATATTACAGAACCGAGCACCTCCTTAAAGCACCCATAAACCACACAAATTTTTGCGCAAATTCAAACGCATTTTGCCCCTACACTGCGCCAAAATTTGCGCAATTTGCAGAACTGAGCAGAATTTGCGCCAAGCGCACACTCACCACAAAAAACTTTGAAGCATACACACATATTTCACTAAAACACATAAGCGTTTTGCGCAAAAATTTGTGTGGTGCATGGGGCGCTTAACACTTCGCAGGCTGGGGGCCAGACAGAATCGATTACAACCCAAATTACTTTTGACATTACCATGGCCGCTTCTGATGCACCTCGGCTCAGAAAGATGCTGGCAAGCTCGCCAACCTCGCCAGGACTCTTACAAAAAACAGGCGGAACCTGGACGTCAGCGAAAATCTTTTTACTTTTCCCCCTCCCCCCCTAGGGTCTCATTCAAAACCGTTTTTACCCCTTTTGAAAACGAAAAATTAAAACTTTTTATTTATTGTATTAGAAAGTCTAAAGTAAATAAAAATCTTTTGATAAGCGTAGGGAAAATTTCACCACTCATTCCGGGCCCGCCGAAAAAAAAAACGGTTATAATCATATAGATGTATTCTCGGTGAACCTCACTTATTTTGTGATTTTTTTGACAAAGGCGGCCATTCAAAAATTCTTTTTGTATTTATAAAAAAAATAAAATTTTTAAAATTAGCGAGGTTCACCCGAGAATGTCACAATTCTTTCCCTTTGTTTCATGAAAATCGGTTCAGTTGAACTGGAGATACATGGCCGCCAGTTCGAAACTGTTTCGGATAAACGGTTTAAGTTGCGTTGCTTGGGCACATTGGGTCACTAAAAGGACTATATCTCCTAAACTATTCGGGTTTTCGAAAATCCTTTGGGGGATATTTTGAATACCAAGCTATAAATAAATGCAAAAAAAAGTCGAAAAAAGTTGCTCAATGAGAAGACCCCCTTAACCCAATAAGCCAAATTAGGCCAACCGACCTTTCCACAAATCATGTAAACACCATTGTCACTGAGGCCAGAATTAAGTGGTCTATCGATTCGCTCGAACCATTTAACTCGCCTGGCTCAGATATCATATTTCCAGCCCAACTACAACACAGCATTAGGTACACAATGACCTGGCTTTACACAATCTATGTAAGCTGTCTTAAGGTCAACTATATCCCCACCAGATGGAGAGAAACTAAAGTGCTATTCATACCGAAGGCTGGCAAAGCTTCACATGTAAAACCAAACGATTATATGCCAATCAGCCTATCCTCATTTATACTCAAAACTCAGGTATATGTCTCTTTCGTAGGGCACACACCGAAACCGCCCTGCACTCTCTGGTCTCAAGGATTGAAAGATCTCTTGAAGTAAAAGATTTTTCTCTTGTAGCATTTCTCGACATTCAGGGTGCCTTTAAAACAGTGGCGGGCGCGAGCCAGACTTGCGAGTCTGGGATGAATTCTGCCGGCGCTCTGCCGCGACACCGACAGTGTAAACGGTCGTGTGGCGTCGGCAAGCGTCTTCGGTTTAACTCGAGCGCGGTGTTTGTTCGCTTCGCGGAATTACGAAAACGAAGCGCAAACGAAAATCAAATCAGTTGCTGTTCAGCCGCCAACGAAGCAAGGTCTCGCTGCGCAATTTATTATATGCACTGACAAAAACTACTTATAATTGTGAGGTAGCATTTTCTAGTATGAAAAAATATATTATATAAAACAAGAAACCAATTGACTGATACACATTTAGCGTGCCTTTTACGAATTAAGGAATTTAGGGGGAAATTAATTTAGATAAACTTTTGAAAGGTGAATAGTTTTTTCTTCTGTTTTTTTCATATTTCCTACTTTTTTATTACTATTGTTTTGTATGTTATGTTATTTATTTCAGTATTTAATCATTTCAGCTTTAAAATATTTTTCAAGAAGCATATCATTTTGTTAAGTCTGATGTTTCCTTTTTTTTGTTTTTTCTTGTTATTTAGTAATTAATTATTATTTGTTGTTTGAATTGTTGTTATTTAGCATCGAATTATCCATTTGTTAAATCTGATGCTTGAATTTGCTTTCTTATTTATGTAATTAGTTATTAAGTAACTAATTATTTCATCATTAATATATTTAGCAAGACGCAAATCATTTTGTTAAGTTTGAAGTTTCCTTTTTTTTTTGCGCAGTGCAAAGCATTAAAACGCCACGCACGAAGCCATCTTCGTTTTTTTCTTACGCACACAAATGCAAGTCTTACATGTCATTGTATTTGTGTGCCCGCCACTGCTTTAAACACGTCCAAACTAACGCCATCACCTCTGCCCTGAGATATGTGGGAGTAGAAGTGCCGATAGAAAGATTCATCGACCAATTGCTAACCAGCAGGACGGTGTATTCCGAGCTTGGTGGCGCATCTGCTCGCAGAGGCACTCCGCAAGGAGACGTTCTCTCTCCGCTACTATGGGTTGTAACTGTTAACCAACTGTTGCGGCTTATGGAGGCGGAGGGACACGTAGTGGTTGCTTACGCGGATGATATTGCCATTTTCAAATGTGGAATATTTCCACAGACTCTGTGTGACCTCATGCAGAACGCACTGACTACACTTGCTCAGTGGGCCATATCTTGCGGCTTGGGCGTAAACCCATCTAAGACGGAACTATTGCTTTTTACCAGGAGGTACAAAATTCCTGCGCTTGAGAAAGAATCAGCCCTCAACAATCTGCATAAGGTTCAGAAAAGTGCGGAAATTTGTATTAGCGGCGCTCTCCGAACAATACCTACGGAAGCGCTAAATACTATTTTCCACCTCTTACCATTAGACCTTATATCAAAGCAACTGGCAACAACAACAGCCATTAGACTAAGAGAATCCGATGCCTGGAATGGGGGCAAGTCAGGATACTCAACCCGAGGCCTGGAACAGGGGCAAGTCGTGACACTCAACCATACTCAATGACCAAACGAGTGTACCGTCAAATACGGATTACTGTATACCACAAACGACGTTCTTCAAATCATACGACCTCTGTATTCCAAGCCGTCACGAGTGGGACAACCTTCCCCACAGCAGAACCAATGCCATCAACATCTACACTGATGGCTCTAAGCTTGACGAAAAAGTTGGAGGGGGAGTCTTCTTCTCTAACCTAAATTTTAACTTATCGTTCCGCCTTCCTGATTACTGTAGCGTGTACCAAGCTAAGGTGGTGGGCATCCAGGAAGCAGCCACCTACCTTAGCACACTGTCAATCAGAGAAGGAATCGTCTTCATATACTCAGACTGTCAAGCCGCCCTGAAATCCTTTGACTCATGTACCAACAATACTAAAACGCTTACTAAATGCCGCGAGACATCAGTATACACCTTATATGGGTGCCTGGACATCGCAACATAGAAGGAAACGAGTCTGCGGACAAACTGGCCAGAATAGGCACCACCATCGAGCTCTTTCAGAGAAGAGTATGTTTCAGTTTTTGTGTAAGGGAAATATTAGGCTATATTTTGAAGCAATCTGTTGTTGCTCCAGAGATGAAAATGCTGAAACTTCTTTCACAAATTCTGGTGTTGCGTGTTTTAAAAATTCTACAGGTATACGGTATTCGCCCGGTGCCTTATTTATTATAGCTTTTATGATAGCAGCCTCAATTGCTGTTATACTAATTTGCAAGTCAAAGTCCTCTTCTGATATTTTTGAAAGACCGAACTGAAATTGTTCCTCGCTTGATTGGACGAAAAGTAGCGTTTTAGAAAATGACGCGAGCTGATCATTTTCAGCTTTAATTGGATTAAAACTTGCAGTGCCATTGAGTCTTCTTACCATACTCCAGAACGATTTGCTATCCTTTATTTGCACTATTTCTCTCTCGATTCGCCGGTAATATTGTTTTTCCGTTTTGCTTACAAAGGTCTTTGTATTGAAGGTTTTTCTCCTGCTACTCGCTTTTCGTAAGAAAAGAATTCTCTTCATTTACACGCTTCAGAAAACGAAGACTCGTTTTTCGCAAATTTACATTGACTGTCGAACCGTGGCTAAGTGTAGATAGTTTTTTAACTAGCGAGCTGCGTTTCTAATGCAGCTTATCAGCTGTTCCATAGTAGCCACGTTGATTTCGACTTCCAGTTGAGATGTTGTTGTTGCAGTCCTCTAGTCTGATGAAAGAAAAGTTACCATCACAGTCACTTTTTGTTTTTCCGCTTAGAATCTTTAGGACCAGGCATTCGCTCATTTGTCGAGCTTAAGATCCCTTGATTTTCTGGCTATATTACTATATCTGATTGATTTTGATGCATCTGGAACCTGTTCCATGCCGATTCTTGCGATAAAGTCACCCATAATCATGACGGTACTGTTGTCCTGCTCTGTTAAAGCATTACACTACTTACAGCTACTTTAAAGGAATACCCGATAAACGTGGTAAATTCCTTATCAAAATCACGATAAATTGATTTTCTTTCTTTATAACTTTCCTAATTTCTATTCCAGGTTCTGGTCCTCTGGCTTAATCAATCACCCGACTATGCGGAAATCTCTCGCTGGTATACCGGCTGGAAGAGCATGCTGAGTGAACCTCTCTTACGTGAGCCCTGCATCAAAGAACATTTGCGTCGTGCTTTAGAGATGATGCATCGTGCCACAGACGCCATGCTACAACCCACAGCTACTCCTCCACCACCAGTTCCACCAGCACCAGTCCTGCTGCCACCCGTTATGCTAGTGGATGTGGCTCAGCCAGCTCAGCTAGAGTTTAAGGAGTTGGTCTCACAGAAATGCGCTGAATTAGGCATCATATTTGCTCCTCTACCTGGACGACGGGAACTGGGCAAACAGGTGGGATATACATTTTTTTTTGCTTAAAATCAAATACTTAACTTTGTCCTTGCAGATTTATCGTGTGGGCAAGCTGTTTTGCTATATTGATCGCAATGTTTGTATGCTCAGCGATAGCAGCTTTAGCAATTGGCAACCGGTGGCTCTCAACCAACTGCTGGAACGCTCACAAACCGGAATGGTTTAGAAAAAAAATATGCGCTTCCAGGTTATCTACGGGTCTTTTGGTAACCTAAACTATAAAAAATAAAAATTATGCGCTTTTAGTTTAATATTTTATTACTTGATTATTTGTTGATTAATCAACAAAAAATCAATAAAAGTTAAAAAACTCACGGACAACAGGCTTGTCTGTAAATCACTGCTTCAGGAGTCTTTTATTAACTGAATTAGGCCCGTTTTCTCAATGTGCGGTTAGTCAACTTGACCAGCAGGTTAATCGAATTTGAGTTTCTCATGCTGTGTATGGCGTGACCGGAGGTACAAACTTAACCGTAGCTCGAACACTGGTTAAAGTAAACCGCCAGTTCAGTCCCGGTGGAATTTTCGATATTTTGATGGATTTACAAAAAGCTGGCTCCAGCATTTGCTTTGTTTATTTTATTATTTGCTGCCACAAAATGTTAATGAATGAACGAATTTTCCAACTTCACGGAATGGAAATGGAATTCGAAGCGGCAGAGCAACGAAAACATCAAGCAAGGGAGTACTGCTCGAGATGATGCCACATTTGTTTAATGTTTCAGGTTGACATGTTAAATAATACTTGCGAGGATTAAAAATCAACTGCGATTCAATTTGTTGTGACTAGGATTGTTATCAGGACTTGGCGGCTTTGACCAACACAATTTTTGATTGATTAACAAAAACACTATTGGGAGTACAAATAAGTTTTCGCCGTTTTATTGTAGATGGCGCGGCACGGAGTTTCGGTTAGCTTTCGCAGATGATAACCGGCTTAAAAAATAGTTTGGACATTCAAGAACAACATAACCTATTAATATCATAAATTTTATATTGGTAAAATATAATTTTTATGAGTTGAAAATGTCAAAATTTGAACCAAGTAAGCGTCATTTGCGGGAAATATTAGTTTACTTCTTTAATCAATTGCTCGTAGAAGCATATGGTGAGGGTGCTTTGAGTGAGAGAACGTGTCGAGAGTGGTTTCAAAAGTTTAAAAACAGTGATTTCGACGTAGAAGACAAAGATCGCAGTGGAAGGCCAAAAATTTACGAGGATGCAGAATTGGAGGAATTATTGGAGAAAGATTCATCTCAAACACAAAAAGAACTTGCTCTAACATTAGAAGTCACTCAGCAAGCAGTCTCACATCGTTTAAAATCATTAGGAATGATTCATAAACAAGGAAATTTGGTTCCGTACGAATTAAAGCCGAGAGATATTGAACGCCGATTATGCTTAAGTGAAATGCTGCTAGCTAGACATAAAAAAAAAGGTTTTTTACATCGTATCGTAACTGGTGATGAGAAGTGGATACATTATGACAATCCAAAAAGAAGAAAATCATGGGGATTACCTGGCCACGCGTCAACATCAACAGCAAAACCGAATATTCACGGAAAAAAACTTATGCTGTGTATTTGGTGGGATCAGCTAGGTGTAGTGTATTATGAGTTGCTTAATCCGAACGAAACAATTACTGGAGCCCTCTATCGAACACAATTGATGAGATTGAGCCGAGCTCTGAAGGAAAAACGCCCTCAATACTATTCTAGACACGAAAAAAATTATTCTTCTGCATGACAATGCTCGTCCACATGTTGCGGCTCCCGTGAAAAAGTACTTGGAAACACTTGATTGGGAAGTGTTACCCCACCCGCCGTATTCACCAGACATTGCACCGTCCGATTATCACCTGTTCCGGTCCATGGCACATGCTCTGACGGCGCAGCGGTTCACATCTTATGAGGATACCAAAAATTGGGTTGATTCGTGGATAGCCTCAAAAGACAAGGAGTTCTTCAGACGTGGGATTCGAATGCTGCCTGAGAGATGGGAAAAAGTGGTTGCAAGTGATGGGCAATATTTTAAATAAATTTATATTACCGTTCTTCTAAAATAAATATTTAATTTGTGTTAAAAACGGCGGAAACTTATTTGTACTCCTAATATATTATCCCGAAAATGTAAGTATGGTAAAATTAATCCATCTTGCGCTTTAAGCTAAAGCTAAATAGATTGTCGATCTCGTCGTTTCTCTTATCTTAAGTTCCTTCTCTAGTTCTTGCTGTCGAACGAAATACACGCGAGCTTGTGCGAAAATAAGAAGCACACAAGACCAGAGATTGAGAGGAGCTCGGCTTTGGGGCTGTGTCAAGCCATTTTACATTAACGGGAATACTATAGTCTGTGCATATTTTTTCTATGCTTTATAAATTTCAAACATTATCTTTCTATGGTACAATCTAGTGCTAAGCAATGAATAACCAATTGCTGATAATAAAACTTTTAGTAATTATGGAAACATCTTAAGTGCTATTGTTACACAGAAAAAAATAGGGGAAAGTTAAGCTTTGTATACCCTTGCAGTGTGTTTTTCTAAATAAGACTACTTTTTGCTCCTTTTCTATGAGAGCTATATACTATATAGATGTCCGATTTCGACCAAACTTAGTGCAATCATGGAAAAACATAACGAACTGTGAATTACGAAATTTGGAGGCGATCCCAATTAAAACAAAAAAGTTTTTCTAACTAGAACTTCTTTTTCGACCGATAATTCATACTTCAGCCATATGCTATAGTCATCCGATTTTGATAAAAATTTGTAAAAATGAGTAAAAGTATATTAAATAAATATATTCCAACGTAAGGGACGTTCCATTAAAAACAAAAAAGTTTTTCTCACTAGAACTAGTTTTTCGACCGATCGTTCCTATGGGAGCTCCGATTTCGACCAATCTTAGTGAAATCATGGGAAAGGATAGTAAACTAAGAAATACGTACTTTGGAGGCGTTTCCATTTAAAACAAAAAAGTTTTTCTCACTAAGACTAGTTTTTCGGCCGATCGTTCCTATGACAGCTATATGCTATAGTCATCCGATCCGGTCGGTTCCGACAAATGTGCAGCTTATTTGTACCAAAAGACTTTGTGCAAAGTTTAGTGAGGGTTGCCTTAAAACTGTCGGAGGAGATAAAATAGAAACAGACTGACGGACATGTCTAAATGAACTCAGTTCACCATGCTGATCAAGAATATATATACTTTATGTGGTCGGAGATGCTTCCTTCAATGCGTTACTAACATCCGCACAATTTTATAATACCCTCTGCAAGGGTATAAAAACGGTTAGGTTCGGTTCAGTTTTGGAAATTTTAAACATTTCTGAAACATGTGATCCCGTACACCTCCTGCGATTGTCCATCGACATCCTAATATGCCTGTAATAAGTCAACATTCCTTCTTTGAAAGTTGCTAATCGATTTATTTGCGTATCTGATTTCCTTTACGTGACGATATTCTATTTAGTCTGTCGAGCTTCATCACCTTAATCCAACTTTAGACAAGAGTACAGTTTTTAAAGTGATATCATTATCGACGAAGCCAGCACATCCGACTGTTCAAATGTTCTCAAGGAATTCAATTTTGAAAAGTCACATGTACACTTTACAAATCATATTTTAAATATTGAAGCAAAAGAGTTCGTGAAAAGACCTTATAGATGAGCTTTAATATTGTAAAATTTTTTCCGGTATGAAATAGCTTTCTTTGAGAAAACTTTAAATATTCTAAGGATTAGCTAGATCAAATAGAGTTGGTTCAACCAAAAACCCGGTGTGTAATACTTCTAAAAGACAGAACTTATGCTTGATAATGTGATTAACTCCACGGACCCAACTTTATTTTACATCAAATTGTTTGTCCCACCTAGGTTTTAAGATTTTCAAATTTCAGCAGCTTCAAAAGTACAAAAAAGTACTTTCTGAACAGATTTTAGGATATTTCTGTATGTTAGACTTCAGAATGGGCTTAAAGGTTTAAGATTTTGTGGAATTAGCGACGATCCTAGAACAAAAAGTAGTCTTTGTCATTTTGAAATTGACGCAACTTCAAAAGTCCGAAAAAATGACTTTCCGGGGTTATTTGCTTAAACATAAGCTGGACTTCATTAAATTTATAATAAATTAAGACTGAAACCGCGGTTCAGTTGGCTTCAAAAACCATGTAATAAACCGAACCGGTGCACACTGGGCCAGCAGGTCGAAATTTTGGCCAAAAGTCCCACTTTTTTGTTTGGGAAACTTGATAAAACGATTGTCGGAAACGATTAAAAATACTTATAGCTATTTTATGCCAAAATTTTGAACATTTTCACTTATTGGTTTTTGAATGGCAGCAATTCAAAGTTGATTTTTCATGAAATTGCTCCAAAAAATGGAAAATTAATAGTCGAAACTAGGAAAGAAACAGCTTCTAGAGATTAATTATATATTTTCGACTACGGACTAGATTTAAATAAAAAATATAAAGAAGTTTCCAATTGTATTCGTTTTCATAAAAAATGGAAAAAATCAGTAATTTTTTGGGTTTTTTTTACATTTGGCAACTTTGATTTGAGAGTGCCCACGGGTCAAATAATTTTCTTTGAATATTGTACTATAACTGGAGGTATGCGCTTTTGCGCGGTTTTGCTTTGGACTTTATTAAATCGCTTTTGAAATGTATCCCCATTTGGCATAGAGCCAGTTTCAATTTTCAAGTCAGCCGAAAAGTATGCTTTTCTTTTTTAAAACTTCGGAATTTGGACCATGAAGCCAAACTGTGAGAGCTAAGCTATTTTTATTCCCATGGATTAAAATGTGTAGCATACTTTTAGAAACACTGAATTACGGTTTAAAATACATACACAAATTATTTTTTAATTAATTAATTTTTTATATATTATTTTTTGTTTTAAGAAATGAATGTGAAGAACAGGTTAAATAAATAAAAATAACGGTGAAAGTAGTCAGATTGACTGAAAATTCTTGACAGGGTGGGCATTCAAAGTCAGTACTATTTTGAGTTAATAACTCATAAACGACTTATCCGATCATGACAATTATTTTTCTTAGAAACAATCTACACTTGTATATCCTCTCTGCAAAACTTGGCTTAAGTCTAACCACAAATTTTTTTTTTTTTAATTAAAAATCCAAAAAGTTGAAAAATTTTTCAACTTTGAATTTGATTATTAATATGTTTCAAAATTTCTTTATTTTTTTTTTAAATTATGTGCGTTAGTTTCAATCTTTTAAGAACATTTTGTAAAAAAACTTTAGCTTCCTAGCTAGTCTGGTGTAGAAATGCCAGAGTTTTGGCCAAAAAATGAGATTTCTGGCCCACAGTGCGGTGGTTCAAAAAGTATGTGAACCACTGAACCGAACCAGTCCTCATTTCCGATCGGTTTGCATCCCTGCAAAATACACATTTTATGAACTCCGACACACTTAGTCATCAATTTTCGAATTTATATTTACCACAGATGTTACAAAAATAGTTGGGATCGTGTTTCCAGATATTTTTCAACGTGAAAATTGTTTAAAAAAACTTTTTTAAAAACGGCTCGGTTGACTTGAAGTCTAAGTGTGACTAGTACAAAAATATGACTGATATCTGTATCTCAAAAACTAGAGCTGCTAGAGAAAAACTGTTAATTTGACATCAGCGACCTCGAAGAAGTAAACAACAGCCATAAAATTCCATGCAACATATAAAAGTTCAATTTTGTTCCCCTGTGTAATCTTTGGACGGCAATAAACCAAATTCCTGGAAATAAATAAATCACAAACGATAATTTTAAGATAAATAATCTTGTTTTTCGAAGTTTAAATAAAGTTGAAACACGACGTATGTAGTGTTGTTACTGGCCCTAACCCCTTAAACAACTTACTATACACTATCAACCTACGAATAAGAATCACATTACCTACCAAGTCCGTTGGCTTTATAAAAAAAGTGTTTTGGTATACCCCCTTGCTGACAAGTACAATGCACTTGAATTTATTTTCTGAGTGTATTTAAAGCCCCAAGCTGATCGCACAGATAAGCTAACAAAATGCTGTATTGGGCATAAAAAAATCAGTCTCAAATTGTAGCCGAAACTTAAGCACGTAGAAGTTTGATAGTTACCTCATTTTCGGCAGGTAAAAGAAATCTGAAATAATTCAATTTGTATATAATTAAGGAATATTCTTTTGCTTTTTGCAGTACCTCAAATTCAATGACAAGATTTGGCAATAAACGTTATATACGCCTCTGGTCGCTATTGTCTCTGATCGGTCTGGCCAGCTTTCTTTTATGTCGAAATCTACAACTAGCGCGTACCCTTAGCATGTTCGTGGAACCAAGTAAACAGTTTTTGACACTTGCGCAACTAAATGCTAGAACAAATGCTTCGACAAATTCTATCTTTGATCTGGCTTCTAAAAAGAAACCTTGGGAATTAAACTTATCAGCTCGCACACGAGCACTTCAGAAATTATTAAAGTGCCGAGATCGTGATTTGAAGTTTCAAAGATTACAGCATGGCGAGTTCTGGTTGTTACAGAATTTGGTTGTAGGTCAAAAAAGTCGTTATATGGGTTGTGCTGAGGCCATAACGTATACCACAAATGGTGATTACACATTCTTCAATGAATTGGAAACTGTGGCCGATCGGTAAGTACATTCTATTTTAAACTTCACCAAAAAAAATTCAAGGTAAGACGTCAACAGTCGTTCGATATCGGATTTCTCAGAGCAAATTGGAAAGGATTAACTTAAGAACGGAATCTTTCCTTTCATTTAAGCTCAAAATTGTCATATGTCAAAAACACTTTGATCCCACAACATTCGGAACCAATCAAGAAGGTACCATTTAGATTCTAGATTAGAGCTCAAAAAAATCTTGGTGCAAGAATATAATTTATTAAGCGACATTACCCTATAAGACCGCTTGTGACACAGCCAGTAGGAATTTTGTCTTACTGTATTAGTAAAAGATATTTTTATCCAGCAGCCGTCTCTCCATGCCTGCGATGTCATAACGTTTTGGAATTCCAAACCAGCATGCGCAAAATTCGAGATACAGAGCAGAAACAGAAAGAAGTCTTTGTGTGGCTGCTAGACTGACAGTCTACAGGCCAAGTTCGCTGATGATAGATGGTGGTTTGTCTTGAACCAGCCTAATAAAGCATAATATAACCTCGGACCGTCTAAATCTGCAGGTTAACTTAGCATAATGGTCGTAAAAACAGTAAAAATTTATAAAATATATAAAATGTTGTCTTTCTTTCAGCTGGCTGGCCCCAATTAGCTTTGCCATACATACTCCCGGCTACGATTTGAATACCACTCTAGATGCCATTCTGTACGTAAAAAATTGTCTACCGCGCAGTTATTTAATCAACGATTATGTGACATTTCATGTGTACTTTCCCAATATGCATATTCCTAAATATTTACCTCATGACGAGCAGGATGTTCTTAATCGGCCCTACAATTGTTGGCAAGAAAATGGTACCCTGAAAGCGGCACCCTATAATCAAGTACCACACCGAACTTCATACAAAGTGAAAGCCAATCTAACGTACCCCATCAATGTGGGGCGGAATATTGCCAGACAAGCAGTCAATACTCATTTCATATTCGCATGTGATATTGAATTGTTTCCTAGTTTAGGATTTGTAGACCAATTCCTAGACTTGGTAGCGCGTAATCATAGTGTTTTGGCATTGGATCCCAAGCAACCCAGAAGAGTTTATCCAGTGCCAGTGTTTGAGATTGAAACGCGAGAGAGAGTTCCTAAGAATATAGCTGAATTGTTGGATTTATATATTAGAAATCGAGCTCGGATATTTCACACCAAAGTTTGTGGATTCTGTCACAGGGTGCCGAGTCAACAGGATTGGTTAAAGCGTATGCCAAGTGAAAATAATGAGCTGGAATTGTTTAGCATGACACTGCGACAGGGTAAATATCGATTTTGGGAACCATTCTTTGTAAGCGACAATATGGAACCGATGTTCGATGAGCGTGTGACCTGGGAGGGTCGGTCCGACAAACGCATACAAGTGAGTAATAATATCTGGAGAGAAAATTTAATTGTATTTTAATTGAATTTATTTCTTAGAACTATGCCATGTGTCTTCTGGGCTATGAATATCATGTCCTGTATCCCGCATTTTTGGTTCATCATCCTGGCTTTAAAAAGCCTATCAAAAGTGATGACCAGTACCTGAACGACGCCAAAATCATGAACAAATTTATTAAATTTAAAATTGAACCCGAGTATCGAGTACTTTATGGCAGGAATGCAAACTGCTCTACGTGACGTTCACTCCCAAAATCCAACGTTTTCTAAGTTTGTTATAATTATGTATTAATAAGAATGTTCATTTTCCTTGCTTTTCATTATGTTTTGAATGTACTGAGAAGTGCGAGAACGTAAAAACCAACTCTGGACAAAGTCTTCAGGCACCAAACTGTTAAGGAATATGTAATTTTATTGTACTTTAAGTATTTTTCGATTTATAGCAAACTTACCTCATAAGCTGATGATAAATCTGATGCCAAGCGAACCACAAATGCCAATTGATTTGGGCTAAGCCCGGACGTGGATTACGATGCAAATTCTTCCAGCTGTCAAATGAGCGACGCAGGAGAAAAGCACCATCCAAGACAATGAAGGTATAATTCAGATCCATCAGCACTTGTCCCTGTTAGAGAGAATTAAGATTGAGTAAAATAGTTGAAGAATTTAGGGAAATTGAAGTACTAAAAGTATACGTTTAAAGGAAACTTAGTTTCTATACTCAGAAAAAAGGAATCTAATTAGTACATTTCGGACTGCTTATAGATTTTTGAAAGCTTAAGGCCTGTGTCCAGATGTGAATTAATTCGATGAAAAGTAACATTTTCATACAAATTTTGAAGCCAAATTATATTTCTACTTTTCTTATGTTATTTTTGTATGAAAATTTTACTTTTTATCGAACTAATTCACATCTGGATACAGGCCTTAACTTTGAAATTACAATACTTGCAAAAGAATAAAAAGAAATTTTGTTTTGTTTTATAAATTTTTTTAAATTTCCATTTTAGCCAAGGAAATAGTAGCTAAAATTTTAAATTTGACCATTGACATTTCTTAGGAATTTTTGAACTACTATGAAATTATAGTATCAAACTATTGCATAGCTTAAAAATAGGGGAAAGTTAACTTCGGCTCGGCCGAAGTTTTGTATGACCTAGCAGTTTGTTTTTCTAAATAAGACTACTTTTCGGACCTTACTTTCTAAGGGAGCTATAATATAATATGTCCGATTTCGACCAAACTTAGTGCAATAGCAAACTGTTAATTACGAAATTTGGAGGCGATCCCAGTTAAAACCAAAAATTTTTTTCTCACTAGAACTTCTTTTTCGATCGATCATTCATACTGCAGCTATATGCAATAGTCATCCGATTTTGACAAGACTTTGTAGAATTGTGTAAAAGTTCATAAAATAAATATATGCCAACGTAAGGGACGTTTCCATTAAAAACAAAAAAGTTTTTCCCACAAAAACTAGTTTCTCGACCGATCGTTTCAATGGCCAAACTTTGTAGAATCGTGTAAGAGCATATAAAACAAACACTTGCCATTTTTGAGGACATTTCCATTGAAAACCAAATAGTTTTTCTAACTAAGACTTCTTTTCATCCACTACTTTTCTATGACAACTTTGACGGAATCATGGAAAAGCATAGTAAACTAAGAAATTCGAAGTTTGGAGGCGTTTCAATTGAAAACAAAAAATAGGGGAAAGTTAACTTCGGCTCGACCGAAGTTTTGTATACCCTTGCAGCTTCCATTGAAAACAAAAAAGTTTTTCAAACTAAGACTACTTTTTGGACCTTACTTTTCTATGGGATCTATACTATATAGATGTCTGATTTCGACAAAACTTGGTAAAATCATGGAAAAGCATAATACACTGTTAATTACGAAATTTGGAGACGTTTTCATTAAAAACAAAAAAGTTTTTCTCACTAGAACTAGTTTTTCGACCGATCCTTCCTATGGGAGCTATGTGCTATAGTCATCTGATTTCGACCACACTTAGTGAAATCATTTGAAAGGATAGGAAACTAAGAAATACGGACTTTGGAGGCGTTTCCATTAAAAACAAAAACGTTTTTCTCACTAAAACTAGTTTTTATACCGATCGTTCCCATGGCAGCTGTATGCTATAGTCATCCGATCCGGCCGGTTCCGACAAATGTGCAGCGTATTTGTACCAAAAGACTTCGTTTGGAGTTTGTTTGGAGAGGATAGTTTTCAAACTGAGGGAGAGATAGCATAGAAACAGATGGACAGACGGACAGAAGGATAGACGGACAGACGGACAGGGCTAAGTCAACTCAGCTCGTCATGCTGATCAAGAATATATATACTTTATGTGGTCGGCGATGCTTCCTTCAATGCGTTCCAAACATCCGGAGAATTTTATAATACCTTCTGCAAGGGTATAAAAATAAGAGTTCCCGAATTATTCTACAATTGTTTTTGAGAGCAGATATCACATATTGAAGTAATGTGTTAGTGTCAAATTTATCGCATTCTTCTGAAGTTGTTAGAAGTTGTTCGGGACTACTCCCAATCCTACGATCTTTTAGGGACGTCTGCTCATTTTCATTGTGTTCTGACCGATACTATTTGACCCTTCAAAAACCCAGGCACAACAAAGTCGCTGTTTTGGTCACTGTTTTGCTCAATGTTTTGGACACCGTTTTAGTCACTGTTTTAGTCATTGTTTTAGTCACTGTTTCGGTCACTGTTTCGGTTACTATTTAGTCACTGTTTTGGTCATAGTTTTGGTCACTGTTTTGGTCACTGTTTCGGTCACTGTTGATGTCACTGTTTTGTTCACTGTTTTGGTCACTGTTTGGTCACTCTTTTGGTTACTATTTAGTCACAGTTTTGGTCACTGTTTTGGTCATAGTTTTGGTCACTGTTCTGGTCACTGCTATGCTTAATGTTTTGGACACCGTTTTAGTCACTGTTTTAGTCACTGTCTTAGTCACTGTTTTAGTCACTGTTTCAATCATTGTTTTGGTTACTATTTAGTCACTGTTTTGGTCATAGTTTTGGTCATAGTTTAGGTCATAGTTTTGGTCAGTTTTGGTCACTGTTCGGCCACTGTTTCGGTCACTGTTTGGTCACTGCTTGGGCACTGTTTCGGTCACTGCTTTGATCACTGTTTCGGTTAGTTTTTTAGTCACTGTTTATCA